>CM032402.1:10392142-10992142 GCA_019049475.1 Eueides isabella
TTTTAAAAGATATAAGCTGATTTAATGAATTTGATTATTTTCCCTATACATTTTGTGTAATTATATGAAACGTACAAAAGTAATACACTTGTAACTTTTGTTTCTACTTAAACTCCTATCCTAACCTTAGATTTTACATTTGAGAAATGCTTACCTATGTTAGCGAAATCATAACCAGTCTTAGTACCCTGCGACCGTTACTACTGGAACAAAATAATCCCCCCTCCCCAACTCTTGTATGACTAAATTTTTTATTAGTCCACTTTTCCTAGCTTGTACCTCTTAGATTCTTAAGACAACTTATCAACTGAATCAATATTTTTAATACATATTATAAATCGTCATAAATGCTGCCCTACAAAATCAATTAATTCATTGACTTGCAAACAAAATTGTTATTCTGATTTGAACTAAACGTTTATTTTTTCGTTATATCAATATAATTTTGTATAGATGTCACATAGAATACTGCATTTTAGCTTTTGGTTGTATAAACGATGTATATATCTATACCAATTTTTATATATATTTTTTTGTTCAAAAAAGGAATGAATAAAAAATAATTGTCCCACTAATTTATTATAAATGTATAAAACGTGCTTTGTCTATTTATAATGCTTGTATTATTTAAATCTAACAGATCCATGGTAAGAGCCGAAGTCAGTTTCATGCAGAGATCATATTGAAATGGTCTGTAAAAGAATAAAAACAATTTATATATATCGAAAAAGTATTTGATATAATTTTATTATGATTTAAGGTTTACATTTCTGGTTAAATGAAAAAAAAAAATTAAGATATATGTTAATGTCTATTAATTACTAATAGAATACATCTATTCCAAATTAATTGTTAAACACACTGATAATTTTACAATCAAAACTACCTTTTATCTGAGCCTATTTTTGATCATCGCTTGCGCTTTTGCCGAAAGGAGACCATCCACCTAGCAAGCCATTTGAGGCTTGGCTGTGCTTTGGCTTGAGCTAAGCATTACTCAATCCTCCATAACCTCCAGCATTAGCATTTAGCCAAAGCATCAGCTTGTGCCGATGATCCGCCCAATCCAGGCCAACCGCCATAACCACCAGCTCCTGCGTTTGCTATTGCGTCAGCTTGCGCTGATGACCCACCATAACCGCCTAATCCCCCGTAACCTCCTGCTGCTGCATTGCTATCGCGTCAGCTTGTGCTGAAGATCCGCCTAATCCAGGCCAACCACCTAAGCCGTTAGCTGCTGCATTAGCTAGTGCATTAGCTTGCGCTGATGACCCACCATAACCACCTAATCCACCATAACCGCCTGTTGCTGCATTGGCTATCGCGTCAGCTTGTGCTGAAGATCCGCCTAATCCAGGCCAACCACCTATCCGTTGCTCTGCTGCATTAGCTAGTGCATTAGCTTGCGCTGATGACCCACCATAACCACCTAATCCACCCAAACCGTTTGCTACCGCATTGGCTACTGCGTCGCTTGTGCCGATGATCCGCCTAATCCAGCCAACCGCCCAAACCACTAACTCCTGCATTCGCTATTGCGTCAGCTTGCGCTGATGATCCAGTTAAACCGCCTAATCCACCCAAACCGCTTGCTACCGCATTGGCTATTGCGTCAGCTTGTGCTGATGATCCGCCTAATCCAGCCAACCGCCCAAACCCCTCAATCCTGCATTCGCTATTGCATCAGCTTGCGCTGATGATCCAGTTAAACCGCCTAATCCACCCCAAACCGCTTGCTACTGCATTGGCTATTGCGTCAGCTTGTGCCGATGATCCGCCTGATCCAGGCCAACCGCCCAAACCCCTCAATCCTGCATTCGCTATTGCATCAGCTTGCGCTGATGATCCAGTTAAACCGCTTAATCCACCCAAACCGCTTGCTACTGCATTGGCTATTGCGTCAGCTTGTGCCGATGATCCGCCCTAATCCAGCCAACCCCCCAAACCCCTCAATCCTGCATTCGCTATTGCATCAGCTTGCGCTGATGATCCGTTAAACCGCCTAATCCACCCAACCGCTTGCTACCGCATTGGCTATTGCGTCAGCTTGTGCCGATGATCCGCCTAATCCAGGCCACCGCCCAAACCCTCAATCCTGCATTCGCTATTGCATCAGCTTGCGCTGATGATCCAGTTAAACCACCTAATCCACCCCAACCGCTTGCTGCCGCATTGGCTATTGCGTCAGCTTGTGCCGATGATCCGCCTAATCCAGGCCAACCGCTTAAACCCCTCAATCCTGCGTTCGCTATTGCATCAGCTTGCGCTGATGATCCAGTTAAACCGCCTAATCCACCCAACCACTTGCTACCGCATTGGCTATTGCGTCAGCTTGTGCCGATGATCCACCGTATCCAGGCCAACCTCCCAAGCCACTGGCTGCTGCATTGGCTAGTGCGTTAGCTTGCGCCGATGATCCTGATAATCCAGCCAAACCAGGCCAGCCACCCAAACCAGTAGCTCCTGCACTGGCTAATGCATCAGCTTGAGCCGATGACCCGCCTATGCCTGGCCAATTTCCTATGCCGCCACTTATACTATTTGCTACTGCATTTGCTTCTGCATTTGCATAACCTCCAACACCAGAAATATCTGCTGTGCTGATTGCTCCACTATTGATAATGTGCTATCAGTAGGTGTACCTATAGATATATTAATAATATTATATTTTTAATAAAGTAAATTCTAACATTTTAAATACATTATCAATGTGAATATAAATTTGAGAAAAGTATGTATGATATTTATGTAATTTTAATATCTGCTTACATCCAGCAGACGGCGAGATACTTTGTAAACTATGTTATATTTTATATTACATATGTGAATACGACAGGTGTCTCCAGATAATTTAAATGGAGATAAAGGTGCTTGAGTCCTACAAAGTGGATCTAAAAATAACAATCAATATTATTTTTTTATACTTATAAAATGATATATTCATTAATATATATTAGCAGACTTACCAGCGTAAAGAATAATTGGTACTGGATAGATCTTAGTTCCTGAAAAAACAAAACAGATTACTTGAGCATGATATCTTCCATATGTACGAATTATTTGGAATCAACCTGTACTTACGTGTAACTGGCACTGGCACAGGCACAAGTACATCTCTGCCGGGTAAGTGATGTAACGATTGACTGGATATGGTACGGTACTGGTGGTGATGGCACTGGTATCGGCACAGAATATCTCTTTCTGGTCCTGGTACTGGCACTGCTATGGGTATCCGAATTGGGGGTGAAGGTACTGGCACCGGAACTGGCACATTGTTAGTGGACCTTGCACAGGAATGGGTTAGACCGGGACTGAAATGATTCTTGGTGGGGATGGCACTGGTACCGGTACTGGTACTGGTACTGGCTGAGTGTACTCTGTATGAACTGGAGTAGAACAGGAACAGGAACAGGAGACCTGGTACGTAGATTTTCTCAGGTGTGAAGGTACGGGAACTGGAACAGGTACTGGTACCGGATAACCTCTTGACGGACCAGGTACTACGATTGGTGGTGGACCTGTTAAGTAGAAGAGTCACAAATTACTATACATAAATTAATATTAAGACAAACAGATAAAGTAAGATGTAAAGATAATAAACATAAAAGAACTTACAAATTGGTTGAGGTGTAGGTATGGGTGCCATGGTGGAGGGAGCGGTCCTGAATTAAAAAAAATAAGATGTCATTTAAATGCATCACAACTTTCCAGATTTAGAAATCAATATAATCATAATAAAACGCCATTTCATTATATTTAAAATATCAACTTTCGATTTATAAAAATTATAACATAGTCAATATATTCATACTACAAATTTTAGGCAAAGTACTTACCTGGCATAGGACTCACTGCTGAAACAAATCAAAAGGATTGTAGATATGATTTCGTTTAATATAATTGCAAGAATTTTCACTCAACCGAGCATCTACAAAGGCCTACCTAGATTGTCATATGATACATGAATATTTTGTATGTTTTTCAACATCTAAGGTAGCGAATTGAACAATAATAATAGTGGCGGATTTAAATATCATTTGTATTTAATGCAATTGTAACCCATTATTACGAACAAAGTGCGGTGTTTTAAGCTCTATCTCACAATGTCTTAAATGAGAAAGATGTTTTAAACGAATATCATACCAGACGAGCATTGAGAGCATGGGCACATTTGCGTACAATCCCAACACATTCTTATAACACGCGCATATCAAACAGTCGAGACCAAGACCGCAGGTAGTACATGTCACCTGGGGCTGAACATTGATCGTTACCTATAAAAAGAAATGTTGGTAAATTTGAGACATTTTATGAGTAAAGTAAAAAAAAGTGGAATTGATTATAGAAATCATCATTATCAGATTTTTAACTTAACATAGTGTAGGATAGCTGATAATATGCAACCTAGGATATTTTATTTCTTAAAAACAATTATTTAGTGTGTCTTACTTCATATTATTTTCAATATCTGATCTTTTTCATTTGTTTCTAGCAAAATATTAGACTATAACATAAAGGAAGTCTATGTCCACGTAGATATAAATTACAATAGATAGATATAAAATAAAATTACAATAAGTATAATTCATAGTTAAATAATGATACATGCCTGGAGGGATTATCACTGGCCCCCAGTGATAGTCCGCCCGCCGTCGCACTAGCCGAAGCTTCAGCGTTTGCTAATGCCGACCTGTCATCGCTATCTGATAACACAAAATATTTTAAGGATTTTAAAAAACACTACAAGTGATTTGTTGTTGGGCCTTTGTATCGTCTTATGTGATGTATTTTGAAGATCCTGATAAGTGAGATAAATTAAATTATCTATTTTTCACTTAGCTTCACGCTGTATCCTGCACATAACAGGATAGGCAAAAGGAACTTGGGAACCTAGAGTTAAGACACTTCCGTTCCCCGCTTTCCGCTGAATTTGAGGCATTGCTTGCTGAGTGACAAAACACAACTACTCAATTTGTTACCACTGCGTAGGAATTAAAAAATTAAATATTTTAATTAAATATTATATATTTCGTTTTTCGAGCGGGTATCGAACCCACAGTTTGCTTTTACGATCACCCTGTTGCGCCGACAAGCTTCTTCTCATTTGCTTCTCTCGCTCATTCTGCTTACTTAGACAGAGAAATTTCAAAAAAAAAAAAATCCCCATTAATTTTAAAGACTATAATGCACACGTAGCTGTAGTAACACAGAACACTTCAATAAATTAACTAAATAGATATTAAATTCTAACAAATATTAATGTTATTGAAGGATATTTCTAAGTACTTACTATCGGCCCATACTGTTTTGACAATCACAGCTAAGACAATTAAGCCAATCTTCCATGATCTCATGTTGGTTATACTTGGGACCTCGTGTGCCGGTACATTCACGAAAGATATCGGTAGCACCCAAGCATTGTATTTAAATAAAATATCTTTACGCGTCGATATGCATATTTAATCAATTTGCTATATTAAATAATCAATATATTTGCAAATGAGCCGTAACGAGATGTATGTATAATAATCATATTTAATTTTTATACAATATTTGATTATATAAAAATATTTAATAATATATATATTTTACTATTTTTAAAGTGTTGATCTGTACTTAAGAAAGAAAGGTATTATTTAGAAAACGTAAAAAAAAAGAATTCGTCTATGTTGGTAGATTGATGGCTGGATGATGGATTATAATTTTAACACCAGATTGGATGTCAGACCAAGGCGACATGCGAGCTCCTGCTTGCACGCAGTCTAAGTGATCTCTATAAATAGACTTTACAGCCAGTAAGGGTCCGCTCGTAGAAAGCTTTTTAGATTACTGCCAAAAAAATTTTCCGTGATCATGCGAGGGAAGAGATCTGATTTATGTACCCTCTTCCAGGTCGAAAGTATTCCTGGGCATGTTCATTATACTGCCAAATTTTTTTCCGTGATCATGCGGAGGGAAAAGATCTGATCGATACACCCTCTTCAAGGTCGAAAGTATCCCTGACCATGTTCTTCTCGCTAATATTTAGCATAAACTTTGTTTTCCTAAGCTAATCAACAACAGTTTCACAAAAACTAGAGCAGTTCCAAGACGCATGACCCGCCATATTTGATCATCTAGCTAGTAACTTCATCTGCTTCGGCTGCTTATCACTTTTCAAACTTCGTATTGCACTCTCAACTTCTTTTATACTGTTTCGCCATTAGCTACATCACGATTCAGCTTTCATTCATTTCACAGCTGTATAACTTCTTGAAAACTTTTTCTCGGTATTCCTCTCTGATTGGAAGCTTCCAGCTTCTTGTGCGATAACTCGGTGCCAAGCTTGAAAACTAGAGCGGCTGCGTCAATCTGCGAACAAGTCCTTTATTCTAGCTACGACTATATAATAATCAGTTCCTAAATCCGCATCCCTAAACATTTGCGTGTCCCATAACTTGGCTTCGAAAACGCTGATTCACTAGGAAGGAGATCAATTATACAGTTCCAATCCATCAGTTCAAATCACTATATCATATATATTCGTTTTCACTCTCTCGATTCGAGAGGAAAATAACACGCCTGGTAATAATCGGTCGTGTCATGCCTTTTAGCTTGGTGTCAGTCACACAAATAACATCCAGATCTCTATCATTTATTACATCTAATAATTCGTTCATCTTTTCTTCCATCACTCCCTCTTACATTCCACGTAGCTATTTTGTATCTTCGTCCTCCACTTCCCGCCGTTCCGGACATGGTGTGCTGAGTGGCAGACCTCGACGCCACATTCGTCTCCACTTATCATACCAACGAGGTCGCACTGGTGCTCGTCGCCTTGGGAGTACACCCTAGCAGTGCGCGCTCGTATGGTGCCTTGCAGCCCTCTGGAGGGCTGGCAGGGGTCACTGCGAGTAAGCATTCCATCGTGGACCTCCAAGAGAGACGAACTTATAGTGGATATATCTTCATATGGATTATAACTTCAGTTTCACATGTGCAAAATATTTTTCAGACTTTTTATAGGTATTAATTATTATCTTCATGGAGTGAGACAAAGTGAAATGGGAGTGAAGTAGGTACCTTGAATATAAATTGCCTGCTTTACGCAGATGATGCAGTGCTTATTGCATCATCAAAAGCGAGTTATAGACGTTGGTTACCACTCTGAAAGAAAGATGTGCTAATAATGGTCTGAGCCTGAATGCGAATAAGGCGAAGGTTCTGATATTTGAAAGAAAAATGAAGAAAGGACAGAATGCAAGATCAGTGTAAATGATACGATATTAGAACAGTGAATGAGGTAGTATATCTGGGAAGTATGTTTAGCAGAGACGGAAGATACGAAATGGATGTGGAAAGGCATATTGCTGCCGATAACAGAGTTAACGGGGCCTTAGCTGCACTGTTGAGATGACGAAACGCGCATTTAGCTGCGCATTTGGCCGCATGAGTGAGAAAGAATAGTAAGAAAGATTTATAAAGCAAAGTGAGTGGTAAGAGAGGGAGGGGGAGACCTCGGTTGACCTTCGAAAACACAGTATCGACGATATTGCAGGAAGGTCACGTAAAAAGCATGAGGACCCCCCGGAGGCATGTATGAAGAGGCTGATGACAGTGGACGAGGCGAAAACGGTGAAGCTGTAAAAAATACAAACAATAGAAAAAATACAGATAGAAGTCTCTACTTACTTTATGCATATAAAGTTACGCAATGATATCCATGCCTAATATTGTAACTCAATTAATCTTCAAGTACGATTACTGATGAAATTAAAATTGAGGTTAGTTTTTCAAGAAAACCGTAGTGTAAAAGTATTCTTACACGAAAACGATTGAAATGGACTGCAAAGAAAATGTTTTTTAGTGTTTTTTTACATTTTTAATAATGGTTCTATGTTGGAATCAAGTCAAGATATCATATATTATGATGTATATATAATATAATATTTATTGTTGGGGTTTAAATAAATTGAGTGCTATTTCAAATTGAATTAATTAATATGGAAAGATATATAGATATGTTTTTAGACGTTACAGCATATAATATTTAATAAAAATCTTATTTTTCTTATGCGTATTGATTATTTATTCATCGATATAATGTTTCAGAAGCGATTTTATAGAAAATTCTCACAAAGATAACAATTAACATAAGTTGTTAATGTATTAGAATTAACGTCGTAAGCATATATTTTTTTGTTATTATTATTAAAAATTATATATTTTATGATGGTATTTCACATTTTTTAACCAGTTTTCAAAACGAAGATATAATTTAACTTTTTAAAACAAAATTTTATACAAAATCAACGATCTGGTAACAGTTTAAGATCTATTTTAGCTTTACGCTCTTTCTTGCTAATAAACGAGTAAAGTAGAGGGAATTTGAGAACATTGTGTTAAGACACTACGTTTGTGCCTCCACTTTCCGCCGAATAGGAGTGACTCAATTCCACTGTGTGTTTTGCCTTGTTACCAGAGTGAAGAAATAAAAAAAATATTGTTTCGTTTCTTCGAGTGTGGATGGAACTTACAACCCGTCTCACACTTGTGCTACTACACCACGACAGGCTAAAGATAAACTAAGATAAAAGTTAAAATATATATGTAGACGTTAACATCAACTAATAGTTTGGTTGAAATACAATCTCTAATAGATTGACATTGACATCTTTCACTTAAGTGTACTTGGAGAAGTGCATTAAAATTTGAATAAGCGATATGAGGACTGTCGTGGCGCAGCGGCACAAGAGTGTGACTGTAACCGACAGGTTCTGGATTCGATCTCCAGTCGAGGAAGTGAAATATTTAATAATTTCAATTTAAATATTTAATGTTTCATTTCTTCGCTCTGGTAATAAGCTAAGCGCGGCGTTGAGTTCCGCCACTCAACACGCAATGCCTCAAATTCGGCGGAAAGTGGGGAACAGAAGTGGAACGGAGTGTCTCTACACTAGGTTCCCGAGTTCCCTCTGCCTACCCTGCCTCGTGCGGGATACAGCGTGAAGCTGAGAGAGAGAATAAGCGATATGAATTAAGAAAACTTTTATTTATCTTTCTCAAAAAAAAGTCAGCTATAAATAAATACATATAAATCGAAGCTTATATACATATACATATAAAAATTACAAGTAAATACGTTTAAATATAAAACATTCCCGTACAATGGGGCTATACGTTCGGAAGTGGCTCGGAACCGGACGTAGCGCTAATGACGGCGCCTCACGTAGAAATGTTTGACCCCACAATAAAGTGTTAATTGTTGATACAGTTGTACTGTATTTTCTGAAAAATATTTGAGATTGAGATATTATGAATTTAGTGGCGGAGCTTAACACTGTTTTTTGTCTTGTTTTAATGTGAAAGTAATTTATTCTCTTGAGCGGTTATCGAACCTTCAACCGACTTGTTTACAGTGAAAAGCACCACAATCGATATTATAATATATGAAGCTGTATGAGCGAAAAAAGCGAATAAAGCAATTTAAGCCTGTAAAGTAAAGCTGGGTGATATTGTCAGTACAAACCCAGTTTACGATTACCTCTTATGTATAACGTTAGCGTTCTTTAAATGAACTGAATATAGCCAATTTAAGGAAAATTTTATAACAGATATTCGTGAGCCTGTCGTAGCGCAGGGACGCAACCATTTGATCGAATACGACAGGTTGTGAGTTCGATCCCCACTCGAGGAAATGATATATTAAATGTTTTCAATTGAAATATTTAATGTTTTCATTTCTTCGCTCATTTGACAAGGCGCGCGTCGTTGACTTCCACTACTCAATACACAATACCTCGAAATTACCTTAACACTAGGTTCCTAAGTTCCCTCTGCCTACCCTGCCTTGTACAGGATATACAATGTATAGCTTATAAACAAAAAACAGGTATTTTTTTATAATCTAATATAATGAAATTAATATTATAAAAATATTAGGGCCTGTCGTGGCGCAGCGGTACAAGCGTGTGATTGTAACCGACAGGTTCTAGGTACGATCCCCAGTGGAGGAAATGAAATATTTAATATTTTCAAATTTAAATATTTAATGTTTTGTTTCTACGCTCTGGTAATAAGCCACGCGCGGCGTTGAGTTCCGCCACTCAACACGCAAAGCCTCAAAGTCTCTTAACACTAGGTTCCCTGGTTCCCTCTGCCTACCCTGCCTCGTGTGGGATACAGCGTGAAGCTAAAAAAAATGTTAAACAGTTTTACGTAAATTTAATCTCGATGGTCTCTAAAACCTATATAAATATATTGTCGTATAACTTTTTCATTTCTCTAATAGACATAATCAGATTTCGCGTTCGTGAATCGTAAGCGAGACATAAATCGTAATTAATTCTGTCCCTCCAGACGGCCGAGATTGATGGAATGATGTCGACAGCTATATTATGTCATAATGTTCTACTTTTCTTGTTTTTTTCCTGATTTTTTGTGTGTTTGTGCTAGCTTCAAGCTGTATTTTGTATATGGCAGGGTAAGCAGTGGGAACCTAGTGTTGAAATCGAGGCATTGCGTGTTCAGTGGTGGCACTCAACGCCGCGCTTTGCCTTATTATGAGAGCGAAGAAATGAAAATATTAAATGTTTTTTTTTCCTCGTGTAGGGATTGAACCCACAACCTGCGTTTACAGTCACACCCTTGTGCGTTACAACAGGTCTTGTGAGTGACTCTGATATTGTATGTGACTTTTATAAGTTATTTCTATAGGTGTTTTTATATATTGTTTTCTTTGAGTTATTTCAATCGATTATTGATAAAATTAAAAAAAATAATAATTAACAATAATATATATATATATATATATATATATATATATATATTATATATATATATATATATATATATATCTAATATATATATATATATATATATATATATTATATATATAAAAGTGTTTTTTTCCCACTAGGTTCCCGAATACCTACGGTGAATTAACGCCAACACAAAATCTTTCGCAGTTAAATTTAAAGTACCTAGCATTTTTTTTTAAATATAATCATTTATCCTTGACAATTTATGTTACAAAAACTTTATTATTTACCATTAAGAAAACACTACATCTGAGTATGCAATTCTTACTGTACAAAATACGCGTCTACTTATATTTTATATGAAGACGGGGAAAGTTTGGCAGTTTGCAGTTCGTGTTGCTGTCTGTTGATTTTATGTCTTCATTGAAACGAGCTTCAGTTTCTTTAATGTATTTTTAGCAACTTTATTAATAAATTACATGAAGTCATTTTGAGATGAAAGTATAATTAAAGAAATATCTTATTTAAAAGCGTATAAAAATTTTGAACGACGCAGGATTTAAACCCGCGCCTCTTGAAAACCGTCCAAGCGCTCTAACCAACTAAGCTGTACGTTCTTATCAAGCTACGTCGAGATTCTTATACGCTTGTTACAACTAATTCATGTTGTTAGCATAGGTTCAAATCCTGCTTCGTTCAAAATTTTATATGTTTTTAAATTTATTATTTTTCTTTCCTAAGTGTGGAATAACACTTTAAATATAATAAAATATCTGTATTATTTTAGTGTTGAACTGTATCCATCATTTTACAGGTAAAGGGAACCTATATTGCGTTCCCAATAAAACACTAACGGCAATTATTCGCCACTCAACATGCAAGGCGTGGTAATTCTCGTATTATTCCCATGAAAAAACACAGTGTTTTAATATTAGGTTCCCAGGTTCCCTCTACCTAATCTCGTCATGTGCAATACTGAGCGTAAAATTAAAGAAAACTAAATACTAAAACTATTTAATATACGTATAAATAATCTTAATTCTCAGTTCATTTCACCCTCTGTCTGAAGCAGATGTCGTTCTGTATTAATATTAACGTCGAGTGGCAAATATAATTGACAGGCCAATGTTTCTATAGGAAATAAACTTTGTACGATACTGTGAAATACAATTGTATAATGACGCTACTGAATTTAACCAGGGCAGTTCAGTGGTACAGTGTTTTATCTACGAGATGAGTGCATCTTCGATTCCCGTTAGGGGAAATTATGTTTTTTTTTTAATCTTTTACGCTGTATACCACAAGGAGTAGGTAAGTTATCTCAGCGTTAAGATACTGGGCTGTTTAAATAGAATTTACTTAAATTGAAAACGCGGCGTTAGGTTCCGCCAGTAACATAGTGTTAATTCGGAAAAAAATACAGAACGTAGTATTTTATCACATCTCCCTTTATACCAAACTATAAAAATATAAAAAAAAACAAAACTTATGTAAAAACATTGGTTTTGCACATTTCAAAGAAAATGAGAAGTATACAATGGGTCGACTTGAGAACATTGCCAGCTGAGTTTTAAATCTATATCGTCTCTTAATATAGGATATGAATCTATAACCTATCGAGACTGCAAATGTTAAATAATTAACAACTGCACTCTTGAATACTCAATTTTTTGTCTAACAAAAACGTATTTCTATTTACTCAACGAAATAAAGTTACACGAACACTTTAATAAGTAGTACGTAAATTAAAAATTGCTGGCTTTTAACAGATTTTAATTTCAACTTGTTTGTTGCAGGTAATTTAATGCATTATGGAGCTGCAGTACTCAATTTACTATAGAAAATGATTTCTATTTACGGTAAGTCACTACAAAATGTAGGCTAAACTTTTGATTTAAAAAAAGGACAAGTCCCGCTCAGTTTCACGTGACTGTTCTTCTCAGGTCTGATGCAGTAACGTTAGTGAAGCGGTGGTAAATCGTTTGAAGTTCAAAAATTAAGCTTATAACTTGTTATTTTTAATAACATTAATTAATTTGAATTTGTTGCATAATTACTTGTATATCTGTACGCTATTAGACTAGCGGCTCTTTTGCGGCTTCGCCTGGTTAAATTGATTGTATAACCAAATGATACCATTTACATACACGGACGCTCATAGGCACTATGTTACCGGCAATACACTTCCGTTCCCTACTATGCGCCCAATTTGAGGCATTGCATATTAAGGTACGGTTGTCAAAGCTTCGCTTACGCCTAGTTGTCATGATGAAAATATATTGTATATAATTAAGTGGGGATCGAACCCATAACCTATCGTGTTTATATAACACGCTTGTGCTTCTACGCCACGACTACCTCAGCTTCACGCTGTATCCCGCACATGGCAGGGTAGGCAGAGGGAACTTGTGAACTTAGTGTTAAGACACTCCGCTCCACATCCGTTCCCCAATCTGACATATTTTAATAAAAATATACATTACAACAAATGTTAAAGAGGCCTGTCGTAGTGCAAGGACATAAGCATGTGACTCTAAACGTGGCAGGTTGTGGGTTCGAGGAAATTAAATATTCAATATTTTTTATTTAAATAATTTGTGTCTTCATTTCTTCACTCTGGTAACAAGGCAAATCGCGCCGCTGATTACCGCCACTCAACGCGCAATAGATTAAATTCGGCGGAAAGTTGGGAACCTAATGGTGTTTTAAACATTGGGTTCCCAAGTTCCCTCTGCCTACCCTGCCATGTGCGGGATTCAGTATGAAGCTGAGATAAACAACAAATATGAATCCTCGTAAACTTTTATTTAATAGTATTAGTAAGATAATATCAAACTGTACATGAAATGGCCGTCGGCTTATTCCATACTCAACTCTGGTATTAAGCTACACTACATGAAACGCAGTGTCTTGAGTTGGGCAGCAGCGATCATTTCTGATTTTATGTTATAATCCAGATAAGAAAATAATCAAAGTTCCATCAAAATTGGTTCATTACGTCTAAATTACATAAAATCTTCACATAAATTATAGCCTATTTGTTATTTTAATAAATAAGCTACATTATTGCTCAGCTTAACTTGGCAGGGTAGGCAGAGGGAACTTGGGAACCCAGTGTTAAGACACTCTGTTCCACTTCTGAATTTGAGGGGCGGAACTCAACGCCGCGTTTTGCCTTGTACCAGAGCGACGAAATGAAAGTATTAAATATTTAGATTGAAAATTTTAAATATTTCATTTCCTCGAGTGGGGATCGAACCCACAACCTGTCGGTTACAGTCACACGCTTGTGCCGCTGCGCCACGACAGGCCTTTATGCTATATTATTGTTAAGTTTAATCTAAATCCATTGAACAAATTTTGCGTGAAAGTGGAACTAACATTCATCATCACAAACTTTCACATAGATAATATTAGTAAGATTCACCTCCATACTAAGATTTAACTATTGTCTAACTAAACACGACAGACAATGCGAATTCGTAACGTAAATTGATAACAAAGCTTTAAAATAACTATCTAAGTTAAATTTAAACTTCTCGATTAGATTGCACCTGCAAGTGCTATGGCACATAACAAGATAAACACGTCCCAAGCGGACGCCAGTTTTGATAATTTGTAGCGTAATTTCTACAAAGCTCTGTTCTCTGTGCGTTGGTGTTAGTCAAATATGTATGTACCTGTATGGGTCTCGAGAGATTTGCCTATTTTTTTATATTTTAAAGTTTCTTGATGGTCTCTGAACTTCGATGGTCCTTGAGGCCTGTAATGGCGCTGTAGGCGCATTTAGTATTTTCGTTTCCTCGCTCTGGTAACAAGGTGAAGTTTGGCGTTAAATTACAACATTTACGACTCAACGCAATGAACGGTCTGAACGGTAGTGTTTTAAAGAAAAAAAAAGATGCTTACAGTATTTTTCTAAGTTGCCTTTACCTATCCTCCTATATGCGGAGTACATCGTGGATATTTCAAAAAATGTATAACTCCTTATTGAAGATGTTATTATCTGTACTTACGATAGGTATAAAATTTATTAATATTAGGTTCCCAAGTTCCTTCGGTCGGACCATCTATGTATTTCCGGGATAAAGCGTAAAGCTATTTCCCGTAGGGTCGTAGTACATAAGATAGTTGTTAATCTAAGTTCTCCTTAGGTTCAATCCCCATTCGAAGAAACGAAATATTTTTATATTATATACGTAGTGTTTCAATTTTTCACTTTGGGAACAAGGCAATCCACGGCGTTGAATTTCGTCACTCAACACGCAATGCCTCAAATTCAACGGAAAATAGGAAGTTTGAATGGAACGGAGTGTCTTAATAATAGGTTATAAGGTTCCCACTGCCTGCTTTGTCATGTGCCTAAAGCTGAGCTGAGTGAGCTGAGTGATTGATTGAAGCCTGAAGATGAGTGAGTTAGTGCACTCATTTTTGTTTCTAGGTATACATGTAAATATATAAAAAAAAACGTCACTTTTATATTAAAAAAAATATACCACAGATTGAAATACATACATCCTGCAAAAACCGCAACACAGTTGCTCAAAGAGTCCTTATTGAATTCACTTTGCTCTAAACCAGCTGTACTGAAAATCAACCTTATGTCTATTGATATAAGGATATATTTTCATTGTATAGAAGTCACTGTTTAATGTAGAGGCATTTTAAACTTTCTACGCTTAGAATAGATTCAGTTTTTGTAATATAGTAAATTGTAGTTGTTAGTATGAAATGTAGAATAAAAATTATAAAAGTGGCATTATGATATAGTATCTATGGTTGCAGGTTCAAACTTGTGCAGAGTAATATTAGATATATTTGTAATGTTTTAACTTCCCACGGAAAAGGGAGTTATTAGTTTGATCTGTTTATGTAAGTGGCAATTTCGCTTCTGAAAGAATTGACCGATTTTAGTATGGTTTTCTTATGTTGAAAGCTTTTTTTCTTGTGATAGTTTTTAACTATAGGTACTATAAAATGCAGTTTAAGATATTAGCACTTTGCCAGGATAGAAGTCATTTTTTGGGTTGGGGATGTTAATTAATGTTTGATAGTTCCTAGGGGGAGTGTCTGTATAGCATATTTATATTAACCAGATATTATGTATTTACTGTTAATAGTTATAACGCTCAGTCGGTGCAAACATGACGTTATCGCACTTTTTTCTTAGTTAAAATTAAATTGTCTTTGTATACTTTTCTTTTTTTCTTTCTTAGCTTCACACTGTATCCCGCACGAGGCAGGGTAGGCCGAGGGAACCCGGGAACCTAGTGTTAAGACACTCCGTTCCACTTTCGTTCCCCACTTTCCGCCGAATTTAAGGCATTGCGTGTTGAGTGGCGGAACTCATCGCCGCGATTTGCCTTATTACCAGAGCGAAGAAATGAAACATTAAATATTTAAATTGAAAATATTAAATATTTCATTTCCTCAACTGGGGACTGAACCCAGAAGGCGCAGCGTACTGTAACCCACAGGGGGTTACAGTACGCTGCGCCACGACAGGCCTCAAAACGGTCATTGTATACGGTAACATTTTTTAAAACATTGATAATCAAATCATTACAAAAATACAAAACGATACGTTATTTAATTATGATTACAATAACAAACATTGTCAACGAGGCAAAGTTACGCCGCTCCATAGACAATGCTTCAGAACTCGGCCAAAGTCTTTGAATCTACATGAAGCTATAACAGTCTCGACAATGATACTCAATACGCCATTTCTAATAGTAAACAGTTCTAAGGTCATGAAGCAATTCGTCGGCGGAAATGGACAGAATTTCCACTTGTACGGGAGAGGCATGCATTTTACTACCCTCAGAGCGTGTTTTAGTATTTTGAGCAATTTTTGCTATCGGTTTTTTTTTATTTTTGCAAGCGTGCATTTTTTTTTATTATTGTTTTTTATCTTCACGTTGTATCCCGTTCTTGTCAGTGAACCTATTGTTAAGATACTCGTTTCCCGTTTCCTATTTCTACTGAATTTGCGACATTGCGTGTTGAGTTGCGGAGCTTAACGCCGCGGTTTGCTTTGTTATTATATGAAACATTTCATTACCTCTTGTGGGGGCAGAACCCACAACTTTATGCTACAGTAAAGAAATAATCTTATACAATAAAAACATACTGTTATCCTAAGAATTCGATATGCGATCATGGCATAGCATGTAACGTGACAGATTGTAGGCACGATTCCTACTAGAATAAATAACTACTAATTTTATATTTTAATTCACTGTGGTTAAAAGGCAAAGCGCGGCGTTGAGTCCCGCCTTTCAACACGCAATATCTCATTTGGAAGTGGAGAACGGAAGTGTCTTGATGCGAGCGGAGTGTCTTAGCCAGATAGGTCTGAATAATATAATATAAAATAAAGAATAAAAAATAAAGTAATAAATCCCAACCGATACCGGTCCTTTTCAAGAAATCAAAGCTATAATTCGTTCTTACAACAGAATCGATCTTCAAATTCATATGAGTATATACTTAATTAATATCTTTCAAGTATCCTAAAGAGGTTTTCTAAGAAATGGTATCGTTACATACGTATATACAAATATGGAGATATAACGGCCACTTAAACTGAGGATGCTGTAATGACTTAATGGGAAAAGTATGTAACCGAAACATTTGGGAACCGTAATGTCAGTAGGCGCATGTATAGTACGGTTGACGAGTTTTGGCCGCTCTGAACTTAAGTACTAAAGGCTATGGAAATTGGGATGGATGGATAGGATGTACTGTTTATATTGAATTTTTAAGCCTTGATTCAAGAGAATTGGTCTGTATATCTGTCTGTGAATATACGTCTGTGTTTGTTTGATTGAATTAATTAATCTCAAGAACTGACTTGAACTTTTTCGAGAGAATACTTTTTTTTTTTTTTCTTTTTTTCAGCTTCACGCTGTATCCCGCACTAAGCAGGGTAGGCAGAGGGAACGGAAGTGAAACCCAGTGTAATGACCCTCCGTTCCATTTCCGTTCCCCACTTTCCCATTAATAATGAGAATACTTAAGGTTATTATTATTATATATGACGTCAATCATTTCGATGTAGTCTGCTATACGCCTACTGTCAAGATTTCTTTCTGCATTTACCATACGAAAAAATCGTTGACACCCGTCCCGTTCTCAACTTTTTGACGAAATTGAGGCATTGCGTTTGAGTAGCGGAACTCAACGCCGCACTTCGTCTTGTTGTCAAAGCGAAGACATGAAAATATTAAATATTTCATTTCCTCCAGTAATGGTTTAACCACAATTGATCGCGTTTACAGTCGCATCCTTGTGCCACTGCTCCACGATTATCCTCTATACCTACTCTTACATTTCTGAATAATCTTTGATTGCACGCAGGTCTCATCCGCAGTCAAGCTCCGACCGGATGTACGTTATTAGGCCATCCGCTGCCAACCGGAAGTGCCCGAATCCCATTCGCAGAGCCCTTTTGTTTTCAATAAGAATATATTTGATTGAGAAATTATTTAGGATATATTAAATATTATAGTTTATTTTACGCTAACAGTTTAATTAACATTGATTTATTTATATATTGTTGTGGGACAGAGTAAAAGAGTGTTAGAAATATATTACTATTGTAAATATAGCTTCACGCTGTATCCCTCACATGGCAGGGTAGGCAGCGACAACTTGGGAACCTAGTGGTAAGACACTCCGTTTTACTTCCGTTCTCCACTTTCCGCCGAATTCGAGGCATTGCGTGTTGAGCGGCAGAACTCAATGCCGCGTTTTGGCTTATACCAGAGCGAAGAAATAAAACCATTAAATATTTAAATGGGAAACATTTTATATATTTCATTTCCTCGAGTGGAGATCGAATCCACAACCTGTCGGTTACAGGCACACGCTTGTGCCGCTGCACAACGACAGGCCTCAAAATTTTTATCCAGGTTTATCGAGTCCTATACAATGCGTATTGTATGGCGGATCAAAATTACCTCTGATTAAAAACTACCACGTACGCGTAAACAGTTAAAAATATTGAAACATTGAGTATTGAGTGGCGGTATTCAACGCCGCCCTTTGCCTTGTTACCAGAGGTATGAAATGCAAACATTAAATATTTAAATTGAAAATATTTTGTTTATTTCATTTTCTCGAGTTGGGATCGAGCCCAGAACCTGTCGGTTACAGTCACATACTTGTGCCACTGCGCCACGACAGGCCTCAATATATTAATAATGATTGCCTGAAAATGCAAAATATGAAATTCCTCTTTGGAATCTATTTGGACGAAGCTAAAATATTACGAGTAAGCTATGGCTCAGTTATTCTTGCAGCGTGTTCCACCATCTGTTGAAAATAAGTTGAGTTCAGTAGTTTAACGTTTTGTTCACTTTATTATGGAATAAATCATTTCTATTTGCATTTTGTTGGTTAAACTTGAATTTGTATAAGTGTCCTCATACTGATGTTGAAAACGGAGAGTTCATTTTTAGTGATTTGAGTGTATATGCCTAACTTACGTGGTGTTTTTTGTGAAAAAATCATCCTAAATAAAGGATCAAAACGTATAATGAGGTCTATTGTGGTTAAAGGTAGTAAAATATTTAAAACTTTTCTTTGTTTACTATTATAATAGAGCAAAGGAAGGCGTTAAGTTCCGCCACTCAATATGAAATACTTCATAGTGGTGTACCGGAATTATATTAATGGTAACAGATTGTCTTAATACTGCGTTCCCTAATAGGCTCTGCCTAGTACCTCGCCAAGTGCAGGACACAGCGTGAAGCTAAAAAATAATAATATGTATAGCCTTATACGATAGATGTGATAAGAAAATTCCAATTCAAACTAGTAGTTCCTGAGATTAATGCGTTCAACCATACAAACATTTCAGCTAATATTAAAATAATATAGATATTAATATAGACAAAGTCAGATAAAGTAGTTTTTATGCATTTCTTAACTTTAAGCACTTTTATATATCCACTCAGAAGATTGATTTCAATGCACTGTGTGTGTGTGCGTGCGTATATATATATATATATATATATTATATATATATATATATATATATATATATATGCATATATATGCATATATATATATATATATATATATATATTATATATATATATATATATATATATATATATATTATATATATATATATATATATATATATATATATATATATATATATATATATATATATATATATATATATATATATATATATATATATATATATATATGTTCTTATATAGACGAATGGGGAGAGGAAGATTCATTTTACAAAACATTTGTGTTCATTTAGAGTAAGAAGATTATCCTTATTTTTTTTAATAAACGTACAATATTGTACGTTTATTAAAAAAGGAGCAGTTTTTTGAAAATAACAAAGAATGATTAAAGTAGAAAACAATTAAATGATATATCTTTTATTTAATTTTTTTTGTATTAATATTTGGCAAAATTGAATGCCTCAAGTTGACGAATTCGGTGATAATTGAAGAACGGAGTAGAAGTGTTTTAATGGGAACAGTGTTTCAATACTAAACTATAAAAAAAAATCTATTATTTTAATGAGACGCTACTCAAACTGCTCTACTTCAAGAATAATAACGGATTGTTTTCACACTAGGTTCCCAAATGTTCATTGCTTACTTTGCGATGTGCGGATTACAAATCAAATTTCTTGTAATTCTTCTTTAAAACTACGGATACTGTAAATTATTTTTTTTAAGTGCTTACGTTCGATCTTACTTCTTTCATTCATAGTGAATCCTAGTCTAGATCTATTTTGCGGAACTTAACGCTAATAATCCATTTTAACGTTGATTCTCATAATTGAACACCCTATATATAACGCAGCGTTGAATTCCGCCAATTAACATCCCAATTACTTTCTTCCAATCATTAATTGGATGCAGAGACGTATCACTAACATACCACGTTCTAATGAATCGTAAGACCTCAGTTAAATCAATTACTATCGCCACCTGACTCTATGCAATACAAAGCTATCGCTATTAATGGCACGTACCGTACAATATTCTGCAAGAGCTCTTGACTCGGCTACTGACTTGTGCGGGTGATAGAGGCGTAGGGCGACTGTGGTTTTAGAAAAAAAAATGTTGGACTGGAATAAAAATATATAATAATATTATATATCTTGGTAGAATATGTACACATGAGTTAACTAACTGGTTGGTTTGTTTAACTCAGTTTTAATTAGTAATTGAATAATATGCGTATGCTTTTAAATTTAAAATAAAAGTATTTTTTATTATACGTTATTTATATATTGCATCCCGCTTATAGTAAGGTAGGCAGAGGTATCGATATAAGTATAACTATATACATATATAGCTCTGTATCCTGCATATGGCATGGTAAGCAGAGGAAACTAGGGAACCTAGTGATGAGACACTGCTCTGTGGCCCACTTTTCACTGAATTGCGTGGCATTGCGTGTTAAGTGGTGGGGTTCAATGTCACCAAAACTTATTACTTTCATACACATTATTACTATTTTACCATGACAGGCTTCTATTAGCAAAAAATGCTGCGATTTAACCTAATATCCCCAGGCGGCCATGGTTAAATTCTCAAAAAAATATTTAACGGAAGATAATATCGACCATATGTCGCTTGCGCCTTGGACATGCGTGTACACCTGTACATCTGGCTAATATCAGTCCATCATTGTTAACAATTTCTTTCTTTTTTATTTGTATGAAGTGCAATGAAGAATATATATATATATATATATATATATATATATATACAAATGTACACGCAAAATCATATGCACCCTAACAAAGCCATGGCGTCATATGTAGACGATTCGGCACTCAACTCGCAAAGTGTATCGATTCGGCGCACTAGTACAGTGGCCTGGTTTCCCCCCTTTTATAAAACTACGTATATACCAGCTTCAAACGCAATGTGCGGTTTTATTGGCTTCTCTTTTGTATTCAGATTTCAATTTTAGCCAAGTGTTTTACTGAATTTTAACTGTTGGCAATGATTTGTAAAGATGCAATGTGGAGTGAGAGATTAGTGTTTAATGGTGAAGGTTTTGATTTCAAATCTTGTATATAAAAGCCATTTACAATATATTTTAAGGCCAGACGTGGCGCAGCGGCACAAGCGTGTGACTGTAACCGACAGGTTCTGGGTTCGATCCCCAGTCGAGGAAATGAAATATTTTATATTTTCAATTAAAATATTTAAAGTTTCATTTCTTCGCTCTGGTAATAAGGCAAAGCGCGGCGTTGAGTTCCGCCACTAACCACGCAATGCCTCAAATTGGGCAGAAAGTGGGGAACGGAAGTGGAACGGAGTGTCTTTACACTAGGTTCCCGGGTTCCCTCTGCCTACCCTGCCTCGTGCAGGATACAGCGTGAAGCTAAAAAAAAAAGATAAATATATTTTCTTAGGCATGTCGTGGCCCAAGGATACAAGCGTGCGACTGTAAACGAGACAGTTTGTGAGTTTGATGGGGATCTGTAGGAATTGACATATATTTTGTTATTTTCAGCGCCTCGCTCTGGTATCAAGGCAAAGCGTGGCGTTAAGTTCCAGCTACTCAACACGCATGCTTTAAATTCGGGGGAAAGTGGGTTACGGCGTGTATATTAGGTTCCTAAGTTCCCTCTGCCTACCTGTCATGTGACATAAAAATATATTTTTAACTCCGCATTGTACTCCAGGGAAGGCAAAGAAAACCTAGCATCTAGATACTCTGCTTTCCAGTTTCCGCGTGCATTGGGATATTTTAGATACAATTTCGGAACTTAACGCCGCACTTTGTATTAATACAAGTAATAAAATGATATAAACAAAATTCTCTGATAGAGAATGAAGCCAACTGGTTTGGAATGATGCTGCTGAACCACGATGGACATTTTGGCATAAATCGTATACTTATATGTGTTCGTCAAAGCGCAGCGTTAAACCCCACCACTCACCACACAATGTCTCGATGCGATACAGTGTATCTAAACACTAGGTTCCCAAGTTCCCGCAGTCTATCAAGTTATTTGCGGTATATACCGTAAACTTAAAAAAAATGTATCGATCCGGCATGATTTGGGTACGTTATTATTAGTTTCATTAGTAAAAATGTGCTTTCAGATTTATAACTTCTTTGCAAACTTATAACAGCAGTTACGTATTTATTAATTTTCTTTTACTTTTATGTTTCTTCTTTACAAAGAAAATATTCGTTCTTGATATTTTAGTTGATTGTTTTTTTCCGCTGAATAGAAGAAGAAACAGAAGCTTTTTTAAAGTTTATTAATTTTAATAATATAACGCAATGCCTTTTTTGCGAATATATCTAAATAGGAACAGTTTTTTAACATCAGGTTCCCAAGTTCCCTCTGCCTTAACCTGCTATACAAGAGAATCTAAAAAAAAAACTACGTAAAATAATTTTAATTAAAAATAGCTCCAATACTTGACATACATACTTTAACATAAATAACAATTTAATTTGTTATAATACACTTAGCTGTCATTAATAAAGACGCCTACAACACTATTTAAATGGAAATATTATTTTTCTGACGAAACCACACGAACTACACTTTTAAAAGAATGTGTGGTCCAAGGTATTATAGATATTTCTGAATTTAAAGAAAAACACTACATTCTCCGCTCTCTGTCTCTCACTATCACGTTGTTATTGGTTATAGACTGAAGTTTTTTATACTGTCTGACATATAATTAAAAGAAATCCCGACCATGTCCTTCCGTAAGCTTCCAGCTTCACGCTATATCTTGCACAGCAGGATAGGCAGAGGAAATTTAGGAACCTAGTGTTAAGACACTCCGTTATGTCCCCACTTTCCGCCTGCGCCATTACATGACTCAAGTTATACATTCACTCACTCACTCAGCTTCACGCTGTATCCCGCACATGGCAGAGGAGGCAGAAGGAACTTGGGAACCTAGTGTTAAGACACTCTGTTCCACTTCCGTTCCCCACTTTCCACCGAACTTGAGGCGAACGCGAGCTGCCGTCGGCTTCATATATTTTAAAGAGGCTGTTTAAATTGATATATATATATATATATATATATATATATATATATATATATATATATATATATATATATATATATATATATATATATATATATATATATATATATATATATATATATATATATATATATATATATATTATATATGACACTTATACTATTTTTTTTATATTACATATGTATAATTAAAAAAAATATATATTATATACATATAATTATTAAAATTATTATTGCCGTGCCCTGGTCAAGAAACAAAACGCGGCGTTGGGTTCCGCCACTCAAAACTATGAATAACGTATAAAATTTCGAGAAATATTACTGTGAAGCGGAGTGTCTTAACACTTAATTCTCAAGTTCCCTCTGCGTATCCTGCCAGTTATGGGATACACCGTAAAGCCAAAAAAAAATTTGCATTATATAAATCTGAAATATTAAATATCAATTTAAACAGTCCCTTTAAAATATATATTACAATATTGAGAATATCTTCTATAGTTAAGTCGTTTCATTCATGAATTTTACCTCTAGATGCGTGGGGGCACGAACCGTACTTTTGTACCGTTACCTTATTTAAATAGTTCCATTTGTTTTCTTTACTAAAATATGCGATAGTTTCTATATGCTCAACCAATTATGTGTTAAATATTTATGGGACTTCACACTTGGAAGTGTAGGTTCGATTATCGGTCATTAAAGTACTGGTATTTGTAAGCAACGCTTAAGTATATATTTTGTCTGTTTTCTTTCAAAAACGAGATATTGTGTTGGGTGGCGTAACTCAACTCTGTACTTAGTCTAATAAATCAAGGAAAATGTAATTTTTCTATATAGTTTTAATGAGAATCGAGCCTACCATCATCGCGCTTACATTTAGAGGCTATACCGCTACGATTACACCTGTCATCTACAATTTCTTAAGTGGTGAACATAAGTGACTTCATGGGAACAAAGTGTCATAAGTTTACTAAATAGGTTCCCAAGTTCCCTCAACCTACCCTTCTATATGTCTTCTATATACAATGTGAACCTGAAAAATAATTACCAAAAGTTGTTAAGGAGACTATAATTTTTACAATAAATTGAGTATCTATTAATAAATAGACTAGAAAATTAAATTGACGTATTGAAGCCTGTCGTGGCGCAGCGGCACAAGCCTGTGACTGTAACCGACAGGTTCTGGGTTCGATCCCGATGACCCAGTAGAGGAAATTAAATATTTAATATTTTTTTTTTTTTTTTTTTTCAGCTTCACGCTGTATCCCGCACTAGACAGGGTAGGCAGAGGGAACGGAAGTGAAACCTAGTGTTATGACACTCCGTTCCACTTCCGTTCCCCACTTTCCGCCGAATTTGAGGCATTGCGTATTGAGTGGCGGAACTCAACGCCGCGCTTTGCCTTATTACCAGAGCGAAGAAAATGAAACATTAAATATTTAAATTGAAAATATTAAATATTTCATTTCCTCGACTGGGGATCGAACCCAGAACCTGTCGGTTACAGTCACACTTTTGTGCCGCTGCGCCACGACAGGCCTCAAATAATTTTTAATATTTTTAATATTTTCAATTTAAATATTTAATGTTTAATTTCTTCGCTTTGGTAATAAGGCAAAGCGCGGCTCCGCTTGAGTTCCACCACTCACACAACACGCAATGCCTCAAATTCGGCGGAAAGTGGGGGACGGAAGTGGAACGGAGTGTCTTAACACTAGGTTCCCGCGAGTTCCCTCTGCCTACCCTGCCTCGTGCGGGATACAGCGTGAAGCTAAAAAAAATCAAAGGTTTAAACGTTTAAAGAGAAATAATCTTATTTAATATACAAACTCTTATATTTTAAACAAAATGAAAACTTTCAGTATATAAATTATATAAATTAGTTTCAAATATTCTTTATAAAGTATTATATGTTTTATCATTAATATACTACATAGATTTTGCATATTATTTATATATTTAAACCTCGGCGTTGAGTTCCGCAACTCTTTTTGTGATATCACTTCCGGCGGAAATCAAAATTTTGTTGTTATCGCTATGTTCTCTTTTTTGTAGTGAATAAAATAAAGTTTTTGGCTACCTTTTTTTCTACAATAGCACCAAATAATCTCTGTCGTTTTGATTATATAACTTAAAAAAAACGAATTAATTACTGTTTTACAATAAACACAGCTAATTTACGTTTTATCTTTAACAGCCATTAAAATATTTTACAGTCAATCAAGTGATTGAATATACGCTAATCATACATATATACGTAGAAATTAAATATTGTTATTATCATACATATAGCAAAATGCGAGGCGTTGAGTTCCGCCACTTGCGGAAAGAGAGAGTCTTGATGGTAACGGAATGTTTTAACACAATGTTACTAGATTTCCTCCGTCAACCCTGTTATATGGGGTATAAACGAAACAAAATGGTGAAAGAAAAACTTTTGAAATGAATATAAATATATACTTATTGAGGCCTGTGGTGGTGCAGGGTCACAAGTGTACGACTGTAAAGGTGACAGGTTGTAGGTTCGATACCCACTCAAGGAAGTGAAATATTTAATATTATCAAATATTTCATATTTTTATTTCTTTGCTCTGGTAAGAACGAAAGGCGCGGCGTTGAGTTCCGCCACTCAACATCCAATTTCTAAAAATCAACGGAACGTGGGGAACAGAATGGAGTGTCTTAATTTCCATATTCCTTAGAAGGTATAAACCAAGATACTTATCTATAAAAAGTTTTCAGCGGTTCATAATATAGTCACACTTTTCGGCACTAAATAATCTCACTCTCTCTCTCTCTCTCTCTCTCTCTCTCTCTCTCAGCTTCACGCTGTATCCCGCACCTGGCAGCGTACGCAGAGGGAACTTGGGAACCTAATGTTAAGACACTCCGTTCCACTTCCGTTCCCCACTTTAATCACTATATAATCGCAGGTTCTATTCCCGCCACGTACAAATTCTTAGACATTTTCAAATTACTAAAATGTGCCTTACGAGCGTATTCATTAAACTAATATTATGTAACATTAACTAGTTTTTTATCTTAATAACCTGATGAACATATTATGTAGATGTTACAATGATAAGCGCTAATTCATTAGGCAATCTATTGGAGGTACCGACGTGGGCGGTATCACGTTATTTTATTTTTACATCGAAATCTTATATTTGTTCATCGTGGTACAGTGGATCAGCCTTTTATTTTAATATGGTGGTTATAAGTTTGATATTCACTTGGGGAAAGTTATACATATAATAAAATTATAACGCTGTCTGTATATGAAAGATATATGTTATTGGGAGCATTTCTCAATTTTTGTGTTTATTTTTACATCGAAATCTTATATTTGTTCATCGTGGTACAGTGGATCAGCCTTTTATTTTAATATGGTGGTTATAAGTTTGATATTCACTTGGGGAAAGTTAAACATATAATAAAATTATAACGCTGTCTGTATATGAAAGATATATGTTATTGGGAGCATTTCTCAATTTTTGTGTTTGTCTGTGCGATTTTGCAAGATATTCCCAGAAACGGCTATACCGATTTTAACATCTAAATTTTTTTTACTGTTTTTTTTATTTATTTTTATTTATTTATTAGACATATCAACAATACATGTAACATTTTGTATAAATAAAAAAAAATGTGTTTCGGACTAGTTCTGTTACAAATATCAGTTACAGATATGTACAGCATTAATAAACTATTCCTGCGATTACATTACTGATAAAAATATATAATTACAAAATTACTATTGAATTAAGAATAAATTTGAATTAAATAGATTAAAAATACAAACAATTAAATGAAACCTTATGATTAAAAACAGTACTTTCGATTAAAAGTTACAATTAAATTAGATATAATAATTACAACAAAAATTTGAAATTAAAATCAAATTAATTAATTATTCACATTGTACAATTATAATGAAAAAAAAAAATAATTATTTACATTGTACAATTACAATGTATAAATATTGATTTTAAAATCATAATGTTATAATATCACGATAATAATTTAGATTAGTAAATGAATAATTCAGTATTTCGAGCGGGCGAAGTTGCAAGTGGATCGCTAGTTTAAAACATGTTCATGTCTTTGCTACTACACACGGCGTTTACTTACGCCGCTTACCTGCAATGTCTCTAAACTTAGACGTTTATTAGGAAATGGTACGTCTTAACCGTTAAGCCTCATACAAAATAAAAACAAACTAAGAAAGTAACATTAATTTGACCAAGCAACAACAGTCAGTGTCAAGAATCATCAATCTATCGCCTCATGTCCCACGCATTAGTAAATTAGTTTATAACCTCAATTTGTTAAATGATTTCTGAATATAGAAAATATAATATGTAGGGTGAGGCCTGTCGTGGCGCACCGACAGGTTCTGGGTTCGATCCCCAGTCGAGGAAATGAAATATTTAATACTTTCAATTTAAATATTTAATGTTTCATTTCTTCGCTCTGGTAATAAGGTAAAAGCGCGGCGTTGAGTTCCGCCACTCAACACGCAATGCCTCAAATTCGGCGGAAAGCGGGGAACGGAAGTGGAACGGAGTGTCTTAACACTAGGTTCACGGGTTCCCTCTGCCTACCCTGCCTCGTGCGAGATATAGCGTGAAGCTAAATAATAGGTTGGGTACTGTACTGTTAGTACAATTTAATAACATTTTGTATTTTTTTTTATATGACAGTATCTCGAGGTCGGGTATGAAATACTCTTTCACTTTGCCTACTTTCCTGTAGCGTGTAGCTGAGAAAGAAAAACATATTTATATAGAGGCCTGTGGTGTAGTGGTACATAAGCGTGTGACTGTAACCAACAGGTTGTGGGTTCGACCCCCACTCGAAGAAATATTGAATATTTTCATTTCTTCGCTCTGGTATCAAGGCAAAGCGGCAATGTGCGGGATACAGTGCGAAGCTAAGAAATAGAGATTCTCCCATTTCTCGATTTGAATCCACAACATCTCCATACATTTTCATTTTAAATCTTCCATTGTTGCTAATAATAATAAAAACTATAAGTAATCAGTCTTAAGGGTTATTAAACGTAAAAATAATGACAATCATTATGTACGATACAAAGGAACGACTGAAACAAAAGAAATAAAACTTTCCCACTTTGTAGGCCTCAGCGCCTTATTTAAGTTCCGCCCACGCTTACTTTTTATACCGGATGTACCTGCAGGTATTGAATTATTATTCTATGGAATAGTCGGTTCAAAGCTGTAAATTCATATATGTACACTCCGCTTAGCAATCTATCGTAGTAGTATGCTTCGTATAGCACTATACCACGACAGACCTCAATATGAATATGTATTTTTTTTGTACTCTCACTCACTTAGCTTCACGCTGTATCCCGCACATGTCAGAGTAGGCAGAGGGAACTTGGGAATCTAGTGTTAAGACACTCCGTTCCACTTCTGTTTCCCCGGACGATGCACTTTGCATTGTTACCAGAGCGAAGAAATGCAAACATTAAATATATAAATTGAAAATATAAAAATTTTATTTCCTCGAGTGGGGATCGAACCCACAACCTATCGTTTACAGTCACACACTTGTGCCGTAGCGCAACGATAGATCTATTTTATTTTTCTAGCTTCATGAATTATTGAAAATAATTTATTTCCCTGAGTTGATATTGAATTCATAACAGTTACGCTTTTAGTCAAACGCTGTAAAACATTTACGTAAAAGGTAAATAAGTAGAGAATAAATATTTAAATTGATTATAGTTTTCACGTACATATATAAAATTATTTGAGTGCAGTCACAAATGTGTGACTGCACACGACAGGTTGTTGCTTCCAATACTCACACGAAGAAATTATTAACTATTTGCTCTG
Source organism: Eueides isabella (assembly GCA_019049475.1). Lineage (NCBI taxonomy): Eukaryota > Metazoa > Arthropoda > Insecta > Lepidoptera > Nymphalidae > Eueides > Eueides isabella. The sequence continues at coordinate 10,421,764 of CM032402.1, forward strand.
GGAACAAGAAAGTCCACTAAATCTTAACACAAGGTTCCCAAGTCCCATGTTCCCTCTGCCTACCCCAACCAAATCCGGGGTACATTGTAAAGCTAAAATTTTAGTTAATTTTACGAACAATTTTAAATGTAAACTTAGGTTTTAACTACGATTGTTTAATACGAAATCGCGCTACGGATACTTAACTTCGATAAGTGCTTAATTAACATCGAACGTTACATTAACTTGTGCCGGTTTTTTAATTGAATAAATGGTAGTTACTACTGGCTTCTAATTCATATGTCATAGTAATTAATAAGGTTGACGGTTAATCGTGTAATAAATATGGGTCGAAAGGAACATTACTATACAATTTTCAACACCCGATGCAAAAAGAGCTGTTATAAGTTGTACTTGTCTGTATGTTTATCTGTGGCGCTATAGATCCTAAAGAAATTAACTATGTGAACCTGCCTGGAGCCTGGATCTTCTTGGTAGTATGAAGATTTGTATCTTGAAAAATTGGATTAGCAGCATGTCATTTATAAGCACTTTAGAAAAGATGGCCTGTCGTGGCGCAGCGGCACAAGAGTGTGACTGTAACCGACAGGTTCTGGGTTCGAGCCCCAGTCGAGGAAATGGAATATTTAATATTTTCAATTTAAATATTTAATCTTTCATTTCTTCTCTGTGGTAATAAGGCAAAGCGCGGCGTTGAGTTCCGCTACTCAACGGCGGAAAGTGGGGAACGGAAGTGGAACGGAGTGTCATAACATTAGGTTTCACTTCTGTTCCCTGTGCCTACCCTGCCTAGTGCGGGATACAGCGTGAAGCTGAAAAAAAAAAGGTTATGATTATTTATGGTTCATCCCAAACAATCTATAAAAAGGATAGTAGTTAACAAAGAGGCCTGTCTTAGCATACCTTACTCGAGGAAATGAAATAATTATTATCATTTCTTCGCTCTAGTAGTAATGATGCAGCGCGTTGACTTCCGCTACTCCACACGCAATTTTACAAATTCAACAGAAAGTGGAGAATTTAAGTGGGAATGGAATGTCTTAACACTAGGTTCCTAGGTTCCCACTCAGTCTACTCAGTGTCATTGTATCTCTGTTACTGTCTTATCACTAAACAAAACCTTTAAGTGGATGAAAAACATCTCCAAGGTCTCTTACATTAGTGCACGATTAGAACAAAAAATAGTAATCAAGTGGCTAATGCCTACGATTGTCATCAGTTACGTCCTTGTTTTTAAAAATGTATTCGGAAAAGGACCTCTATTTTTATATACATAAGGTAGATTTTGCTGAAATAATATTCTTATGTCACGGGTTCAAAAATTGTTTATTTGTCAAGGTGTTTCCTTATTTACTAATGTACTTACTCTAATGATGTATTAGTAATGACGTATCGAATTTTTAAGACATCCTCCACATTCCAGGCCTGTAGTTACGCAGAATACTGGCAACTGTAAACGCGACAGATTGTAGGTTCGATTTCCACTCGAGTTCACTTACTCTTTCTTGCTGAGTTTTGCCACACAACACGTATGTAGTGCTTCAAAATTTGTACGGCCGTACTCAGTGTTTTAACACTCTACACTCAAAAAAAATAACATATTTAATATTTTAATAAAGATATTTAATATTTAATTTTTTTCTTTCTGGTAATATGACAAAAGCGCAGCGTTGAGAATCTGAATACTTAATGCAATAAATACAGCAAAAAGTGGAGAATAAAACGGAGTGCCTTAACATTAAGTTCCCAATTTTCTTCTGCCTACCCTGCCAGGTATAGATACAGCGTAAAGGAGATAACGCGTGAATAAAATAAAGCGTGAAAAAGAAAAACCGTGGATCATTTCAAAAATGGTGATATTACATATAAAGTAAAAGACGTGATTTTTTTCCATATATTTGATAGTGTTTTCTTATTTAAGTAGGTATATGATTTCGTTTATCATCAATTAAAAATATATTTTACGAACTGCCTTAGTTTTAATAAATTGCAAATAACTTTAACAACGCTAAGTAATTTAAACTTTATCATTTTATAATAAGCACCAGAATAGCGTGGCGCTATTATTTTCATTTGGGTGACTGTACAGCATTCCGTAATGTTCCGGGTTCAATACCCAGTTAAATGTACACTGTACTATTACGCGGTTTCCATACCAGTGTTATGACAATGTTATTGAATAATTATAATTATATATGTATTTTAAGTAGGCTTGTCGTGGCGCAGCGGCACAAGCGTGTGACTGTAACCGACAGGTTCTGGGTTCGATCCCCAGTCGAGGAAATGAAATATTTAATATTTTCAATTTTTAATATTTAATATTTCATTTCTTCGCTCTGGTAAAAGGCAAAACGCAGCGTTAAGTTCCGCCACTCAACACATAATGCCTTAAATTCAGCGGAAAGTAGGGATCGGAAGTGGAACGGAGTGTATTAACACTAGGTTCCCAAGTTCCCTCTGTCTACCCTGTTGTGTGCTGGATACAGCGTGAAACTGAGTATGAGTATATTTTAAGTTTACTTATTACTTATTAATAATATTTGATAATATGAAATTGAGGCATGTCGTGGTGCAGGGGAACAAGCGTGAGACTGTAAACGCTAGGTTGTAAGTTCGAACCCCACTAGAACTATTTTTTTTTATGTTCTCTTTCCGCTTCCAGCCTTACCATTTATTTATTTTTAAGACACCATGGCCTTGAACCTGTGACCTATAAATGTACTTCCATGTGCTGATACTTACAATGCTTTATAAACAATAGTAGGTGATAATTTGTAAGTTTTCATATTTTTTGCCTCAAATAATGCGGCAAGTTGGAAACGGAACGAAGTGACTTAACACTAGGTTCCCAAGGTTCCCGCTGCCTACCAAACCATGCTGATACATGGTCACGTTGAAAAAAAAAATTTTTTACGAAGACAACAACACCTAACCCTTTAACAAGAATAATACAATGCGGGTATAATTTAGGCAAAATTAACAGCAGTAATTTAAAAAAACGTAAATATGTTTTTAAAAACAATTAATCACAATACTAAAACTGTAATTATTTCATTGTTACTTAATAATTTAACGCCCACGTCGAGAAACGCAAACGGGCTTCACTTATTTATTTTTAACTTCACACTGTTGTATGCAACTTGGTATGTAAAGAAAAAGTAGAGTTTCGACACTCCGTATATCACTAAAATAATGACAAAGGTGAAGTACAGAATACTTTACTTTCTGCTGGCATTATAAATAATTGCGTGCTGATTGGTGGATCTCACTTCCGTGCTTATCTTGTTACCAGATCGAGAAAATGTATTTCTCAAATTGAGAATCCGACCCAGTCGTAGTTGTGGGTTCGATTCCCAGTCAAGGAAATTATGTTTTTAATATTTTAATTTCTTTGCAACTGGTAACAAGGCAAACCGCGGCATTAAGGTTGACCACTGAACACGCAATGCGTCAAATTCAGCATAAAATTGGAGATCCTAAGTATGTTAATTATAACGTATCTTATCACTATGTTCCTAAGTTCCCTCTGCCATATGCGGGATAAAGCGTGAAGATAACAAAAAATGAGAATTGAAGACAAAACGGCTGCGCTTATAGCTAGATGCCGTGCCGCTGCGCTATAACGGCCTATAAACATACATATAAATATATACAACGTTCAAAATGCGTGTGACCATATAACGCGCGGGCGCACACGCGTGGGCGACGGTCCGTGGCGATTGAACTTCATAGAGCATTTCGATACTTTGTCTATATATGGATAAATTTTGATATAAATATAAAATTTATTTCAAAAATGTACTAAAATTCACTAGCGGAAATAAAATAAATAAATGTTAATACCAAATTTTGTAGCTATTGAAAGTTTATTTTTTTACGTAGAAGTCAAACTTAGAGCCATCGTCTTTGCAGTCAAATACCACAACGACCTCAGTACATAGATATATTATGACGCATAACTCTTTAGGTATCCCATGGGAAAGATTTAAAGATTAGGATAAAGCCTTACATCTTCTTTACATGGAGTACGTTTTTTATGAACATTACTTTAATAAACATCATTTTATTTTAAACTATCTGTTCATTTTTATGAGATTTTCTAATGAATTATTTATGCAGAATAAAACAGTGTTTCATTTTTATAATGAATATATATATATATATATATATATATATATATATATATATATATATATATATATATATATATATATATATATATATATATATATATATATATATATATATATATATATATATATATATATCTATATATATATATATATATATATATATATATATATATATATATATATATATATATATATATATATATATATATATATATATATATATAAATATTATAAACAATAAAAATTATAAGTCAACATTAAAATACTTATACACTCACATCCAATAATATTTACACACCACATACCTTTCCCACTGTACTTAAAATTTTAACTTGTAAATTGATTGTTTTAAGTGTCGCTTCAATGCTCAGTAGTTCAAACGTACCTTACAGTTTATACCCACTCTATGGTCCGCCAGTTAGTATTACGCAACGGCAGAGCGGGACGCACGAACTGACAGACAAGTTCTTATTCAACAAAGTCGGTCGTGATCAGTCGCGTGTGGAAAATAAAACTTTTTTTTCTATATATATATATATTATAAAGTATAAATATATTTGACATTGACAGTGACAGTGATTTGACAGGATTGCGATTTTGATTTTTATTCTGTGTTTTGTGGTTTTTTTTTTATTTGGTTCAATGAAATGTGTCAATGGAGTTGGTTTTTCATGCGTAAGCGCATGGTCATTCATAAAATGTTAGGTACGTATTGTATATATTGTATAGGTAGGTATTCGCATTCTAATTCTATTAGGCAAGGTCGACCTTGTGAGATATTAGTATCTTCTAAGGTTTTACAATATTGTTTATTTTTAGTGTTTCAACCTCACTTTGTATTCAATAACGTCAGTTTAATTTATGTTTGTTTTATCATTTTTTAGTATTGTCTTGTTCTAAAAACATTTATACATATAGAGTATAAAGACAAATGCTAATATTATGAATCATATTCGGTTTGAATTGTTTTCAGTTGTATCTCTTTATTTAAATATTAACAAATAATTAATTGTTTTCTAAAAATAAACAATATATAAACAAAGCTTTTTTTGTAAATTTGAACAAGCTAACATAAATTTTCCAAAAGCTGTTGTAGTATCATTTTTCAATATTTATTATTATATTTTATTGCAAAATTTAAAGTTTGATTACTAATTACAACTTGCTTACTTTAATAAATATGAGAGATCAGTTAAAGTAATTACTTGTATATTTGGCTATAAATTGTGATGCATAAATTATTTTATATTTAAAAAATCGAAGCTGTGCCTACCGCCTTAGCTTTCAACTATAATTAGACCGGTTGTGGGTTCGATCCCACTCGCAGAAAATGAATTATTTCCATTTCTTCATTCTGATAAAAAAAAATACGACTTGAACTTCCGCTTCAAAAATACGGTAACGGAAATTAACGCCATTAGGCCTTACCTTATTATATTAAGGACTGATTCCCTTCCCTAGTAAAAAAAGAAACGTATTCTCGTAACAACTGTCAAAATGTTTAATACAATTATAATTACATATCTAATACAACTCGCATGTATGTATGTATGTATGTAATTACGAAGCCGTTATATATGCTAATGTATGTTAATGCGGCGAAATTGAAAATGTAGCGAATAAATAGCGTTTTGTAGGAAATTTACGTCAATTTAAATGGTATTAGATTCCATATAAATTTAATTAGTTAATTTAGATGCGTTTGTGTTGATTTCGCTTGATGATAGACTTATATTTTTTTTTGTGTTTACGCTGTATTCTGCACATAGCAGGGTGGACTGAGGGAACTCGGGAACCTAGTTCCATAACGCTGTTTCCCACTTTTCGCCGATCGTAAATTTAAAGCGTTCCATTGCGAGTGGCTATACATAATGCCGCGCTTTACTTTGTTACCGGACCAAGGAAATTAAAATAGTTTTTTTTTTTCGGGTGAGAATCGAACCCACAAGCTCTCTAATTATAGTATTTATTAGGCACGCAGGCATTAATATATAGGTAGATATATTTTAATGTAAGTTTGTACACGAAGACGTGGCTGTATAGGCCAATTACTAAACTTAATTTTAATTTTATTAATAACAATTAAAAAAATTGTAAAAATAGGTCAAATTATTTGATGACAAATTTTATTAATCTCCAGTAAATATAGAAAAATACTTTAGGAAATTACTACGAGATAATTTTCCAAAAGGCGCGAGAAAAAGGCCCAAAATTCGAGGACAATGGGAAAAACCGGTATTATTTCATTTAACATCTTCAAGTTACATACAATACCTAGGAAACATCAAAGTTGGTATAAAAGTAGTAAAAAAACAAACTCCAATTAATCGTAAAGAGAAAGTCAATTTCATTACGTTCCGTTGTCGTTTACAATATACAATGTATGTACTTATGTATGTACGTACGAGCATGTATGTACGTATATATTTAATACTTTTTGCAAGTAATTATTTCAGTATCGACCAATTTGACGTTTCGTTAATTGGATATATATTTTTTTTATTTAAAATTATTTTGTTTTTGTCTCTTACATAATGAGACCACCAGAAAAGATTTTTTTCTCCGCCACTTCTTAATTATCTGTGATCATTTCCACCATATATGATCATTTCCACCCCGTGTTAACAACTTTTTTTAATCTTTTTGTTTTTTTTTTTAATTTGTTATTAGTTGTATTAGTTTCACGCTCTATCCCGCTCTTAATAGTATAGGCAGAGGAAAACCTGTGTCAAGGTGTCAAGACACTCCGTTGTACATCTGAGCTATGACAAGCCTCAGTATTGATAGATCTTCTTCTTCTTATCTTAGCTTCAAGCTGTATCCCGGCAAGCAGGGTAGGCAGAGGGAACCCGGGAACCTAGTGTTAAGACACTCCGTTCCAAAGTATTGATAGATATATGAACTAATTGAATATTCTAAACAATGAAGAAACTACATAATAGACTATAGTTGTATTAGATATGTAATTATAATGGTGAAATAGACTGGTAGAATAAAGACTCTGGTGTTAAAATCCAATTAAATTAAGATTTCTAAATAACAGCTTAGGTTTATTTTCAATCCAATTTCCGTGAAATTCTATGACAAACATCATACTTTGTTCAATAGAGCTTGGAAATATTAATATAATTATATATGTTCGTGAATCCGTCACGCTGTATCCCGTAAACCTGGGAACCTAGTGTCACGACACTCTGTTCCCAATAAGACACTTCCGTTACCTTCTATTTCCGGAATTCTGAAAGCGTTGCGTGTAAAGTTAAACATCATTTATCTATTGACATGCAATACATATTCAAATTAAAAATAAACATACATGTTTCATACTCTTCTTTGGAAATGGAAGTAGGCTGCACTAAAATATTAACAGCGAAGTAAATATACATACATACAGACGTGTTTACAAATGTATACGATCAGTCAACTTAAATAGAATTCAAATGTTAAAGGTTATAAAGTAATTTGATTTGAAGTACTTTCTATCATATCTTTGCATCATAGTGAAACGAGCTATTTTTTAAAAGTATATAGCTCAGTGTATAAGTGAGAGTAATTGTTAACAGAACGATAGTGTATTCGATTTCCACTAGGGGTAACTATATGAAACTAAATTTATTATATTATATTCGGCGTTAAGTTCCGCCAGTCAAGTCGGCGACAAGTAGGGAATGGAACGGAGTGCCTTAGAACAAGGTTCCTGAGTTCCCTCTGCCTACCCCGCCATGTGCGGGATACAGCGTGAAGATAAAACAATGATTAATTTTCTAGAAATACCAGAGATCGGAGTGTCTTGGAGACTAAAGTGTCAGTAAAAGAATATCACATAGCTTATCCTTCTTATAAAACATATTTTTTCAGCTATACGCTATACCGCACATGGCAGGGTAGACAGAAGAGGGAAGTGAGTTAGATACTGTTATATATTCCCCACTTTACGCCGAATTTGAGACATTGCTTTAACAGAGCAAAGAAACAAAATATCTCATTTTCTCGAGTGGGAATCGAACCCACAACCTTTCGCGTTTAAAGTTACATGCTTATGCCGCTGCGCCGGGGCCTCAAATATATACAAAAATCATCATTGAAATAATATATAATTTCTATTGTAATTTACAAACAACTTGTCTAACAGTTCATTGAGCTAAATGATCGCGGTCGATTAAAATAATTTTCATTTAGCCCCCAACTCAGAAAGCTCAGGTATAAAACTTTACCTATTATTAGCTTTTCAAAATAACTTTTCACAATAAGAAGTTGATCTAATTCAAATTCAAATTCAAATTCAAAATATTTTATTCAAAATAAGAAGTTACAAGCTTCGTTTTTTGAACGTCAAACAATTTACCACCAGTTCACTAAAGTTATTGCCTCAGACCTGAGAAGAACCGGCGAAAGAAACTCAGCGGGACATGTCCTTTTTTTTTTAATCAAAACTTTACATTATATATTTATGTGAGAATGATACACTTGAAACAGCCTGGAGCGAGCATTTTATTCCCAAGGCGTGTTATCATTTATGAAATCGTTAATATGGTAATAACCTTTAACACACAAACGTCTTTTCACAACCTTTTTAAATTGTGAAACAGAAATTTCTCTGACGTTTTCTGGGATCCTATTGTAAAAGCGTACACCCTGTCCCATAAAAGAATTACGGACTCGATGCAATCGAGTTACAGACACACTAAGTTTAAGCCTATTTCTAGTATTAATATTATGTACATCACTGATTTTAGTAAACTTATTAATATTTTTCTTAACATACATAACATTTTCAAAAATGTATTGAGATGCAACGGTCAATATATTAATATTTTTAAACATTTCCCTTAAGGAATCCTTAGGGCTTAAGTTATAGATTGCGCGAATAGCTCGCTTCTGCAAGACAAATATTGACTTAATACCGGCTGCATTACCCCAGAGTAAGATGCCGTAAGACATAATATTGTTTAAATTTTTTTTTTAGATCTGCATATTGTTTGAATTTCCTATGATTTAACTTAAAATTTCCTTACAAAATTAACTTTAGACCTTCGTGGCGCAACAGCTGCGTCTGTAAGAGCGTGGGTTGTGGGTTCTAACCTGGAAAACCAGTTTTAATTTTTTTTTGCTCTGGTAGCAAGTGAAATCCGGCGTTAGCATCCGCATCTGAATATGCTCAAAATTGGCGTTTAATGGGTAACGGAGTGACTTAACACTAATTTGTCTCTGCCTTACCTGCTATTTGCGGGATACAGCGTGAAACCAAAATAATAATAATAAAGTGATAGAAAACACCGACCTCTCCAGCTTTCTTCAAATTCCTACACGTTTTTAAGCATTTTTCCTTCCTTAGTATGTAAACAACACGTAAAAGCCGCGAATCGACAAGTACAAAATGCGTTGCTATAGTAACGTATCGTACCTATCTATTAAAGTACTTACTTGAAATATATTCTAATCGCTAAATATTTTTTCATGAAAATATCCATTGTTTCACCATCAATTGATAGGCGCGGTCTGTCAAAATGCTCTTGACAGCTTTTGTGTGTTTGTTCGTAGCTATATGTCATGGACTCAATTTTTGTTTTTTATAGATAAAAATATTAATTTATAATGTTTTGTTTTTGTTTGTATGTCGTTATATAATTTATTTATAGTAAATTATTTCACTACTTAGCTAAGGCTTTGTTTCAACTCATTTTCATTATTTATATTATTTTAGTTACTCACTCACTCACTCAACTTCACGCTGTATCCCGCAAATGGTAGGGTAGGCAGAGGGAACTTGGGAACCTAGAGTTTAAACACTACGTTCCACTTCCATTTCCCACTTTCCGCCTAATTTAAAGCAGAGACTCTTATACTTTCTCGTAAAATTCTATTAAATTATTCTAATATTCTGTCAGTAAATAGTATTATATATTTTAAAAGATTGAACTCATAACCATCATTATGTTTTTTTAGCTTCACGCTGTATCCTGCATATAGTAAAGTAGACAAATGGAACTTGGGAACCTAATGTTAAAGTGGGTTACGTTCTCCACTTTCCGCTGAATTTTAAAAGTAATACGTGTTAGTTGGCGGAACTCAACGCTGCTCTAACTCTTCCCTAAATTTCTGAGATATTGATATTGTATATTGATCGATGAAACACAACGCTGTGTTTTGTCTATTAAAATCCTTAAAAAAAATATTGCTCTGAATAATATTCGTACCTACATTGTGTTATAATTCAGATATCAGCGCCACTGCGCCACAACGGCTTTAATAATAGGCATTTTTAAATACCCTGATAGTCTCTCGCGCACTTAAATTGCAGATCATTTATAAACCAAATTCCTCTCAACACCTTACAAAAACGATAAGGTTCATTATACCTTTACTATGATTAACAATAGCAACTCGCCAATTTTGACATCATAGTGTAGACAAAAAACGTTGCTTAAAAACTGAATGAATGAATGAAAATAGAACAAAAAATGTGTTTTGATTGTTTCTTTTTTCAACTACTAGAGAAAACTTGGGAACCTAGTGTTAAGACACTCTGTTCTCATTGAGACACTAAAATGTCCCATATGCCGCTTAGCTTTGAGGAAATTAGTGTTGAGGGGCGGAAGTTAACAACGCGCTTTGCCATGTTCTTGGCGTCTGCGTCACGTCAAGACTGCGCTAAGAAAAATCAGATGTTTGAATTTTAATAATTGAACAATATTTCTAAAAAGTAAATACGTAAAATATAGAATAGTATTACAAATACCTTTTGGTAACTTTATCCCGCTTCACGCTTTAATAGACAGCTAGTTTTTCGCTCGAAATTGAGACATTAGTAGTAGTAGGCATTGCTATCTATTGTAGGCAAAGCGCGGCGTTGAGTTCCGCCACTCAACAAGCAATCTCTCAAATTTTGCGGAGAGTGGGAAATGTAACAGAGTGTCTTAACACGGCTCCCTCCGTCTATCTTGCCATATGCACTATACTTCATGAACTTAAAAATAAATACATATTATATTCGTTATTCCGTGTGGATATCGAACTGACGAACATCGATCGATCATATCACCCATCAGGATACAATGACTCAGCTATACTATATTAAATTTTAATAAATTAACAATAATACATATATTATACCTCGTTAATATTAAACTGTTTGAAGCAATCGATGGAAATGTGTATTAATTTATTAACATTACTGTCACGTTGAACGTCTATTGCCTCAAAACGTATCAAATACCACAATTTATTACCGTAATAAGATCTAAGTGTTGCCAAGTTAAGGGTGTCTTACACACTACCTTTAGAAATAAAAAAAAATGTGATTATATGTTAGTTGGTTATAAAAAGTTAGTATTGTACTCGCCGGCCTCCACATTCCGGAGGAAAGTGATTAATGGAAGTATTTTATTTTAATAGGAAGGTAGTATGTTGACACTAGGTTCCCAGGTTCCTTCTGCTTGCTCGGGACACGGTGTGAAGCTAAAAAAATAATATTAAAATGTTTAAATTAAAAAAGAAAGTTATATTGAGTATTTTTCAAGCTAACCTGTTCTTCAGATATTGTGATTCTGAATTGAGACTGTGTTTTCGATATAACACACTGCGTGTTTAATCTTTCATAGTTTTTTTTTCAGCTTCACGCTGTATCCCGCACTTGGCAGGGTAGGCACAGGGAACGGAAGTGAAACCTAGTGTTATGACACTCCGTTCCACTTCCATTCCCCACTTTCCGCCGTATTTGAGGCATTGCGTGTTGAGTGGCGGAGCTCAACGCCGCGCTTTGCCTTATTACCATAGTGAAGAAATTAAACATTAAATATTTAAATTGAAAATATTAAATATTTCATTTCCTCGACTGGGGATCGAACCCAGAACCTGTCGGTTACAGTCACACTCTTGTGCCGCTGCGCCACGACAGGCCTCAATCTTTCATAGTAAAAATGTAATATCCAGAACTTAAGAGATTCTTTCGAGTCGAGCTTGTAATTTAGGAAATCATCACATTCAACCAAAGAAATTATTCAGATTTATCATATTAATCTAGAAGTTTGTTTTGAACTATATAATACTCACTCAGCTTAAAGGTCTATTCTGCACATGGCAGGATAGGCAGAGGGAACTTGGGAACCTAGTGTTGAGTCACTCAGTTCCACTTCCGCCAAATTTAAAGCATTACGTGTTGAATGGCGGAATTCAACGCAGCATTTTGCCTTGTTACCAGAGCGAATAAATGAAAAAATATTAATTTCCTCGAATGGGGATCGAACGCACAACCTGTCGGTTACAGACACACGCATATGCCACTGCGCCACGACAGCCCTCAATACTATAAATCTAAATACAAAAACCCAACAAAATCCTATTGAAGGAAAATATTTTATCAAAACTATTTCAAACTATTGAGATTTCTAACTTCTCCATTTATATATTTCAGTCTGTGAGATGCCTAGTGCTCTCACAATAGCACCAAATATCGTATGTCAAATCTATCCTCGAAATTCTATTATCTTATTTGCACAGAACGGCTCAGATCACTTTGAATAATGCTCCTGTTTACAAATGTTATATGTAACTTGACCCTTAATACGATGCAATAAAGATCAAAATACTGTAGGTTGGGCTAACCAAGTTACTGTCAAAGACATGTGCGGTAACCATAATATTATCTTTTACCACAATTTAAAGTCTTATTCTGTGAATGGTAAGATATTTTGCTTAGTTTCAAGCTGTATCCCGCACATGGCAGAGTAGGCAGAGGGAACTTGGGAACCTAGTGTTAAGACACCTCTCCATTTCTCATTTTCTGCCAAATTTAAGGCGCAATGCGTGTTGAGTGGCGCGTTTCCACTGCGAAGAAACGAAAGCATTAAATTATTAATTTGGAAATATTTCATCTCCTCGAGTAAGGACCGATGCCACAACCTTTCGTGTGTACAGTCACACGCTTGTGCCCCTGCGCCACGACAGGCGTCAACATACTATTGTCTAGAAGTACCAAAAGCACTGTAAATAATAGGTTCTGGTCGTACATTCGAATTGCTGTGATCATTAGTTTCGACTTCCATTACGCTTTTTCGAACCGGTTTTCGCCGCTTTCATCCGGAAATATCCGGATCAGAGCTTTGAAGTTCATTCAATGCGTCTAATACACGACATGTGCATCAAAAGTTTTTAAACATTTGATACGTAAACAAGGAAATGGATGTTTCATATGAATTTAGTATTAATCTGAAATATTTATGTTCAATGTTTCTCATTTTGTTTTTGTATTCATTAAAGCTCAGCTTGTTTAAAATTTGTGATAAGTATTTTTTTTGTTGAAATTATTACGAATACATTAAAAATATATATTTTTTAATTTTTATATAATAAAATTTTATAACTTTTGATCAAACGTATCGCCTATCGTGAGGCCCGTCGTGGCGCAGCGGCACAAGCGTGTGACTGTAACCGACAGGTTCTGGGTTTGATCCCCGATCGAGGAAATGAAATATTTAATATTTTCAATTTAAATATTGAATGTTTCATTTCTTCGCTCTGGTACAAGGCAAAACGTGGCGTTGAGTTCCACCACTCAACACGCAATGACTCACAACTCAAAACTTCTGTTCTCCACTTTCCGCCGAATTCCTCGAATTCGGCGGAAAGTGGAGAACAGAAGTTGAACGGAGTGTCTTAACACTAGGTTCCCAAGTTCCTCTGCCTACCCTGCCATGTGCGGGATACAGCGTGAAGCGTAGAGTAGTAGTATCTATCGTATCTATATTTAAATAATTCTAATCTGGAGAATATTTTTTTTTTTCATTTTATCATCCTACAAACAAGGAGAATCACTTTTAAAAAAAATAAAATGTGTAACAATCGCGAAAATCAAAGATATTATTAAGGTGAATCACGACGATAAGCTCCAGCACTTGTCTACAAAATGAGACGGAAAGTGGAAACCTTTATACGAGCACAGTCTTAACAGGCATTAAAAAAAATGTTTTTTTTTAAGACACTAACCTTCACAGACTGTCTTAATCTTAAGGTTTCCTCAACCTTTCTATAGGCGAGAAACAGCGGAAAAAAGACATTAAAAATTATGCTTATATAGTATTTACAAATGAATACCATATATTTAATGACAAGCGAATTTATTCTTGTCCATAAATAAAATAAAACGCATGCAACGTTTTCTCACGAGAACTTGAGTGTTAAATTACAACTAGAATTCTATACTGTAATCTTTTTATATGACAGTATAAATAATTATCATTTTTCTTATCATATTGTGCAAAAATATTACCGTAGAGAAGTACGAGTAGTTATACTTTGATTCGTTTTTTTCTTCTGTATTTTTCAGCTTCACGCTGTATCCCGCACATGGCAGGGTAGGCAGAAGGAACGCTGATTAGTTCTAAATGATTATTTTCGATTTATTCTTAATTTAATAATACCTTATAGAAGTGTAACTTTTATCCGCGGTTTCGCCTGCATGATCATATGGAATAAGAACAATAAATATTTTTTTCCGGTGGAAAGTGGGGAACGAGGTTCCCGAGTTCCCTCTGCCTACCCTGCCTCGTGCGGGATACAGCGTGAAGCTAAAATAAATAAAAATAAATAAATTTGTACTAGTAGTTCTTGAGATTAGCGTTGTTTAACCAAGCAATCACTTAAACAAACAACACAAACAACACTTTTACCTATATTAATATTATTATTTTTTTTTTTTCTTTAGCTTTATAATATCACCTCACTCACATTTAGCTTCACGCTGTATCCCGCACATGGGAGATTACACAGGGAGAACCTAGTGTTAAGACACTCCGTTCCGTTCCCCACTCTGCGCTGAATTTGAAGTATTGCGTGTTGAGTGGCGGAACTCAACGCCACGCTTCGTCTTGTGACCAGAGCGAAGAAATGAAAACATTCAATATTTAAATTGTAAATATTAAATATATCATTTCCTCAAGTGGAAATCAAACCCACAACCTGTCGCCTTTAAAGTCACATTCTTGTGCCTCCGCGCCACGACCGGCCTTTTCTCTATTTATAACAACTATAAACTGACGAAATGTTTCTTTCCCATAATAAATTGAACTTGTAACTACCTACCGAATCAAAGCTATTGCCTCATCACTCTCTCACATCCCAATAAAATAAATTGTCTATGTGACTAAACACAATTACTTGGCCCCAAAACTTCCCGTGTAGGTACGTATTAGTTCACATCCTGCGCTGTGATTGATACAGTCAAACCGTTGAGATTTATAGCTTCAAGTGTTCAGGATGTGTTGATAGTTTGATGGAAATGCTGAGCTGGGTGAAGATACATGAATATTCATTTACATGTAGTAGCTACACAGTGTATCCCGCATGTAGCGGGATAGAGGAGGGGGCCGAGTGTTAAGACACTACGTTCAGATTTCGATGGTTTTGGAGACATTATGTGTATAAGGGGTTGAGCTTAACGCCGTGCTTTGTGTACTGTAAGGAAAACTTTAAAATATAGACGATAATCTGTTAACGATTATTAAATTTTATATTCTGCTTCACGCTGTATCCCGCACATGGTACGGTAAGCAGAGGGAACATGGGAACCTAGTGTTAAGACACTCCGTTTCCACATCCGTTTCCCACTTTTCGCCAAATTTGAGGCATTGCAGGTTGTATAAGTTAAGTTTTATCATTAATTAATTATATGAGCTTAAGCTATAATAAGTCTAATTATTATTTTTTTGATTGTAGGTAAGTGTCATATTGCTGTCAGCCTTGGTAAGCTTTATTTTAGTTTGATTGTATCTAATATTATATAATTTTATAGAAAAAGGGTTCAAAACGCGGCGTTAAACTCTGCCACTCAAAACACAATGTCTTGAACATTGAGGACGGAGTACTTTTTCACTGCATTCTCTCTATGTAATCTGTTATATGTGAGGTACGGCATGATCTTAAAACAACAAAGTGAATAGAATTAAAAGATTAAAATTGGAATTTTCATTTATAAATTATGCTACAAATATATCGTTTTTTTTTTCAAGTTGCCCATAGCATGGTGACTTGAAAAAAAAAACGATATATTTGGTGGAAGCCTGGGAACCTGGAAATCTGGGAACCTAGCCTTAAGAACTACGTTCGCGTTAAGACTTCCGTTGCCCACTTTTCGCCAAATTCACCGCCGTCGGAAATGAATAGAATATCATTTTCTCGAATGGGCATAGAACTTACAAGCCGTCGCATATATATTCACACGCGTGACCCTTTACCACGACAGGTCCTAATTTAATTATTTTTTATCTTTTACATAGAACTTTGTTTAATTTATATATAAATCATAATTTTTCGTTTTATATTAACGTACATTACAGCAGCGGCTAATCATCATAACCTCCAGATAAAGACTTTAGTGCCATTATAACGGTGTCGCAAGCCTAAACTGTCATAAAAGAGACTGATACCGCCTTTTAAATTATCTTAAAGTATAATTCAAAATTTGTAACGAAATCCTAACCCTTATCATATCGTTTTAATGGTGAAATTATATTTATGTCAAGAATGACGAGGCCTAGAAAGATTATTCACATTCACTGAAAGGACCTTTGTTGGGATGTCAAATATTCGGAATTTTCGTTCAGTACGTTGGGAAATATTGTAAAAATTGTACTGATATTTTAAGTATTTAAAATGTTTATCGAATTCTTCTCTTGTTATATTCAGAATTTATTTATTAAACGGATAGAAAACGGAATTTGAAAACATTCAATAATAATTAATGGGGCCTGTCGTGGCGCAGCACAAGCGTGTCACTGTAAACGACAGGTTGTGGGTTCGATCCACATTCGTGGAAATGACATATTTACAAATTGAATATTTAATGTTCACATTTCTGCGATCTGGTAACAAGGCCTTACTTTGTTACCAGATCGCCTCGTTAAGTTCCTCCACTCAACACGCAATGCCTGAAATTCGGCGGAAAGCGGGGAACAGAAGTGGAACAGAGTGTCTTATCACTATTTTCCCAAATTCCCTCTGCCCACCCTGCCATGTGTCTGAGTAAATAATTAACATTTTTACTTTTTTTTGCTCTACTAATAAAGTCGGTGTTGAGTACTGCCACTTAACACGATATGCCTTAATTCGGCGAAAAATGGGGAGCAAAAGTAATTGGAATGCAGTGCTCAACATTCGATCGTTTCCCAAGTTCCATCTGTCTACACTGCCACGTGCAGGATACAGCGTGAAGCCAAGTAAATTCAAATACAAAGAGGCCAGCTTGCTAAATATCACTCCGTTCCCAATTCCTTGCTATTAAAAATTACGTGATTAGTGGTGGATTTCAACACTGTAGATTATCTAACTGGATTGAAAAGTTATTTTTTTTAGGGCTTATTATCAGTTTAAGTAAATTGAGTTTTATTAACCATAAGCGTGAACAAGCAAACTGAAATTTTCTTAGTATCTGCTCACTGTAAGCCATGGGAACAGTATCCTGACATGATCGAAGAGGATACGAGCGAGATTGACGCTTTTCTTAGACAACGACGTCTTTGTGTTACTCCAGATCTTTAAATCCATGTATTTTTATACATTATAGTTATTTAAAAGCTTTTGGCTTACTGAAAATATTTTTTCTTTGTACAACTATGTTTATAGAACATATTGAGGCCTGTCGTGGCGCAGCGGCACAAGAGTGGGACTGTAATCGACAGGTTCTGGGTACGATCCCCAGTCGAGGAAATGAAATATTTAATATTTTCAATTTAAATATTAAATGTTTCATTTCCTTGCTCTGGTAATAAGGTAAAGCGCGGCGTTGAGTTCCGCCACTCAACACGCAATGCCTCAAATTCGGCGGAAAGTGGGGAACGGAAGTGGAACGGAGTGTCTTAACAATAGGTTTCTGGGTTTATAGAAAACGTAAAAAACTGAGCGTAGCGGAACTCAGATTAGCACCTCTTGAGAGGATTCCAAGCTTTCTGACCACTACACCAATATTATCAATCTAGTCGATATTCTCATACGCATTGAACTAGGTGAGACCTGTCGTTGCGCATCGGCACAAGCGTGAGACTGTTAACGCGAAAGGTTGTGGGTTTGTTCCCAACTCGAAAAATGAAATATTGAATATTTTCAATTGAAATAATAATTGTTTTCAATTTTTCACTTGGTAATTAGATATATTTATATTATAAATTATAAATTGCAGCATTGAATCCCGCCGCTTAACATGCAATGTTTCAAATTTGGCTAAAATTGAGAACGGAACAGAGTGTCTTAACACTAGGTTCCCAAGTTCCCTCTGCCTACCTTGCCATGTGCGGGATACAGCGTGAAGCTGAGTGAGTGATACAGCGTGAAGCTGAGTGAGTGAGTGAAATTTAATTAGCAAATTATTGGCCCTTCTTTTGCTTTAGATAAATTTGACAAACAAAATATTCAAAATAGTAAACGGCAAGTCATTCCCGTTGGACACGGGAGTTTAAAATTTCTATGCTATCAGGCTTAGCGGATTTTTTCCGCGACAAATTTTTCTATTTATTTATTTTGGTTGGAAAAAACACGATGTGGAATGCTAGGATATACTGTAGCCTCGAGCCGTACACTTTTAATGCTTTGGATTAATAACATAACTAAATATAAAATGGATATGACAAGTTTATAAAAATATCTATAAAAAATCTTGATTATGGTAATAAGGCAAAGCACGGCGTTGAGTTCCACGGCACGGAGTGTCTTAACACTAGGTTCCCGGGTTCCTTCTGCCTACGCTGCCTCGGACGGAATACAGCGTGATTGAAAATCTTGATTTAAGTTAGTTTCTGATAGTCAACTATTCCATACTTACTGTATACATTACATCTTAGCCACTGTATAAAAGAGTGATACATAGTTTAGACATCAATATAACACATAAAATATTCAACTGGACAAAATTGCTAATTTTTTTTATTCATTTGGCTGAAATATTAGTTTTTATTGTATATGTTTACTGTCTTAAAAGTTATTATGTCATTAGAACAAGTAAGTAGTTGAAATTAGTAAATAAATAGTGTAATTCAAGCGGGCGAAGCCGCAGGCAGGTCGCTAGTATAATAATAGTTCAATCCTCTGAGAGAGAATCGAATCTACGAATACGGATCTATTATGTACGGCCTTGTAACATTAACTTACTCTGCTTTACGCTGTAACCCGCACATGGCAGGGTAGGCAGAGTGAAATTGAGAACCTGGTATTAAGACACTCCATTCCGTTCCCTACTTTCCGCCGAATTTAAGGCATTCCGTGATGTCGCGCCTTGCCTTGTTACTGGAGCAAACTATACATATTATATTTTTTTTTTTTTTTTTTTGAAAATATTAAATATTTTACTTCTTTCAGTAGGGATCGAACCGAAAACTCGTCATTTCGCGCCACAACAGACCTTTTATTTTATTTCATTGTTATTTGATGCCTTTTTCATGTTTGAGATAGTGAAAGATCTATCTCGCTCAAACTCTGTAAAGTACTAGCCGACTCTCGGTATAATATTAATAAAGCCAAATTGAATCTAAGGTCACCTTACAGCGTAGGCGTGCCTTTTTTTAATATAGTTAAATTTTGTGTGACTTGGCAATTTATTTAATTAACATTGTTTAAGCAGAATTATAAGTTGTCAATATATATTTTTTTCTTGGCTGATATACAAAGAGCAGAGTTGACTTCCATTTAGATCGGAGTGATGATCGGAGTGTCTTAACACTACCATCCTTCTGCCTATTTTGCTATACAACGGCGTTTATTTAATAGAGTAGGGAATGAAACGGAGTGTCTCATCACTGGTTTCCTAACATTCCTCTGCCCCCCCTGCCATGTGCACACACAAATGCGTAAAGCTATTCCTGCCACTATACTACAATAGCAATATTTAATACATCGTATATAATGTAGAGTAGATAGAAAGGTATTAAGTTGCTTCCACTAATGTACTCTTAATGGATGCCTAATAATTTAGAGAATTTCTCTTCATGTTTTTACGGTCAGTTCCTTTTATTTGTACAGGAAAATAAGAAAGTTATTATAAAGCAATATGATATGCATATTTCTATTAAGTTGTGGGTTATGGGTTCAATTCCAATCGATGGAATATTAGGTTTTTTTTTGCTTCCACTTCACGACCTATTCTTTACATAGCGAGGTAGGCAACGGGAACTTGGGAACCTAGTGTTAAGATATGAGTCACTCCGTTCCGTTCTCCACTTTTCGTCAAATTAGAGGCATTCCGTTTTGAGTGGTGGAACTCAACGCCACATGAAATATTTGTATTCATTTCATCTTTGTTTCGGTATAATCTAAAGTAATGCCTTTTTCACTGTATCCCGCATTAAGTACGGTTTTCTGAGGGAACCTGGGAACCCGCCACAAACTTTCGCGTTTACGGGTGGACGACGGTACTTCAAAACAAGTCAAAGTCAACGTCATCTCAAAATGAGATATGTATTTCTTTCAAGCAAGATAACACAATATCTTTTAATATAATAAATTTGTAAATCACTGTCTATACTTGGAAGATTTTGTAGAAAATAACTTTTAGAGGACGCTTACTAACGTATTAGGGTCCAAAGAAGGACTTTTTTGTCTGAAGGTTCGTGGTATGCAATCGTATAATATATGCGTTTTTACGGTTACATACAAAGACATTGCATTTTTCTTTTGGATTCTGACACTCGCGTCACGCCGTTAAACATAACAGCTTGGCGAGAACAAATTGTGTTGTAAAATCTTTATTTTACAACACGATTTTGACTTTGAGGCCTGTCGTGGCGCAGCGGCACAAGAGTGTGACTGTAACCGACAGGTTCTGGGTTCGATCCCCAGTCGAGGAAATGAAATATTTAATATTTTCAATTTAAATATTTGATGTTTTCATTTCTTCGCTCTAGTAATAAGGCAAAGCGCGGCGTTGAGTTCCGCCACTCAACACGCAATGCCTCAAATTCGGCGGAAAGTGGGGAGCTGTGGTGGAACGGAGTATCTTAACACTAAGTTCCCAGGTTCCCTCTGCCTACCCTGACTCGTGCGGGATACAACGTGAAGCTGAAAAAAAATCTTTATTTTAAATAAACAAATTTACAACTTTTTGGGTAGAGAGCTTGTACCCAGTTTTATTATTGTAAATAAGCTGTCCTATTTTTCAACAAGAAATAAACATTCGTCAGCCATTATCAATTACATTCAGTTTACTCCCAAATTATTTTTCAATCATGTCAAAGCGCGGGCCAATATTAATTACGTCACGGTGCTGTCATCGGGGACTTCGGGACACAAGTGAAAAACGGGAAAGTCCCGTTCAAAACGGAACGTCTGGTGACGATATGTGTGAGTCACTTCGGACTCATAGAATGTATCATACTCATACTTAACTTATATAATAATTGTTTCCGTGAGACAATGACAGCGAGATATACGTAAAAGATAGTATTAAGTTAAAAAATGCTCAAGCTTCACGATGTATCCCGCACAACATGGCAGAGTAGGCAGAGGGAACTTGTGAACCTAGGTGTTAAGACACTCCGTTCCCCACTTTCCGCCGAATTTTGAGACATAGCGTGTTGAACGGCGGCACTCAACGCCACGTTTTGCCTTGTACCAGAGCGAGGAAATGAACATATTAAATATTTAAATTATAAAAATTAAATATTTCATTTCCTCGAGTGGAGATCGAACCCACAACCCATCGGTTACAGTCATACGTAGGTGCCGCTGCGCCACGAAAGACGTTAAAAATATTTCTTAATATTATGACTTTAGTGATTCTCGGTGTAACCCGCTCGTGGCAGGTTCCCTTTATCTAGGGAAATTAGGAACCTAATGTGAAAACACTTCCCCCATAACCCATAACGTACTTCCGTCTTCACTTTCCACTTAATATTTAAGGATAGGCGAGGCGGAAGAACGCCGCGGTTTGCCTTCTTTTATTCACTCGAGTTGGAATCAAACCTACAACCTGTCATATTTAAAGTCACACGCTTGTGCCGCTATGCCGCGACAGGCGTCAGTAATTTTACGATAGCTCAAAATATGTTCCTTTACAGTCCAATGACTTGTCATTCATTATAATTTAAAAATTAAACGAACCTTTTAAAAATTCAACGAATCCGTGTTATATTTATGACCGAATAGACAATATTGATCTTTCCTCTTAAAAATGTACGTATAATATGTATGTACATACTTACATGAGGAATTTTACAGCTATAACTATATTGTAACTTGTTTTTGTGAGGCCTTGAGAAGAATAATTATTGGTAAGGTAGTTAATTTGTTTCGTTTTGGCAGACAATAGGCGGAGATAAGGACCGCCATTCAACAGACAATGTCTTAAAAAGTGGAGAACTAAGTGTCTTAACACTAAGTTTCGCCTATCTTTTTTGGAGCAGTCGCAGAGTTTAGTTCCACCATTTTATATGTAATGTCTCAAAAATTGAGAGGAAAGTCGGGAACTAAGTATCTTAACACTAAGTTACCTCTGTCTTTGGCAAACATATAGTGAAGTTTAATTCCAAGACTCAACACGCAATGTCTCGAAAATTGGAAGGAAACATGGAAATTTAGTGTCTTAACACTAGGTTCCCTTGGTCTACCCTGTTATATGCGGGAACCTGTTATTTTTAGTGAGTGTCCAATAAGTTTCTACATCGCATTAAATTCGAGCAATTACCTCCTACGCTGACCATTCGTAAAATGAATGGTTCTATTGAATTTGTAAATCCTATTTAGACTATACGATACGATAAGAATGCTCGTTGTTTAATACGATATTTTTAATTCTAGAAATTATTATATTTATGATATTATTTTTAAGAAAAATTCACTTAAAATGGAATATCTTTCCTTAAGTGGACATCGAACTGACTACCTGTCAAATTCACAGTCACACGATTGTGCCCCTGCGCCACAGCAGGCATCAAGTAAAGAGCAATTATTGGTATTACTATATTTTAACAGTCTTATAAATATACATACATACCTAAAAGAAGTGTTCTACAAAAACACATTTTTCCTTTCTGTTCATGTAATTTATTATGAAGCTTAAGCTTTCCCATTTCCAACTCAAGGGGATTAAAAACCTGTTAATCAAATCGCTAGCTGTCGCTACGTTTAAAGGGGATCCCCCTAAATCCTCATACGTATGTGGTAGTTATACAATGTATAACAAATTTGAACTTGTCGCATTTGAAATAAAACAGGCATAGATAACTCTTTGTTTCACACTAAATTAAAATAGCAACTGTTATTTTAATTTAGTGTGAAATATGAGAATTGTTACTTTAATTTAGTGTGAAATAAAAAGAACTGTTATTTTAATTTAGTGTGAAATAAAGAGAACTCAGCTTCACGCTATATCCCACCGACGGCAGGGTAGGCAGAAGAAACTTGAGAATCTAGTGTTAAGACACTCCGTTCCCCTTCTGTTCCCCACTTTCCGCCGATTTTGAGGCGTTGCGTGTAGTGGCGGAACTCAACACCGCGCTTTGCCTTGTTACCAGAACGAAGAATTGAAAACATTAAATATTTTTAAATTGGAAATATTAGATATTTCATTTCCTCGATTGAGGGTCGAACCCACTGCCTATCGTTTACATTCACAGTCTGTCTTATTGTTTGCTACAATTTATAAAAAAAGCTGCCTCATTACTAAAGGTGATCTTTTCAAGGTAACCTACTTTATAAGGATTGATTGAGAATAACGAGAAGAATTTGGTGTTAAAATCTCTTCTTTTCTCATTTTCTGACATCACATACAGAATCTATATAAAATGTCCTTGTTTTGAGCGAATGAGTGAAGAAAGAATGGTGAAAAAGATTTATGAAGGCAAAGTGAGTGGTAAGAGAGGGAGGGGGAGACGAAAACACAGTATCGACGATACTGGAGGAAGAGGAAGATCACGTAAAAAGCATGAGGACCCCCCGGAGGGCATGTATGCAGAGGTTGATGACGAGGCCAAAGAGGTATGCCGAGACCGTAGCGTTTGGCGCTCCATTCTCTCTGCTTACCCCGCTAGGGATATAGCGTGAAGCTAAGTTAAGTTAAGTTAGTTTAGACCTTTCATCAACTTTTGCATACATGCTTTTCAAGTCATCATGCTTTTACGTGACCTGCGACACAGAGATAAGCACCGCACACATATTTATTTCTTTCATTTTTTTCATACGTTAATATATTTTTTATTTTTCCCATTTCGTCGAAGTACGAAATAACGAAATGATGTTGAGTTTCAATTTACAAATGGAGTTCGTGTATTATTTGTTGGTAGTACTGTTTTTTCGATGTGAAGATATTAAATGATGTACTAGTGGATTTCGTTTTGTTTCTTCTATTACTCCTTAGTCATAAATTGTACGTTCAATTTACATTTAGTAAAAAGCCTTTGAAGGGCGGTGCACACGAAGATCGTAAGATCGATCTCAATTCGAGGGAATTAACTATATTAATTTAACTATTAAAAGACAAAGTGTGGCGTTGAGTTCCGCCACTGAACACGCACTGTTTCGATTTCGGCCGGAAACTGAACAAAGCTTATTAGTCAGCATTAATTCTGTAAAATATAAGGAATAAGTAAAAATTTTAATTTTTATATAGAATGCTATATTATTATGTACTTATGGATGTAAAATATTATGTAAACATTATTATTAGAAGTCATTATGTTTTCCCATTAGGATTATCTGTTACGATGCAAAGTTAGAAACGCCTAAACAATATATACGGTACGTTAGATGCGGCCATTATTCGAAATAGACAGCATATAAACTCAGTTGAGTTGATTTCAAAGGAATCCAATAATATATACTTTTACCTAGTTATGTACGTATGTTTCAGTTTTTTAGCTTTACATTGTATTCCGCCACTGAAGCCTCAATTTTAGTGGAAAGCGGGGAACGGAGTGTCTTAACACTGGGTTCCCAAGTTCCCTCTGCCTACCCTGTTATGTGCGAGACACAGCGTGAAGCTGAGTATTGAGAGAGAACGTTGTATCCCGCACATGGCAGGGTAGGCAGAGGAAACCTGGAAACCTACTGTCAAGATATTCCGGTTCGTTTTCCACTTTTGCACCGAATATAGGACGTTATGTTGAATGGCGGAACTCAACGCCACGCTTTGCCTTGTTGCCAAGGCGGAAAAAAATACGATATTAAGTATTTTATTTCCTCGAGTAAGGGTCGCACAAAAAACCTATCGCGTTCACAGTCACTCGCTTGTAATGATGCCGCCGTGTGATTCCGGCTTAGAATAGGATCACCCTGGTATTAATGGTGTCGTAAGAGGCGACTAAAGTACTTGTGGGAGAATCACGTCAGCAGTGGCAATACGCATGGGCAGACTCGACCGGATTATTACTACCCCCAGCATTTAAAACTGGCGTTAAGTAGTGGCTTCGACCACTGCGTTACACATTGGGTAATGCCGGGCCCCAGTTCCCATCCACCTCCAAGGGGCGGCAAAGCTCCTGTAACTCCTTTGGAGTTATATGGGGTCGTGGGCGCAAAGAAAAAAAGAATTATTTAAATATTATATATATGCTATAGTGACGAGGCAAAACGCTACGCGAAGTGCATTACTTTCAAAATTCTTAAGAAAGTGGGGGATGGAAGTATCTAAATAGAAACATTGGAAAGGTTCCCAGTGTTAATAAAAACAAAAAAAATACATTTATTACGGATAAACATTTCCTATATTTACGGCTGTACATTTCACGTTTTTTCAGCTGTTTATGTTTCTAGAACGAGAAAACGAACATAATAAAATACTCCAGTAAAATCTAGTTTTATTGTAATTCGATAATATAAAATGAATGCTAACATATATTTACACATTTTTTATTTTTGCACTGTAACCCAACAAAAAGGTGCACATTGGTAACCTAATGTTCCCATTTTCCCCCCCTAACTTATACAGATACATATAAATTATACACACAAAGACGAGCGAGCCGTAAAAAAACAATTTAAAAGCACGTGAACCATAAAATTTAAACGTTCTAATCTTAATGCCTGTTTTTTTGTTAAAAATATTAGACATTGTGTGTAGCTTACGTTATATGACGATGTTAAAAATATATCCTGTAAATATGGCCTGTCGTGGCGCAGCGGCACAAGCGTGTGACTGTAACCGACAGGTTCTGGGTTCGATCCCCCAGTCGAGGAAATGAAATATTTAATATTTTCAATTTAAATATTTAATGTTTCATTTCTTCGCTCTGGTTATAAGACAAAGCGCGGCGTTGACTTCCGCCACTCAACACGCAATGCCTCAAATTCGGCGGAAAGTGGGGAACGGAAATAGAATGGAGTGTATTAACACTATGTTCCCGGGTTCCCTCTGCCTACCCTGCCTCGTGCGGGATACAGCGTGAAGCTAAGAAAGAAAGAAAAATATATAAATAAAATACGTGGTTTGTCATGGCGCAAAGGTACAACAGGCGTAAGCGTACGACAGGTTGTGGGTTCGATCCCCTTCAAGAAAATTATCATTTTTTTTTATTTTCTTGCTTTGGAAATGAGGCAAAGCGCGGCGTTGAGTTCTGAGGAACGGAAATATGTTAATGAGAACGAAGTATCTTATTTTATACTTTGAGGCTGTCGTGACTTAGCACAGGATTGATTTCTGTATACGTATGGCAGTTTCGATTCTTACTTAAGGTAATGAAACTATATATTTTTTTCGTTCAAGTAACAATACAATACACGGCGTTAAACTCAGCCAATAAAAATCCTAATACTGAGTTCCCTATACCTATTTGCTATATATGGTATGCAGTTCAAAATAAATTATTAAACTATTATGCTATTTTCACTAATTCAGGTCACTACGTTTTATTCACTCACTGATTCCGCGTAATCTGGATCTGACAATGTTTTACATTGAAAATAAAAACAAGGTAGCTATCAAATGTATGTAGTTCAGTCGTAAACGTGAATTTCTATGGCTCATGTATTTGTATAAACAAACATATTGAGCAGCAGTACGTGCGTGCGTCTGTATATGCAAAAGGTTGTGAGTTCAATTTCTATTGAGAAATTGATAGTATTTAATTTATTTCCGTTTCCCTTTTTTGATATTTGAGTTCCTATGAAACATTCTAAAGAAAAGATAACATAACCGCTTCACGCTGTATCCCGCACTTGGCAGGGTAGGCAGAGGGAACGGAAGTGAAACCTAGTGTTATGACACTCCGTTTCACTTCCGTTCCCCACTTTCCGCCGAATTTGAGGCATTGCGTGTTAAGTGGCGGAACTCAACGCCGCGCTTTGCCATATTACCAGAGCGAAGAAATGAAACATTACATATTTTAAATTGAAAATATGAAATATTTCATTTCCTCGGCTGGGGATCGAACCCAGAACCCGTCGGTTACAGTCACACTCTTGTGCCGCTGCGCCACGACAGGCCTCATAAAAATATTAAATTTATACATACTCATGTTTATAATAAATTTGTATATAACAATAGTCATCTACATGGAAGATATATTAAAAAAATATATAGGAAGCGTCCATTGTTATTTTTTCTGTTTGTCTGTGCGCTTATACGGACTAATCTCAGAAACGGCTAACTAGATTTAAAATGCATTTTTCATTATTATATTCTGACAAGTTTCCCGTTAAAATTTAGTGTTAGTTGATGATATTTAGTTCATCAAAATTGCCACAAAATCTTTATTCATTTGGCTGAAATATTAATTTTCAATATACATATTGCCACAAAAGTGATAACGTTATGAGAAAATGAAAGCAATTGCGATTACTCAATTAAATAGAGCAATCCAAGCGAGTAAAACCGCTGGCGGGTCGCTAGCATACGATAAAAAGCCCAAAATTACTATAATATTTAAAAGCTATACGTTGACAGTACTGAAAAGCAATAAATAAATGAACTAACACAGATTACCTGGCCGTATGCCAGATTCGGCTTACGGCTGCTCAAACACCTGTAGTATCTATATTCATAGGCATAAGGTTAAAATTTAACCAAATCGGGTTAAACCTTCCAGCGAATCGACCGTTAACTGCTTTGTTAACTGCACTACTATAATATTATCAAGTTAAACTACGAATGGAATCTTGGGAACGTGTTAATGTTTGTTTCGTTGTTTCTAATCGCACGGTTAAATATAAATCAATGTTGTGTTTAACTTAGATTTTGGTTTTGTATTTGGAAAACGGAAGCGGAAGTACTGTTGTACTAAATTCTTTCTGAATACTTTTTATTTATTGCTAAGAAGGAGAGCGGCGGAACTCAACGCCGCACTTTACCTACCATATGGTGTAGTTAAAGATTATTTATTACCCCGACTGGGAAATGAAGCGATAATTACCGTGTTGCAGTCAAACGCTGTTCCAATGCGCCACAATGGTTTTTTTATTGTACTTAAAGGCCAATTTACGTTAGTAATAAAATTATAATGAGACTAGTTTGGTTTGAATTTCTTATAAATTCGTCTTTTGAGAACATATAGGAAGTACATCCGCAATTATGTATGGCTAATTCATAGTCAGCATTTTAAATACGAAAAAATATACAAATAATTTTCTAATTACTTTTTCAAATCTTCTAAAGTTCATTTAATTTTTTAAACGCGTGTATCTCTCACATAGCTTAAGACATTGATGTACTTCCGTTCCACGCTTTTTATGGAATTCTAGAGGCATTGTGTGACGAAGAAATAAAAATATTTTAAGCCTGACCTTATAAAGACTTCAGCTATCCGTGATCACAGGTCATTTAAAATTGATCGCTCGTTCCCTCGACATATCTGTTGAGGATATCAAAGAACAAGTACACAAGTTACAACTTAAATTCTACTTAAGCTTATAACATAAAAGCGAACTTTCGATAGAGCTGGTAATAAAAGGGCCGTCAAAGAGATTGAAAGTGTAATAAAACGTATCTTTAGTTTACGACTTCATATATTTAGGCGATAGTAGAATTGACTTTTGGTGTTTTGGTACCAGTTTTGTCTGAATTCGGTGTTCTAAGCGTTCAGCTGAAAAGCAGTGTGAGCAGTTCTCTTTCTTGTTACCTCACGTAAACTTTTGACACGTGGTTAACCATTTACTAAATAGGTTCCCACGTAAAAAATCACAACCATTTGAGGTTCCTTACCCAAAGGATAAAAGGGAACCTTGATTAATGTTAAAACTTCGCCGTGTATCCGTTTGTATCTCATTACCCTGTATAAAAACACAGTTAATTTTTTTCCGGATGGTGTAGTTCTGTTCCGACTATAAAAGCGAAATATATTTAAGGGGGGTTTCCATTAAGCAGACACGAATTTTTACTATTTTTATAGACAATGGACTCGCACTTGGCCGGTTTTTGTTTAATTTTCATTTCGCATTTACAATCATATCATATTACATATAAGTAGTACTAATCAAAGATACAAAATACAAGATCACGTTACGTGTTTTTAAAACAGTAAGTCTCGGTTCTCTATTATATATATTTTTTTAGCTTCACGCTGTATCCCGCACGAGGTAGGGTAGGCAGAGGGAACCCGGGAACCTAATGAAAAGACACTCCGTTCTACTTCCGTTCTCCACTTTCCGCCGAATTTGAGGCATTGCGTGTTGAGTAGCGGAACTCAACGCCGCGCTTTGCCTTATTACCAGAGCGATGAAACGAAACATTAAATATTTAAATTGAAAATATTAAATATTTCATTTCCTCGACTGGGAATCGAACCCAGAACCTGTCGGTTATAGTCACACGCTTGTGCCTCTGCACCACGACAGGCCTCAATACCAAAACCTACCTAATATTTTGTATATATTAGATAAAATTTGTTCTTACTCACGGCCAAGGGCCCTAATCTTTCCATCTTACCAAACATGGTACATAAACACAGCACGTGCACTCTAGATACTAATTGTCTTCCTTATAAGGTAAAGATTTACTAAACTAGATATTGGGACATAAAATTAGTGAATATACGACGGACGTTACATTTACTAGCGAATTTAGTATGAGAATTCTGATATCAATTGGGCTTTGTGGTACAGTTGGTATTTAATTAACACTGTTTGTTATATGTGAAGGTTATTAGTTCGAATCTTTTTGGTTAAGAAGTGAATCAATAAAATTATAAAAGAGTGAAATGTCAGCTTTAAGTTGTATCATGTACATGGCAGGGGGACGTTGGGAACCTAATGTTAAGACACTGAATGGGATATATATATATATATATATATATATATATATATATATATATATATATATATATATATATATATATATATATATATATATATATATATATATATATATATATATATATATATATATATATATATATATATATATATATATATATATATATATATATATATATATATATATATATATATATATATATATATATATATATATATATATATATATATATATAATATATATATATATATATATATATATATATATATATATATATATATATATATATATATATATATATATATAGATATATATATATATATATATATATATATATATATATATATATATATATATATATATATATATATATATATATATATATATATATATATATATATATATATATATATATATATATATATATATATATATATATATATATATATATATATATATATATATATATATATATATATATAGCTTCACGCTTTAACTCAGCAAGAATAACCAGAGTGTGTATCGGAGGTTGTCACACTTGCCCTTGTGAGCTTTCAGAACTTTCTTCGAAGGAAGGAATTCTGGAAGGCAAACTTTAATTGACCTTAACGGCTTAAAAGTTAATTGAATTTTCATTTTATTTTTTTATATTTTATCATAAAACACACGATGCCTCGTGTATTTTATGGTAAAATAGTAGTGTTTAATGGTAAAATTGGAGAACGGAGTGATTATTCCCTAGTTTTTGTAGTGTTTTGTTTTTAATAAAACAATAATATTTTAAAGCTACATAGTATGTACTATGTCTTAGAGGAGCACAAGTATGCAAGTGTGGATGTATTCGGCACCGTCCATGGTATATCTGCTAATATATGAGGGACATATTTCAGGCTCTGCCCCGGTCTCGTCGAGCGTTATTGCGCTGCTATATTTATATGTAGCTATAGGTATATGCATGTTTGTTTGTTTTTGTGCATAATGTGATGACAATCAGTTTGTGATTTTGACTGTCTGTATAGAGATTACAATAGCTTATATTTATTCATAGAAAAATATTATTACTTTCAATCATCAATGTCTTAGAATTTAGTGGAGAGTGTTGGGACTCTGCTATGTTCACACATTTTTGAGCGCATTTTTTTTATTTTAAATAATATTATAGTAGAGTAGGCAGAGACAACCTGGAAACTAGTGACAATACACTTAGGTTCTCCGCGTTTCATGATTTATTTTATTTCTACGAATTCTTATAGGAAACTGCGTGTTGATTGGCGTAACTCAACGCCACAAATTGTATTAATAGAGTCTGTCTATCGTCTTCTCCCGTCACTTTGGAAAACCTCTGTGCTAAACTCCGCCTGTCAATGTGATTGAACAGTTAAATATAATAAAAGTTAAACAGTAATTTGATTTATTTTTACGAATTCTTATAGGAAACTGCGTGTTGATTGGCGTAACTCAATGCCACAAATTGTATTAATAGAGTCTGTTTATCGTCTTCTCCTGTCACTTTGGAAAACCTCTGTGCTAAACTCCGCCTGTCAATGTGATTGAACAGTTAAATATAATAAAAGTTAAACAGTAATTTGATAATTTCACCATATTTCACACCCGGCGTTACGCAAACAGGATATACTCGTAGAGCGGCAGCGGTATGCGTATTCACTTCCTGAACTGTCTGCGGTTGGATCGGAACTCGTGGAATGCGATCGATGGCTTTGGATAGGGAATGTTTTATGTTAATATATTATTTAGGTTTTTATAGTTTTTAGCGTGGGATTGTAAATGCGATTGAGGCTTATCGCGGCGCAGCGGCACAAGTGTGTGATTGTAAACAACAGGTTTTGGGTTCGATCCCCACTCGACGAAATCAAATATTTAATATTTTCAAATTGAATACTTAATGTTTGCATTTCTTTACTCTGCTCAAAAGGAAAGACACGGCGTTGAGTTCCGCTATTCAAAACGCAATGCATCAAGTTCGGCATAAAGTAGGGAACGGAACTGGAACGCAGTGTCTTAACACTAGGTTCCCAAGTTCCCACTGAGACACAGCTGAGTAGAGTAGAGTTGTAAATGCGATGGTTACGGGTGTGTTTAATCCACGTTCTGATAACGAGGGAATGCGCAGTGTTAAGCTCCGTCAGTCAACATCTTGAGAATTCAGTCAAAGAGGGGAACAAAAGTGCCTTAAGGGGACTAGAGGTTCCCAGTTTCCCTTAGCCTATCATTATCACCCCACCCCCGTATTTTTAGGATACAACGTGAAGCTTTAAAAAAATATTTAATAGAACTTTGAAACATTGTAGCAAATATTATTTAATGCCCAACGACTGACGAATTTGAAATTTGTTAGGACGTGTAGAAAAGCACTTAAAAGAGAATTCCTAGAAATGTCTACGAGTAAACGGGAATATATATTTTCAAAAGGGCATGTTCATTTAACGGCTATAAATACACATAAACAAAGCGACTATTATGCATATACATATACATATACATATACATATACATATACGTATACGTATACGTATACGTATACGTATACGTATACGTATACGTATACATATACATATACATATACATATACATATACATATACATATACATATACATATACATATACATATACATATACATATACATATACATATACATATACATATACATATACATATACATATACATATACATATACATATACATATACATACATATACATATACATATACATATACATATACATATACATATACATATACATATACATATACATATACATATACATATACATATACATATATATATATACATATACATATACATATACATATACATATACATAAACAGATCCTTTACACGGCAAATAATCACCAAAACGTATCAAGATTCTTGTTAAACGGTTATTATCATAGACAACGGACGTAGATTAATGCGGGGAAACGTGTAATTTGTCAAGATGTCGACTGAATGATAACATCCTGACATATGAGTTTGGGAGATTATTTGTTTTTACGCTAATATTGCGTTTGTTGTCTATGTTTACGTGTAACTTACTCACTCACTCAGCTTCACGCTGTATCCCGCACATGGCAGGGTAGGCAGAGGAAACTTGGGAACCCAGTGTTAAGACACTCCGTTCCGCTTCCGTTCCACACTTTCTGCCGATTTAGAGGCATTGCGTGTTGAGTGGCGGAACTCAATGCCGCGTTTTGCCTTGTTACCAGAGCGATGAAATGAAAACATTAAATATATAATTTGAAAATATTCAATATTTTTTAATTTGGTAATAAATATAGTTCTATTACAATAGACTTTTAAAGTTAGATTTAATAGAAAAATAACTTTAATAGTGTCTATTAACAAAATGATATCACCAAAAACATCTCATCATTAGATACCCTTCGCTGAACACTTTCCGGCTTCAAATTCATTCATAACATGTTTTCTTCGCCTGAGTAAATAAGATAGTTTAGATATCTCGTAATTTAAATTGGAATTTTTTTCATTTTTAAAATGAAACCCGAAAAATTCTATATATATAATTACTTTAAATAACTATAAAATAATGTAATACCTTTGAGGTGGTAAAATGAATATGTTTTTTTTTTTTATTATTTTACCCTACAATGATCGTGTTGTTATATATTAATATTTTTACGGTTATAATATTTGTTGTAAGTATATAGAACAGTTAATAATTGAAAGTAATATTAGAATACTCCGTTCAATTTTTAAAATTTTTAATACAGTATGTCAAGTGGCAGAGCTCAACGCCGCGCTTTGTTTCTTTACCAAACTAAAGAAATGTAAAAAAAACATACTTCAAAAACAACTGAACCTACAACCGCGTGATTCTCTTATATTTGTTTCACAAAAAGTAATACAAATTATAAGCCAAAGTAAAATATATTGTATTTAAAATGGTTATAATACCAAAATACAGTAACTGCCAGTGTTACCATATACGGATAAGCTATCTGACACAATACTCTATGGAATGTTCGCTCGACGTAAAAGGAGCTATGGGAGTACATTAAAAATGCTACATTTATTATACCTTGGAGATGCACCGTTACACAAGCTGGACAGTTAGGTTAAAATTAACTTTCTATGGGAATGAGATCTGCGTTTTGTTTTTGAAGCTCCTGTATACTGATACAGAGTGATTAATTTTCGTAAAGGGAAATTGACTATATCTTTCTATGGGATTGAGATTTGTTTTGTTTTTTGAAACTTCTGTGTACAGATACAGAGTGATTAATTTTCGTGAAGGTCATAAAATAAAATAATAATAGAATTAATATATTTAATATAAATAATCAATAAACATACGCGACAGCGTGTCCAGCCAAGTTAAAAAGTTACACAAACTGTTTGTTTGTTTTAAACATTTCATGCCTTTATTATTGTGTCAGTTAAGTCGAGAATGACGCATTATTTAACATTTAACTTGGCTCTCATTTCATTTATGATATTTATAAAGGTATAATAATTCAAACGTAGAAAGTAAGTAGACTCCCGCGTTTCTTGGATACTATCCAGTAGTAATATAGACAAAACATTCACAAATTTCTGCCACTCGATGATTTTTTTATTCTTAAAAGGTATCAATTCAAGACTATCATTTGGGTAATTGTAAATATATAAATATTTTTCAACTTATTTATACATTAAGTAAACGTTTTGACGCAACTCGAGAATTGTAATGAACCATACAATTTTTTTTTTTAATTCACACAAACCACCACAATTTTAAAATTTAATGCAATCTTGACTTAAATTAAGTATATGAAATTTTAAATTAGTTTAAATGAATATTACTTTAAAATATACCAAAGTTATAAAATAAATAGAATCCTCTCTCCAGAGATAATCATTCTTTATCACAAGCTTTGTGTAAAAATTTACCTTCAGAGGCGCTAACAAAAGTTGGTAACAACATGTGACATAAAATGGCGCAGGTGTAAACGTCGGTTCGAAATTTTTATATAGAAACGTTATTTATTATAATATGTTTCTTGATATTGAATTTTTAGTGTATGTATGGAATATTGGTCTAAAATACGCCCTCGTGGCACAGTTCTTATATATTTATGACATAGGGATGGTTATAATGTTTAAATTATACAAATATTGCTAATAAGGGCTTTATGCAGCGTTTACAGTCACAAATGGTTGTCAGTTAACGCGGCAGGTTGTGAGATTGTTTCTCGAGTGGATCTAATAATCCTAATCGATTATAAACATAACCGAATAATAATCGATTATAATTTATCCCTCACATTGCAGGATTGGCAAAGGGAACATATTGAACTAGTGTTAAGACACTCCGTTCCCAATAAAACACTTCCGTTTTCCACTTTTCGCAAGACTTTGGAGGCATTGTGTGATGAGTGGCGGAAATCATCGTGCTTTACCTCGTTACCAGAATGAAAATGTCAAATATTTCATTTCCTCTTCAAAATTCAGCGGAAATTGGAGAGCGGGTCATAATGGATCCTCAGCTCCCCTTTGCCTACACTGCTTTGTGCAGGATTTTTTTTTATGGAAGAGACGGCAAACGAGCGTACGGGTCACCTGATGGTAAGTGATCACCGTCGCCCACGGCCCCGTGCAACTCCAGAGGAGCTACAGGAGCGTTGCCGTCTTTTAAAGTGGATGGGCACCGGGGCCCGGTATTACCTTATGCGAAAAGCAGTGGCCAAAGCCACTACTTAACGCCGGTTTTAAATGCCAGGGGTGGTAACAATCCGGTCGAGTCTGCCCATGCGTGTTGCCATTGCTGGCAACGTGACTCTACCACACGCACTTTAGTCGCCTCTTACGACACCATCAGTACCAGGGTGATACTATTCTAAGCCGGGTATCACACGGCTAAAAAGGATACAGCGTATTCCATCATACGTTTTCCAGAAAAAACATATAAAATCAAGAAGCTCTCTACAATTTTCACATAAAAATTGCATAATTTCTATTTTCACGCTTAACCAAAATACCAACCATTCTAGCAGATAAAGAATAGAGTCGATATCAACATATAATATAAGTTAATAACCAAGTGCTTTATAAGTGAGCTGGAAAGCTCAATATCGCTCGTAATATTAAAAGTAATTAATCATTGTCGTGTGTGAATGATGAATATGACAGTGTGTGGATTAGCTTATGAATTTCAGTGGAGATCAATGAACTAGGTTTGAGTGGCAAGTGTATAATGTACGTGGGTGTTTTACTCGCTATCTGGGAGTACGGCAGTGCCCCCGCCAAGTCGAACGCGAAGCAAAGCACTGGCTTATGATGTACCTGGTGACCCTGGTGACCCCAAAAATCTACATGCTGCTTTTGCAAGATTAATTCAGCGTTGTGGTGTTTTAATTTGCAAAAATTAAACTTCTTGAATATCTGACTAAAAACCATAGGAGCTCCTGTAAACTATGAAAATGTAGTCTTTAATTGGGTTTATTGATGTACATATGTATAAGAAACGGATATCTGAAGAGTTTTCACGCACCAGAAATATCGAAGATCTAAAATACATAGTGACCTAGCGAATGAGAAATTGTAAGAACCAGTTGAAAAAAAAAAACTGTCAAAAACTAGCCAAGTCCATAAAGCTGTTGGATTTTCTAAAAAAGTTATGAAATATCTAGATAAAGCCAAGCCAAGCTAATCCTACTATTTTTTTTATTAATATACTTTAATTGTGACTTGGCCGTTGACTAGTATATATGAAAATATAATTATGCTAAAAATATGTTCAGTCAACAGTCTGTAAATTAAAATTCCACCAAATTAATAAAAAAATCACAGTAAGGAACAACAGACTTGACTTGTCTCTACTTAGAGATTTCATTATTATTTATAGAGAAACGAACAGCCACATAGAGACTAGGCTGAATTTTGGAGGATATTTTCGATGGGATCTTGATTCTTATTTTTTTTTTACTCTACTCTACTCAGCTTCACGCTGTATTCCGCACACGGCAGGGTAGGCAGAAGGAACATGGAAACCAAGTATTAGGACACTCCGTTTCTCTTGCGTTCTCCACTTTTCACCGAATTTAAGGCAATGCGTATTGAGTGGCGGAACTCAAAGTCAGATCCTCGACTGGGGATCGAACGCTGCGCCACGACAGGCCTCAATTATTTTTTTAGAAAACGCAAAAACAAATAAAAGTTGAGGAATTTGAATCCACGCCTCTTGGAAACATTTTAAGCGCTCTGACCACTAAGCCATACATTCTTATCAATCGACGTCGCAATTATTATACACTAGAATTTATTATTGTTGTTCCATCCCTTTACAAAATTTACAGATATTTTTAAATTATTACTTGATAATTTTTAAATTATCAGGGATTGGCGAAATTTAAAACTTTTTAAATAAACTTTTAATTCACATTCTGATCTTGGTGCCTTATAATATAAAGATACTAAAATTAAAAGCCTAAATGAAAAAAAAAACCTTTGAAAAGTAACCAACGTACAAATCCATCCATCATCACACGTTACATACATACACGAATAGTGAAGTGACACGTAAAAACGCAAAAGTAGCCCACATCCCGCGGGACCAGCGGAAGTAATGAAAGACACCGAAATCATTCCAACTAAACTAATATCTTCTGAGGCAATTACAAAATTAACGCCCCCTCGCAATCCCGCAAATGATTTCGCGATGCTTATTAGATTCCCCTAGGCCCGACGTTGTTAATCACTGAGATTATGCCGTCCCGCGATCTGGTCGTGGGATTAGTGATGTAATCCCGGGATGTCTTATTTATTGAGCTATTCCGTTTATACGTCTTTGTCCGTTTTTGGGTGGATTTTTATCAAAAATTTAGGTGGTTTTTTATGTAGATAGTTTAAAAAAGTGTGGAACGGAAGTGGAACGGAGTGTCTTAACACTAGGTTCCCAAGTTCCCTCTGCCTATCAATATCTGCCTCTGCCATATGCGGGATACAACGTGAAGCAGAGAGATAGAGTATAATGTAAAATGCACTGTTCAACACTGAATTCTTTATAGCTATAATGTTTGTAGATGGGAATCCAGTGTTAAATCACTTTGTTCCCATTGGAACACTGCCGTTCCCTACATATCGTAGAATTGAGGCATTGCGTGTTGAGTAACGTAACGCAACTTTACCTTGTCACCAGTGTCAAGAAATGAAAATATTCAATATATCATCGCCTATTGTCGCCTGTATAGTTCCTAAAATCCAGAATAGATTATTTTAATTGATAGAATATTTGAATATTACAGTGTACCTTTTATAGGTGTTTTTCTATTAAATTACGGATCAAAATTTTATAAGTTTTAAAAATTAATACATTTTCTTGTGTTTTTCAGTTTATTTTCTCAAATTTAATAATATCTTTAACTTTAAATTATCACGTAGTTATATTAACAGAGTTATATCAATAAGGAACTAACATATTAATTTTAATCCCGGAGGGTGTATTCAATATTATTAATTACGCCTAATAAACGTCTGTTCGATTGCTCCAAGGAATGTGTATTACAGATATGATATATCAGAGGCCTGTCGTGGCGCAGCGGCACAAGCGTGTGACTGTAACGGACAGGTTTTAGGTTCGATCCCCGGTCGAGGAAATGAAATATTTAATATTTTCAATTTAAATATTTAATGTTGTAATTTCTTCGCACTGGTAATAAGGCAAAAGCGCGGCGTTAAGTTCCGCCACTCAACACGCAATGCCTGAAATTCGGCAGAACGTGGGGAACGGATTGGCTTAACACTAGGTTCCCGGGTTCCCTCTGCCTACCCTGCCTCGTGCGGGATACAGCGTGAAGCTGAAAACAAAAATTATCATTAAAATTATTTATTATACCGCATCGGGCGGAAAGTGGGGAACGGAACGGAGTGTCTCAAAATTATGTTCCTAGCTTCCCATGTGCGGGATAGAGCGTGAAGCTAGATATTATAACCAGTTTATTATCAGAATCTAATCAGTTAACATGCGGTCGTACCTGAAATGTAAATTACTGAATTACTGAACATTATTGCATTCAAGCGGCGACGTCCATCCCACGTCGAATTAGCGTCGCGTGGACACAGCTCGGTTGCTTTGCGATATATTAAGATGGTGATTATTGCGACTATTTCTCAAAATACATGAAACATGTAAGTTCGATTCCCGTTCGAGGAAATGAAATATCTAATATTTTTATTTCCTTCGCTTTGGTAACGAGGCAAATCGATGAGTTTCTACACTCAATGCGTAACTTCTCAAATACGTTGGAAACTGAAGAACGGAAGTCTTTTAATGGGAACGTAAGAGGCTGTGACACTAGGTTCCCAAGTTCCCCCTGTCAACCTTTTTTCATAAAGCATGTAGCTATATCACATAGGTACTATATAAAAATAATATATTGACAAGTAGATGGCCCATAATGGACTACAGCAAAGTGGTCCCAAAAACGTATAATACTAAAATTTGAAGTCGTCAATAATCGCGAAAATCCAAGAAAAACATATATCATTTGAAGTAATATTTTTAGTTTTATGTTAGATTTTATTATAATGCTTGATTGTCGAGGCTACTGTGGACCTGTGGAATGGCTAACTGTAAACGAACGCGACTAGCGACTAAGCCGAACAAAAATTAAATATATATAAAAAAAAACAAACAGAATGCGCATTTTTTTTTATTTAAAGCAGTACGCACATAGCAGGTTAAGCAGAAGGAACCTTAGAACCTAAAGTTAAGACGTTTCATTTTCATTAAACACTTCCGACATTACCTTTTAAGTGGCGGAACTCAACGCCGCGCTTTACCATGTAACCAGACCAATAAAATGATAGTCTTAAGTATTTCATTTTCTCGAGTAGGCATCGAACCCACAACCGTGTTTAGAGCCGAACATAGACCTCAGCATAATGTAGTCTATTATTAAATGCTTCCATTGTTAAAATATAAAAAATAAGGCTGAAAGGAACCTTATTTACGATATTGCCCATTTATCATCCACCTTAATAAACGTTAACAAAATATTGTAATTCACGCTGTGATATTATCATTTGTTATCATTTATATTAATATATTATTTTTTCTTCCAGGTACGGTTTTTAATTTTGAAAACATCTTCGTGTTAAGTAAGTTTTTTTATAGCTTCACTTAGACATATCTCCGCACATGGCAGGGGTCACTTGGGAACCTAGTGTTAAAATACTCCATTCTATGCCCCACTTTCTGCCGAAATTGCATTGATTGTTGAGTGGCGGAGAGTGAGGAACGAAACGAAATATCTTGACACTAGGTTCCCAAGTTCCCTCTGCTTACCCTGGCATATGCGGGAAACATCGTGAAACTAAGTAAGTTCAATCTCAATTAATCTACACTCTCTCTGTCTTTCTCAGCTTCACGCTGTATCCCGCACGAGGCAGGGTAGGCAGAGGGAACCCGGTGTTGGTGTAGTGTTAAGACACTCCGTTCCACTTCCGTTCGCCATTTTCCGCCGAATTTGAGGCATTACTAGAGCGAAAAATAAAACATTAAATATTTAAATTGAAAATATTCAATATTTCATTTCCTCGACCGGGGATCGAACCCAGAACCTGTCGGTTACAGTCACACATTTGTGCCGCTACGCCACGACAGGCCTCAATTAATCTACACGCATATTAAAATACGTACATTGTATGAACAGGCTCATCAAACCTATGTAGTTAACTTGGAAACAAACACCTTATAATTCTGTATAATGCTAACAAATGTTTACGCCTGGAGTTAATGCGAACAAGAGTTATCACACCGTGCGAGTGTTCACGTTGTCTATTATTATTATAGGCTCAGTTGTTTCTATGATGGTGCGATAGAGAAGAAATTGCAGTATTTTTAAATTATTTTCCATTATTTGGAGTCACAGGTTGGAGGTTCGATCCTCTTTCGAGGAAGTGAAATATTTAATATTTTCTAATGAAAAAAATAATATTTATATTTCTTCTCTCTGGTAACAAGGCAAAGTGCGGCGTTGAGTTCTGCCACTCAACAAGCAATGTCTCAAATTCAGTGGAAAGTGGATAACGGAAAGGAGTGTTTTAAACTAGGTTCCCACGTTCCCGGTGCCTACCTTGCCGTGTGCAGGTAAGAGCATTACTAAATTTAAGCGTTACTAATTTATAGTGGTATATAGTGGTGAACGGAAGTGGAACGGAGTGTCTTAACACTGAGTTCCCTCTGCCTACCCTGTCATGTGCGGGATACAGCGTGAAGCTGATCTTTGATTGTAAACGATAGTTATAATTTCACATCCAGCTTCATGTAATGTTTTTACAGTTAACTTGTTTTTTAATATAAAAACTGTAATACTATCTTAGGTCGCATACAATTTAAAAATTCCAATCGCTTCTAATTTACACCATCTGTAATACCTTGTCACGCGCTGTACATGTTTTCGTTGTATAAATTAATTAAATTCATATAGCTTCGTAGTACTTACCGAAATTAGGCAAATAGTTTTGGGAAAATCTAGTACTCTTTATTTGGTGAATAACAATAAATATATTCAGGTAACAGCGGCCCGTTCGTGGATCCGCCTGCTTGAATTATTCGATTAAATAATTGTAGACTTAATATTTTATATTTTATATATATATATATATATATATATGAATTACACAATCAAATAATTGTTGACTTAATATAATATATATTAATAATTAATATTATATATATATATATATATATATATATATATATAGATATATATATATATATATATATATATATATATATATATATATATATATATATGTATATATATATATATATATATATATATATATATATATATATATATATATGTATATGTATATGTATATGTATATATATATATATATATATATATATATATATATATATATATATATATATATATATATATATATATATATATATATATATATATATATATATATATATATATATATATATATATATATATATATATATATATATATATATATATATATATATATATATATATATATATATATATATATATATATATATATATATATATATATATATATATATATATATATATATATATATATATATATATATATATATATATATATATATATATATATATATATATATAATGCTTTATATTGATTGACAACTTTTTATAGTTTTGCGCTGTATCCCGGACGTGTACCCTACCCTACGGTAGGCAGAGGGATTTTGGGAATCTCGTGTTAAGACACTCCGTTCCATTCTCGAATACCCGCCGAACTTGAGACATTGCGTATTGAGTGGAACACAACGCCGCGCTTTGCCTTATTACTGTTACAGAACGAATCTACGTTCATTTGAACATATTTAATACTTCATTTAAAATTTTGAAATATTTAATTTCTTCGAGTGAGAATCAAACCCACAACCTGTCTCAGTTACAATCCCACGCATATGCCCAGTTTACGGCAATATAGCGTGAAGCTGAAAAAATATTATATTTATAGATGTTTGTTACTCATAACTCTCCGTCCTCCATTGTGCGTCTAATTATTGAAACAGTGGGTTTGAAATGACGGAACTAAACGCCGTTTTTAGTCCTGTTATTAGACCATGTCTCTCAAAAACTCTGTGGAATTATCCATAATAAGAATCGAACTGACAACCAGTCGCGTTTACTTTTCCACGCTTGTTGGCCTGCACCACAACAGGCCTTTTCTTTTGATATTAGTCAACAACCAGCTTTATGAAACAGCAACCAATGCTATAGAATGAAAGTCATACATATTATTTATTTCACACTACTTTGTAAGATAAATATCAACTAACCAGTGTGAATATTAAACAAAACTCATATGTTTATATAAAAGCCTACTGCTATACAATCTGCATTCTTAATTGGCCTCTATTATGTACTCTATAAAGTTGATATTACAATACAAAATTGGCACTTAAAAGCTTTTACAGGCCCATTTCTTTCAGCTTAGACCTAAGACACTTATAAATAAAGCTCAAAATGCAATCTAGTATTTCATATAAGGTGTTCGTGCCTCTACATAGTGTTTTGTGATTGAATCCGCTACCAGATGAACGAAATTCTTGGTTATATACCAAAAATTCTTTGTAATACGAATTCTCAGTTGAATTGAATTGTAGCCCTCCATAACTGTGACTGGCTATATATCGGTTGGCAGCTTTTAAATGTAGTTTCTACATACATATGATTAGCGACCCTTTTTTATATATTTTAACCAAACGCTACAGACATGTGGTTCAAAGCTTTTTGAATTCAACTTTTTTTTCAGCTTCACGGTGAATCCCGCACGAGGTAGGGTAGGCAGAGGAAACCCGAGAACCTAGTGTTCAGACACTCCGTTCCTCTTCCGTTCCCCACTTTCCGCCGAATTAGAGGTGTTGCGTGTTGAGTGGCGGAATTCAACGCCGCGCTTTACCTTATTAGCAGAGCGAAGAAATGAAACATTAAATATTT
Source organism: Eueides isabella (assembly GCA_019049475.1). Taxonomy (NCBI): domain Eukaryota; kingdom Metazoa; phylum Arthropoda; class Insecta; order Lepidoptera; family Nymphalidae; genus Eueides; species Eueides isabella. Next base: position 10,465,527 of record CM032402.1, read on the forward strand.
AAATTGAAAATATCAAATATTTCATTTCTTCGACTGGAGATTGAACTCAGAACCTGTCGGTTACAGTCACACGCTTGTGCCGCTGCGCCACTACAGGCCTCAAATTCAAATTCGACTTATAATAAGATATAACTATTTCTAGATATTTAATCTTAACTCTAGATTTCCAAGTTTCTGCCTTCCCACCCTGCTAAGTGATACAACGTGAAGAAGAAAAAACAATAATTATTCTAAGCTTTAGGTTAGCGCAGGTTACGTTATGTAAATAAAGTTTTAATCTAAAGCAAAGTCTATATAAACAATTTTCCATTCAAGTAGTCTGTCGTGGCACAAAAGCGCGTCACTGTAAACGTATATGTAACTGATAGGTTGTCGGTTTGATTGCTACTGAAGAAAATGAAATTTAAATTAAATATTTTCATTTCCTGGCTGCGGTAACAAGGTAAATTTTACCATACCTCAAATTTAGAGGAAAATCGGGAACGGAACAAAGTGTCTTAAAAATAGGTTCCCAAGTTCCCCACCCTGTCATGTGCGGGAAACAGCGTGAAGGTAGAAAGTAAACAAAAACATTTAAAGAGTTATCGTAATATAAATAATTTGGTGGTTTGTCCCAATTGATATTTACTTTATAACAAATATGTATGAATGGAATGGTTTACAATCAATTAACAACCGAATGCTTTTCAATGTTTTATGTATATTAAAAATACTATTAGGCATAAGCCAGTGACTTTAAACGTGAAAGGTTGTGGGTTCGATCCTCACTCGAGGCATTGGAATATTTAATATTTTCAATTGAAATATTTGGTGTTTTCATTTCTTGGCTCTCATTATAAGGCAAAGCACGGCGTTGATATCCGTCAAACACACAATGCTACAAATTCGGCAGAAAGTGGGAAACGGAAGTGCAATGGAGTATCTTAACACTAGGTTTCCAAGTTATCAGTGAATACAAAACTACGTAGTGATACAACACTATCTCAACACAAAATACTTAATCTAGCTGAACCAAGTGTGCCACAGGCTTTACGAATCAATGGCACCGGTACCACAGCGTTAATCACGGTTTAATCGCCAGCTACCGATAATTGTCCCAGTTAACGCGGTAATAGCGGATCGTCGTGTTACAATTCGATATCGTGGCCTTATCAAATTGATTTGATCTTTGACTTTTCATTGTATTGCCGTTATCTTTCTATTAAAAGCCAAGAAATTATATATATTTTTTTAAATAGTAGTTTGAGGTCAATCATGGCTCAGCGGCACAAGCGTGTGACTGTTAAACGATAGGTTGTGGGTTCGATCCCTACTTGAAAAAATGAAATATTTACTAATTTAAAATTAAATATTTAATGTTTTCATTTCTTCGCTCTGATACAAGGCAAAAGCGCGGTTAATTCCACCACTCAACACGCAAGGCCTCAAATTCGGCGGAAAGTGAGGAACAGAAGTGTAACGGAATGTCTTAACTCTAGGTTTCCAAGTTCCCTCTGCCTATCCTGCCGTTTGCGTGATAAAGCCTGAAGCTGAGTAAGAAATAATTAGCTTTCTTGGACAATCATTGTACATATTTGTTGTAATTTACAAGATACGTTAATTTGCTTTAAAAGTGGGGAACGGAAGTGGAACGGAGTGTCTTTACACTAGGTTCCCGAGTTCCCTATGCCTACCTTGCCTAGTGCGGGATACAGCGTGAAGCTATAATTTTTTTTTTTTGGCCTAAATATATGATGATTTTTGTTATCTTTACGCTTTATTCCATATATTTATATCGCCTTAAACTATAAGATGAAGTGCTGAGTGCAAAGAGTGACAAACGTTACGGTCTCGAGTGTCCTCATACTTTTTCTTAAAATATATTTTTCATCAGCTTCAGAGTTAACTGGGGAATCTTGTGTTAAGATATTCCGTTCCTTGTACCACCTATTTTGTACCACGTACCTACCTTGTTACCAACGCGAAGAAATGAAATTATCAAATATTTCACTCCGTGATCACTCGAGTGGAGATCAAACCCACAATCTGTGGCACACAGTCAGACGGTGGTGACAGGCCTTTTCTATATGTTTATATATAATATTCGATAACGATAGAAAAATAAAGGAAATTTTCTAACAAGTAATATAAATCCTACTACTACGTATATCCTATTTGAATCTCCTCCACCGACAAAAGAAAAACCTTAACAATCTTTAATAGGTGTAATAAATTCTATATAATAGACAAGGGTTGGATTTTCGTCGGTGGGACGGGGGATTAACCTGTCCGCATCCCGGATTATCCCGTCCGGGATGTCGGTGTTCCGGGATTCCGGGATGTCGAGACTCCGAGATTCCCGGACAAGTGTGTTTGTTAGTAATTTGTTTGTGTTTTTCTTGGTTTTGATAAAGAGATGTGATGTTTTTTTTTTGTTTTTGTGTCTTGGTTGCTGCTATTTTTATATTTTTTATCAATTTTTTTTTCTTCTATGGGCTTTGGGTCCGTACCTTTTGTATTTTTTTAACAAGTTATATTTTTTTATAGTTTTTACAATAATATTGGAAAAAGGAGGCCTGTCGTGGCGCAGCGGCACAAGCGTTTGACTGTAACCGACAGGTTCTGGGTTCGATTCCCAGTCAAGGAAATGAAATATTTAATATTTTCAATTTAAATATTTAATATCTCATTCCTTCGCTCTGGTACCAAGGCAAAACGCGGCGTTAAGTTCCATCACTCAACAAGCAATGCCTTAAATTCAGCGGAAAGTGGGGAACGAAAGTGGAACGGAGTGTCTTAACACTAAGTTCCCGTGTTCCCTCTGCATACCCTGCCTCGTGCGGGATACAGCGTGAAGCTGAAAAAATAAATATTGGAAAAGGGAAACTAGTGTAAACCCGCGAAGTTACGCGCACATACGCTGTGCTTCATGGATTTAACGTGCAAATTGATTGAATAGATTGTAATTAGTATGAAGCTATAAACTTTAATTTTATCATTCAATTAAAATGACTTGTGAACGGTTTTTCAATGAAACCAAATTACCGATAGCAATTATTATTACCGATAGCGCCGTTTCATTCAGGATTTACACGTGATAGTGATATTTGTATGGAAAAATATTTTAAAATATTATTTTCCTTATATGAAAAGGGAAAAAGACCTCTTTTATTATTTGTATGGTAAAAAATACTTATTTATAAAAGTAGCAAGATTTGAGCCCGCGCCTCTTTGAGTTCGTCCAACGCCCGCGCCTCTTGGACGGATTCTAAGAGGCGCGGGTTCAAATCCCGCTACGTTCAAATGTTTAAACGATTTCTAAGTAAATAAAAAATCCTACTTCTGAATCGTTATATTTAGTTATTTTTAACAAACGATTGAATTTTATTTTTTAAAGCGTATACAAATTTGTAGCGGGACTCGAACCTAGACATACGGTTATCAAAGAGCGTGACTATAAACAATTTTTTTATTTTATTCAACCTCATTCATTATTTCTTGTGTACTTCCGAAAAAAGTTAGTATCACTCTAAAAAAGCAATAAATCACTGTAAAAACCTTACTAAAAACAAATCGCCCTTTTAGGGATTTACTGCAGTTGAGTAAACACCGGAAACACTTTTTGCTATTACTTTTTGCTTTAGTTTTTTATATCGCAATTTCCAAATTAAAATTACTATCAAAGCGCCATTTTTATTGTGTTTCGCCACTCAACACACAATGTTTTAAGCATTTAATGGGAACGGAATATCTTAACACTACTTTCTTAGGTTTCCTGCCTGCCTATCCTGCTAAATGCGAGAAAAAAAATCTATAATAACTTCAATAGTGACGCAGTGGGCCTTATCTCGCTGTAATTTTTGAATTTTATTTTTATTTGGAGTATTTCTTTCCCCGCACACACACATGACAGACAAATTGCGGCGTTTAGTTGCGCTACTTATCTTAAGAAAACAATATTTTAATATTTTGTTTTCTTTGAATACCTTGCTACATTTATTAGGGCTGAAAAAATACAATATTGTCCTGACTGTAACCGATAGGTTGTGGGTTCGGTCCGCACTCGAGGAAATGAAATATTTAACATTTTCTATTTAATGTTTTCATTTCTTCGCTCTCGTACAAGGCAAAACGCGGCGTTAAGGTACGCCACTCAACACACAATGCCTCAAATTCGGCGGAAAGTGGTGAACGAAAGAGGAACGAAGTGTCTTAACACTAGGTTTACAAGTTCCCTTTGACCACCCTGCCATGTGCGGGATAAAGCGTGAAGCTGGTAATTAAATATAATATTCTGAATTAATACTACTAAATTTATTAGAAATTTTAGCATCTATATCACTGTATTTAATTCTTTTCAACTCTTTATAGTGTTAACAGAGCGATTTAACACCTAGTTTAAAATTAAAGTGAGAATTAACCGCGTGTGGTTAAAATTAACCAATCAGTTAACTACGTTCGTTAACTACGAAATATATAATTAAACCGTTAATATTTTAACACTTTCACAGTGCAATGGAATACGTGTGAAAGCGGAAACGCTCTTTGTGGTGACAGAAGTTCCAATTTTTGTCACGTGATTGTGTTAATATTTAATTTATTAGATACAAATGTTATGATTATACATAAATACTTAAGTAATTATTAGGATTTTCTGAGCTTCATATATATCAGGGTAGGTAGAGGGAACATAGGAACCTAGAATAGAGATATTTCGTTCCCATCGAGACTCTTTCCTTCTTCACTTTTCGCGGAATTTGTAGCAATTTGTTCCCCGTTACCACAGCGGGGAAATGAGAATATTTCTTGTCTGTACATTTGTTTATTTGTGTAACACTGTTAGTGTTTTCACAAAAAGTGGGGTACGGCAGTGGAACGGAGTGTCTTTACACTAGGTTTCCAAGTTCCCTCTGCCTACCCTGCCATGTGCGGGATACAGCGTGAAACTAAGAGAGAGAGAGAGAGAGAGTGTTTTCACAATTATATTTTGTTCTTATTTTAATGAATATCAAAGTTACGTTGATTTAAAATATTTAATTCGACAAAATTACTATGAAATTTTTATTTATTCAGATATGAATAAAAAATTGTAGCAATCTTAAATTTAAATTTTCAATGTATAAATTTCCACTTCCATTCCCCACTTTCCGCTGAATTTGAGGAATTGTCAGTTGAGTGGCAGAACTCAACGCCGCGATTTACCTTGTACACTGTATTCGGCACATGGCAGGATCTTAAATATCGTGTTCAAAATGATAATTTTGTTAGAACATAGAATAAATTGAAATTATTAAAAAAAAAACAGTGTGATTAACGCGAGCAAAGCCGCGGGTGGGTCGCTAGCCATACATATATATGTTAATTCATCAATTTTTATAGCATTTTATTAACATAATAGGCCCAATGTAATCTAATATTTCTGAAAGTGACCTCTTTTGCTGCAGATGCGACAGTGATAAGGCACGATCTTAGCTCATTATGTATAATAATAACCTACGTACTCTTAACTGCACCAAAAATGCTCCGTTATCATTTGCTTATGGAAATATACTTTAAAATTTCTTTTGATTATTTTTGAAATTTTGTACTACTTCCGTTTCCGCTTTATGAAGTAAATAGGGAGTGTCTTTGTCTTTGTATACGCTCTCATTTCTGTAGATACGGAAAAAACTATTTATTTTTTGTATTATTTTTTTTACTCAGCTTCACGCTGTATCCCGCATATGGCAGAGTAGGCAGAGGAAACTTGGGAATCTAGTGTTAAGACACTCCGTTCCACTTTCGTTCGCCACTTTCCGCCGAATTTGAGGCATTGCGTGTTGAGTGGCGGAACTCAACGCCGCGTTTGCCTTGTACAGGAGTGAAGAAATGAAAACATTAAATCATTAATTTAATAATTATTTTTTTTTTATTAAGATATAATTCTGTTATTTTGAATATTTTGCTGAACGATAAATTAGTATGTGCTTTGCCTTAAAATATTTTAGAAAATGTATAAAGTTGAGACCTGAGATAAAATTAGAGACAACTACATAATTAATAATAATTTCCTCAATAGAATTGAATGGCCACTTTTGGCGCAGGGGCATAAGTTCGTAACTATAAACGATAGCTTGTGGGTTCGATCCTCTCTAGAACAAAAGAAATATTATAAATATTGTTTCTCAAAAGCGCGGCGTTAAGCTCCACCTCACAACACAAGTTGCCTCAAATTCAGTAGAAAGACAGGAACGTTTCTTAACACTATTGGTTTTCAAGTTCACTGTGCCTACCCTGCCACGTGCCGAATAAAATGTAAGTTGAATGACTATGTATATATAACTTTCTTTCTTTCTTTCTTAGCTTCACCCTGTATCCCGTACGAGGCAGGGTGGGCATTGGGAACCCGGGAACCTAGTGTTAACACACTCCGTTCCACATTCGTTCGCCACTTTCCGCCGAATTTGAGGCATTGCGTGTTGAGTAGCGAAACTCAACGCCGCGCTTTTCCTTATTACCAGAGCGAAAAAATGAAATATTAAATATTTAAATTGAAAATATTAAATATTTCATTTCTTCGAGTGGGGATCGAACCCAGAACTTGTCGGTTACAGTCACATGCTTGTGCCGCTGCGCAGCGACAGGCCGCACGTATATAACCATCGCATTTATAAGCCATTTCACATATAGCATTTTGAAACAGCAAATATGACTTATTATAGGGTGACAGATTATAGTAAGCGCGAGGCATTCCGTTAATAATGCTAAAGTTATCACATTTCTGTCTACATTGTTTCCTATGATATTACAGAAATTGTTTAGTAATTAGAGGGGTGGTTTGTGTACCTATACATAATATTATATTGGAATTTGTGGCTATAGATATATTTTTTTCAATTTTCACGCTCTATCCCGCGTAAAACGCTGAATTCAGAGTAAAGTTTAAGATATGAGGCATGTTGTGGCGCAGTGGCACAAGCGTGTGACTGTAAACGACAGGTTGGGGGTTCAATGCCCACTCGAGGATATGATATATTTAATATTTTCAATTTAAATATTTAATGTTTTCATTTATTCGCTCTGGTACAAGACAAAACGCGGTGCTATTCAACACGCAGTGCCACAAATTCGGTAGAAAGTGGACAACGGAAGTGGAACGGAGTGTCTTAACACTAGGTTCCCAAGTTCCCTCTGTCTACCCTGCCATGTGCGGAATACAGCGTAAAGCTGAGTAAAGTCGAGTAATTTACTATAGCCAGGATATAACTAATAATGTCTTAATACCTCATGTCTTAATGGGAAGGAAGTGACTTATCACTAGGTTCCCAAGTTCCCTCTCCCTACGCCGCCACGTGCATGATACAACGAAAAGCTCCATAAAAAGCTATCTCATTTCAACAAGAACACAGGCCATCAATAATGAATGGATCTCGAGGAAACACTGAAAACAAAATCACACAAGTTAAAATAACGCTTACACAGCGACGTCGTTTACAGACGGACGGCACTGATTGATTGTCCTCACTCTAGGGTTGGTGGTTCGTTGATATGAATTAAAATGTGGAAACTTTTAACACATACTTTTTTGTCAGTTTTAGCTTTTTTTATTAGTTAGTTGAGTTTAAACGTGATAGGGTCTGGATTTGAGACCCGCTTGAAGTATTAAATGTTTAATATATTTGCTTATTAGAGAAAAATCGGCGTTGAGTTCCGCCATTGAAAACACAATGCCAACAGAACGTAACTTAGCTAATAATATTAGATATTAGTAGATATTGAAAAAAATAATAATTTGACCTTTGGAAAGTTAGTTTACTTCACACATGTAAGCGATATACTTTACACTACTGTGATCAGGCCAAAGAAACCTGGGAACATAGATTATAGTTGAGTCATTTTGTTCCCTTCAAGGCACTTCCGTTCCTTATTTACGAATTTGACGTGTCAATATAGCGTGAAATTAAAATAAATCATATAAAAAACTTTTCAACCCTAAGCGTGATAGCAAAATAAAAGCGGAAAGCGAGTTCTCTGACTTCTTAATCTTTGAAACGGATTTCCTTGCATTGAACAAAGATTTTCTGATTTCAGCTATGCATCACTATTGTTTCAGAATAGTTTTAACTATTCTGTCGATTGGCGTTGGCGGCGTTTAGCTCCGGCATTTAACACTCAGTACTTCAAATTCGGCAGAATGTGTGGAACGGAAGTATCGTAATGGAAACAAAATGTTTTTAGACTTTAGGTTCCCAAGTTCCCTGCCTACTTCGCCATGTGCGGGCGAGGCCTATATGGCTCAATACTATTCTTATAATTGTAATACTGGCAACGTTGTTACGCATAAATAAAATATTTAGAATTACTTATAAATAATTATGTAGATGCCAGTAGTGGCGCAGAAGCTTTATGCTTCTCATATGACAGTTAACGTGACCGGTTATAGATTCGATTCTTATTCCAGGAAATAATATCTTAAATTTCCTCGCTCAGGTATGGAAACGCTCCATTAAAACCTGCCACTTAATTTTCTTAACACTATGTTCCCAGGTTCCCGCTGTCTATCTTTCTATAACGTGAAGCTAAAAAAATATGCTTGAGACTGTCATAGCTCAGTTGCGGCGTGTGATTCTTGACATGATGGTTGTAAATTTGATACCTGCTCCGGAAAATTCATAATATTGATTTCCTCATTAATGTAACAAGTTCTGTATAAGTCGAGTCATCCCAACTTTAAATTTGAGGCATTGCATGTTGAGTGGCGGAACTCAACGCCGCATTTTACCTTGTATCAGAGCGAGGAAATGAAAACAATTAATATTTAACTTGAAAATACTAAATAACTCATCTCCTCGAGTGAGGATCGAACCCACAACCTGTCGGTCACAGTCAACACGCTTGTGCCGGTGCGCTACGACAGGCCTACGCTACAACGTAAATGAAATTCAATATAATACAAGGTATATCGTTATCAATCACAAATTCTATCGTCCATATATTAAACAGACACTTGATAAATCGTACGATACATGAGTGATGAATGGGGGGACCCTTCGTGATTTTAGGGTAGGGACGCTTGGCCGTTTTCCCCATCTCCCCATTTGCTATCCTTGATTTATTTTTAGTTTCTAATTTTAGTTTCACACTGTATACCACAAATGCATTTAAGGCAAAGGAAACTTTGGGAACCTAAGTTAAAGATATTTGGTTCCCATTAAATTACTTCCGTTTTCCGTGTTTCCGTTTTAACTTTTCTAATATTAAAATATATATTCTCATTTCAATTAAAGCTGTTTCTTGCATATATAGCAACAAACAGAACCGGATGCTAAGACACTCTGTTCCCCACTTGTCACTCAATTTCCGGTAGGTACGTTGCGTATTAAAAAGCGGATCATAATCGCATCGAGAAAAGATAGAAAAATATAATTTCCCCGAGTGGAAATCGAACCTTATACAACCGCCTTTACTAATGTGCCTCACATTTAAACACACGAACGCCACTCAGTACTGAAAGACTGTATGTGTATACATGACACTATTATGTCCAAACACTTTGTCATTAGACCCAGCATCGGGTGACCACTTAAGCTGCTCTGCGGTAAGAATTTATGTCAGAATGTTCTTACAATCCTTGGCTAAGTTGGTTTTTCTTTATAAAATATATAAAAATGGTATAGTAAAGATGTTTTTATTTATTTTTGATGTAATCGAGATGAAGTATATATATATATAGGCCTGTCGTGGCGCAGAGGCATAAACGTGTGATCGTCAACGTGACAAGTTCTTGGTTTGATTTCAATTCGAGTAAATGAAATATTTAATTTTATCATTTTTTAGATCTGGTAACAAGACGAAACGCGGCGTCGAGTTCCGCCATTAAACACATGGTGCCTCAAATTCGGTGAAAGCGGAAAACGGAACGGAGTCTTTTGACACTAGACTCCCAAGTTCCCTCTGCCTACCCTGCCATATGCGGGATATGCCTTAAATTAAGCGGAAAGCGGGAAACGGAAACGAGTGTCATAACATTAGGTTCCCAAGTTTCCTCTGCCTCCCATGCTATAGGCGGGATCCACCGTAAACTCAAAAAAAAAAAACGACTATTTACTTCAAGCATCCGAATCCGCGAGCGTGTACTGCATTAATACATAAGTGAAATATTCACATTCAGTACATTGTCAAGCGTACACTGCTACGTTCTAACGTATGCGACAATTTCGCCCCCCACTAAATCACCGATGGACTCCATCCAGAATAAATTGATCGTAAATCCTTTATAAACCCTACGAATTTTCGCAATGGTGCGAATGTACTCGCGCTCCGTGAATTACAGCTTTTTGATGCTATACGTTTTATTTGAATTTGGATACTTGTGTAGGTTTTTACCTTATGGCTCAGTGGTTAGCTTGATATTTGTATTGTTTTCTCAACTAATTATGATTCCAGAAAGCTTCAAAGCTGTATCCTGATTAAGCAGAGTGAATTGGCAATCTAGTGTTAGTACACTACGTTCCGTTCCTCACTTTCTGCAATATTTCAAGCATTGCGTTTTGGGTTGCGGAACTAAACGCCGCCTTATTTATATCGAGTAAATATCAAATAACGGATAATGTATTTCGAAGATTTTATGAGAAATTTTATTGATAAATTAATTCCGTATATATATTAAACGATTCGATATTAATTAATAATCAACATAATTACTCTGTATCGCAAACACAGAGGCAGAGAGAACTTACCGTTACCCAATTTACCCTGAAATTCCGAGGTATTACGTGTTGAGTGGCGGAACTCAACGCCACATTTTGTCTCGTAATCAGAGTGAAAACAATAAAAATCCTAGGACGATGATAGTACGGTTCCTACTCCAAGAAATAATAATACTTCCTCGAGTTCCTCCTTTAGAGTCACACGGCTGTTCATATACGCTTCGACTGGCCTAATAAATATATTTAAACATCGCCTGTTATTTTCATATTTAAATATAGTCAAGTAACTTGTTGGAGCAAATTTGTATAAAAATAGTTTAGTCACATTCAATTTAGAGAAATTATAGCTTAAATAAAGCTGACTGAACTAAAATTTTTACAAATCAATAAGTATTGAGTTCTGTAATGTCTAACTGTACATACAAAAGTAGTAGTATATCACTTATTCTGCTTCACGCTGTATCCCGCACATGGCATGATAGGCAGAGGGAACTTGGGAACCTAGTATTAGGACACTCCGTTCCGTCCCCCACTTTTCGCCGAATTCGAGCCATTGCGTGTTGAGTGGAACTCAACGCCGCTTCTTTCATATACTTACTCAAGTTAAATAAAGTCAGAAATTAAACGTCCACATGTTATCTTTTAGCCTTTTCCTATTTACGAAAGATCCTCGAAACTGTAATATTTTTCATTCATACCCTACACAATAAAAAACGTTAAGATAAAAAAAAAGATATAACCAAACAGATACAGCCCTCACAAAAAATAAAGAGAAGAAAACAAACTGGCTACAAGTCATATTTAAGATAGCGACGTTTCAGTAAAATAATACTTCCCAAATACCATCCTCGGGTCGTTCCCGGGGGAAGTAAATTTTGAAACACTACCCCTGATATGTTGAGCTTGAGATATAAACGGTTGTTGACAAAATATCTCTTGAGAACTATAATAGACATCGCTTGGACCTACTATGTTGGAGTTGTATATTTTGTTATGAAGACAGCATATTTTGGATGAGATTTTTGTTTGGATACTTTGTTTTACGATGTTGATAATAAAATATTTTATAAATATATAATATTTTTTTGCTCTGGTAACACGGATAGCCACGGCGTTAAGATCCGCTATATATATGCAATGCCTGAAATTTGACGGAAATTGTGGAACGGATATGTCTTAATGGGAACACTAGGTTCCCAATTCCCTTAGTTTCCTCTGTCAGTTGTGAGATACAGCGTGTGTAGAAAGCTATTTATTAAATATTTTTACTATTTTTAAAGTGTTAATAAACACTTACAATAAAAAAATACTTAGAAAACGAAAAAAAAAATACATTGTCACGTTGATAACAGACATTTTTTTTTTGATAATTTAAATTCATTTATATCTAATCAAGAGCGAAGCGACGTTAAAATCTAGCACGAAATACAAAATTCGCTTAGTAATTTTGTATTTTAATTAAAAGCGAAAATATTTACTACATTTATTCTAATCAACAGCGATAAGACCTCAGTGAAATAGCTCGGTCTATAGAATGTCAACCCTTTCATGCCGTATTAATGGTATAACTAAATCTTAGCTCGGTGTTACGTATTAATCGATATGCATCGTTAACTTAGGGTGTTTGCTTGTGTTTATTTTATTAATATCCAGGGTGTTTTGTTTTCTTTCACGCACTATCCCGCATATAGCGGGATAAGCAGAGGAAATTTAGTGTTAGGACACTCCGTTTTTAATTTCCGTCAATTTTTTTGGAAATATTGCTTGTTGAAAGAGAAAATTCAACGTCATATTTCCTCTTACTGTGGGTAGAAAAGAAAATATTATATTTATTGAATTAACCGCCAATTATATTATATTATATTATAATTTTACACTTTTGTGTATCTGACGTTTCGAACACTTTCCTATAGGTTCATGGATAGACTCCCCGCTTTCCAGTCCATACTTGTTTACATTGTATGATCTTTTGCTTATCGCTTCTTTCTTTAATGGAGAGTCTATCTTATCAGTTCTTCCGTGATCGCCTTGTATAGTGTCCAAAACATCGGTTTTACTAAATATTTAATACTAAATATACGTAATTAATTCTGCTCAATGATAATTTTAAAACACTACTCTTATTTTTAATCTTTATTTTCAGCTTTATGCTGGATCTCCTCTGGCAGAGTATGCAGAGGGAACTTGGGAACCTAGTGTTAAGACACTCCGTTCGAATTAAGACGCTTCCATTTCCCACTTTCCACATAGTTTGGAGGCATTGCGTGTCAAGCGGCGACACTCAACGCTGCGCTTTTCCTTGTTACCATAGCTAATAAAATGAAAACATTGAATATTTAAATTCCTCGAGTGGGGATCAAACCCACAACATATCCCATTTACAGTCCCACACTTGTTCCGCTGCGCCACGACAGGCCACAAACTTATAATCTTAATTTATGTATGTCCAAGAGTTTATCTCTAAGCCACTGTGGCATCTTACTACAAGTACCTTACAACCGTTAGAAGCTGACATGCTTATCAATATAGATATCGATAACGTAATCAGGTGCTCAAATGGCCAAAGATTAATTACACGATAAGCATATATCGATGGAATGCTGATTGTAACCAAAAGCTTTAACATTAGAATTAGCTGTTAATTGAACTATTCATTAATTACTTTTAGCTTTACGTTGTATCCCGCACGAAGTAGCGTGGGAACCTAGTGTTCTTAATACTAGGGAACCCAATGTCTTAAGGCTAGGGAACCTAGTGTGCTTAACACTAGGGAACCTAGTGTATTAACACTCAGTTACTTATCAGACATTTCCGTTGCACACTTTTCGTCTAATTTAAGACATTGTGCTTTGCGTTTACTAAAGCTAAATAATGAAAATATTCAATGTTACTTTAACGGTGCCCCTACGCTACGACTGGCCCTTAAATATTATTTTAGTATTATTATACATATGATTTTTAAAGAAATGCTTTATTTTTTTATCAGCTTTTTGTATGATTACAACAAAATTCAACAATTGCAGTATCGTTTACTAATTATAATATTAATATTGTCAACCTCAATTACCGTGAAGCTAAGAGCATATGAAGACAAACGTGTCATAAGTCAAATAGGATTATGAATATGATATAGCTCGGCGCTGACTTACGGGGCTCATCACAGTATCTCGAAATTATCGAAAGGAATATGTAGTGTCTTAAGAATTAAGGAGAATTTTTTTATTAAGATTTAAAGTGGGGAACGGAATTGAAACTGGGGAACCTAGTGTTAGGACACTCCGTCTTAACACTAGGTTCCCAAGGTCCCTCTGCCTACCCTGCAAAGTAGGAAGTGAGAGAGTGAGAGTGAGTGAGTATATTTGGTGTACAGTATCGAAAAAAAAATTTTAAATCGCAAACAACTTTCAACACTATTTTTTGTTAACCTAAAGAAAAAATATTTTATTATTTTTATAAAAAGTATTTACTTACGGAACACTGCAATGAACGAAGCTTTCGATTAAAAAAGCTCTCTCAAATTTATTCATTCATTCTGGACCTATAGTGCCACAGACAGACACACAGGTAAATCAAAACTAAACGAGGCTTGATAGAAAAAGCGTTTTTCTTAAATGTACATACATACATATATGATTTTCTTGTCTATACATTTATAGTTCCTTAGAAACGTAACATAAGACTATTTAGATCTTCCATATTGTATACCGCTACTACCCTGCGGTGTGATTTCCGGTTGCCTATCCCACTTCCTGTCTCGCAGGATGTTACGTGGAACATCTTTGTTCACGATCACGAACATTGCAAAGTTGATAGAAAAAAGTATATAAGAAAATTCAGAAAAGTAATGTTACATCGTTTTTTTTTTTGTTATATATTTTTGCCAGTTTATTTTCCTTTTGTTAGACCGTAAAGATCACGTTTGTGCCCACAAAACAAAAAGATTCTTATATGTGGGAATAACCTTATCATATTTCTGTACCCGTGATAAGACAAAGTACGGCGTTAAGTTTTGCCTAGCAACACGTAATGTCTCAAAAATAGTTTGATGCGTAAGAAATGGAATATTTTAACACTACTGTGGGATTTAGTGTGAAGTAGTAAAAAAAGACTTACGTTACAAAAAAAAACAAAAAATGACGACCCAATATATATTTAATTATTTGTCGTCATTACTCTGGTTAAGACAATAGGCGAAATTAAACGCCGTTTACAGTGAAGCTCATTACTGAGTAACGGAATATTTTAACACTACTGTAGGATTTAGCGTGAAGTAATAAAAAAAACACTTACTTTTTTTTATTAGTTGTGTTTTGATACAACAGTGGGGTCGTTGGAATGCGATCGTAAACGCGAGAGTATCTGGTTCGAACCGAATAATTTATTTTCCCTGGTTTGTTTAAGGCAATAGGCGTAACTCAACGCCAAGTACATTGGTGTTTGCGTCTTGATACCAAGTTCACGCTCTATCCCGAACAACCTATCACGTTTTCGGACTTTACGTTACAAAAAAAAACAAAATATGACGACCCAATATATATTTAATTATTTGTTGTCATTGCTCTGGTTAAGACAATAGGCGAAATTAAACGCCGTTTGCATTGAAGCTCGCCTCTAAGTATCAACTATGTTCACGCTGTATCACGCTTTTCTACTTGCAGCGTGAAAACAAACACAAAATATGAAACGAGAATAAAGTAACATCTTAATCTCCAGATATTTTTCATAACTAATCCACCAAAAACGAATATTCTTATAAGACTGGTCTTAAAAATAAATCCAAATCATTTTTGTATTCAGACGCTTTAAGAAATAAATACCTCCTTTTCAGATTAAGCTTACGACGATATTAGAATATAAGTATATTATATGAATTTTAATATGAAATAATGATGTTTGAGTTTCCGTTTCCTCACATTTTTACCAATCATTTGTTGAAAATATTTTTTCCTTCATAATTCCTTTTATGGTACGTTCACGCACTTTTTTTGTAGACAAAATTGATTTGTTCTTATCTTATTTCCAGTTATGCTTGTGACGGAAATTGTGTTCTGTCCATTTTGTATTATATATAGTTATATAGTTTCGTGATTTTATTTTTTAGGCTTGTCGTGGCGCAGCGGCACGAGCGTGCGACTGTAACCGACAGGTTCTGGGTTCGATCCCCAGTCGAGGAAATGAAATGTTTAATATTTTTAATTTAAATATTTAATCATTTCATTTCTACACTCTGGTAATAAGGCAAAGCGCGGCGTTGAGTTCCGCCACTCAACACGCAATGCCTCAATTCGGCGGAAAGCGGGGAATCGAAGTGGAACGGAGTGTCTTGTCGTTCTCTGTGCGAGATAAGCTAAAAAAACTCTATATAAATAAAACTTTTGCGTTACTTTACTGGCTTTTAAATTATTCTCTTACCATGTTTATCATCTAAGGCCAATACCTACAGGAATACAGCTAGCGATATACTTAATGACTCTGCACTTTAGTAATTACACCCAGATCAATATAAAGTTTGACTCACCGGGGAATCAAATTTGCTACCTTTAACTTACCATACGTAGATATGTTATTGGCTAAAGATATACTTACTATATAATATAGTTACTATATGTTGATGTTGATTAATATTTTTTTGAGTTTAAAACTTTTTTTTTTTAAACTACACGCTGTATCTCGTACATTTCATAGGCACAGGGAACTTGGGAACCTAGAGTTACGATACCACGTTCTGTCCTAGAATTAAGACATCGGGTGTTGAGAGGTGGAACTGAATGCCGCGCTTTGTCTTGTTAGCAGAGCGAGGAAATGAAAACATTAAATATTCAATTTGAAAATTTTAAATATTTAATTTCCCTCGAGTGGGAATCGAACACACTATCCGTCGTACATATTGCTTAGTTAATTTAAAAAAAAAATCGATACAAACAGATATGCGATGTATTTGAATATTTGTAAGCTTTGCCTAATAGCTTGATGAGTAAGGGTTCAAAGCCAACAAAGATTGTCATATTTCCTCTTTTTTTTTAAATAAAGTAATTTCATATTGTGAAAATCGAATCCACACACACACGTTGAAATTACAGGCACACGCTTGTACCGCTGTACCACGACGACCTCAACTACTTCTTTAATATTAAAATATCTACATAAATGTTATGCAATACTAAAATTTCTCTAGAGTTGAAATGAATATTTGTACAAAACGCCTGACAGAATTTAGTAAGCAACGTATTATTGGAAGGTGAATTGCTCAGTTATTCACAAAAGCGTTCAAGAATAACGGCATTTCTATACATCTAATATTATGTTACATTTGCTAGCGTATTTCTAAAGAAATTATATATATATATATATATATATATATATATATATATATATATATATATATATATATATATATATATATATATATATATATATATATATATATATATATATATATATATATATATATATATATATATATATATATATATATATATATATATATATATATATATATATATATATATATATATATATATATATATATATATATATATATATATATATATATATATATATATATATATATATATATATATATAAACAGTTTATTTTTTAAAAATTTTACAGGAGGAAACGAAAGAATACAATGTATATATTTCTTCGCTCTAGTAACAAGGCAAAACGATGCGTTGAGTTCCGCTACTCAACACACAATGCCATAGCTTCGGTAGAAAGTGGGATACAAAACGGAGTGTGTGAACACTAGCTGCCCAGGTTCCCCCTGCACAATAAAAGCTACATAATATCAATATCCAAGCGGACAGTTTCGTATTTTAACTATGATGAAGAAAACGCTCAACATGTCCTCATAATGTTTTATCATAGAATTCTGCTTTTTCAGATGTTAAAGGTAAAAGTACGGTTGATCGTGGGTTTAGTTCCATTCAGTGGATTTACATTTTTAATAATAATTGGCTCAAAGTCATCAAGCGTTTCGTTATTCGATATTAAAATGTTACGGAAAATTGATTAAACGAATAAATCGATAAAAAAATAATAAAATCAAGTAAAATCGAAAACTTTGCCAAAAACATCACTATCAGTTAGTGTAATTTACTTACCGTGTAATTATAAACTAGTTGGACTACATATCTATTATAAAAAAAAATGAAATTGTAAATTCTATACGATTTTTTCATTCAAATTCAAGAGCCGTGTTAAGAGGACATCGCTGCAGTCGTAAAATCTTTTTAACCTACATCCGCTAAAGCCTTTGAGCGAAAGGTTGGCTGGTCATGTACATTTTATCCCTTTTACATAGTTTTTCTATTGAAATTATTTTTCTTTTTTCTGCACATGGACAAATAAGACATTCCGTGAGGTTCCCACTTTCTGTCAAATTTGCGGTATTAACATAGATATATACAGGCCTAAATTATCGAATTTCTTTAAAAAAAAATATTTAAAATTATTTCTCAGCTTCACGCTTTACTTTGTAGATTAGAGAAAGGAAACCTGGAAGCTCAGTTTCAGGACAGTTCCGTTAAACATAACTTTTAATTTAATCGTCCGTCCGTCGAATTTCCGGCATTGCGTGTTGAGTGGCGGAATTTAACGCCGTGGTTTGTCTTATTACCAGGAATCGAACCCACATCCGGTTGCGTGTGGTGCATTTATTTTAGACAGAAATAGACTAAACTACTTAGTTTTTGTACACTTTGCTCGTACAAGCTGTATCTAATATCATATTGGGTAATTTTCCTATCTTACTTAACACCCCGTTCAAGAAACAAAAAATAAAACAACCCCGATCGGGAATCGAATACACAACCACATTTATATTAATTTATCCAATTCCACAACCAATAACTATTATGGCTTATAAACGAAAATTCAACTGCATTTGAAATTATCGAAACGTTCAATATTTCAACAGATATTTGCGTATAGTAAGGCCCTACAACGTAATTGAATTATTTTGTTACTGGCATGTTGGTACACAGTGTTATTATGTTATTACATGAAATCAATGTTTATTTATGTATGGATAAATGTTGAATTCGTGAGCTTCCAATGCTAATTTTAATATTATGTATCTGCATTACATTTGTATGAAGCTTTTGATCCTTGAAATTGTTCAGATTATTCAATGGTAACATTTAAGGCATTGCGTGTGGCGTAGTGTAGAAAAAGAAACGGAGTGTCTTAACACTATGTTCCCAAATTTTCTCTGCCATGTGCAGGATACAGTGTGAAGCTGTAGGAATATATTAAGGCAAAATATATATAATTAACTCTATTAAAGTTCAATTATCATATCTACACAGTACAAAGTGACAGAACTAAACGCCGAGCTTTTGCCTTAGTGGAAACTAAAGCGAAGATATGTAAATATGAAATATTCTATTTCCTCGAGCGGGGACAGAACCCACTACCTGTCGCTTTCACGCTTTTTATGCCCCAGTCACGATAAGCTTTATACTTAAATGATGTAAGTACATGGCACATACAAGTTGGAATTCTATTCGAGCGACAATTTAAATATTTTAGATATATATTTTGGCCATCATGGCTCATCGGCCATCGGAATGAATTTTCCATTAGTTCCCGTCAGAGTTAGAGAAATCTTAAAAGAAAACGGAGAATCTTAACACTATGTTCCCTTTAGGTTTCTTATAACAAAATCTTTTTTTTTTCTTAAAAAATCTAATATTTTTTCAGAGTTCAGGTCGTAGCATTCATTAAGAGCGGCGCAATGACGCGGCTCACGTATGAATATTATGCACGCTCGGATGCGGGAGCACGTCGTACGTTGTCTATCCCTGACATACTGTCGATTTTTTCTTGTAATTTATAATTATGATAAAAATTTCGTGTAAAACTATTTTTTTTATGGAAATTGTGTGGTTTTAGATATTTTGTTATTAAGGTATAGGCAGCTGGATTCAAACCGGTGTCTGTTAGTAACCGTTCGAGCGCTATGAATAATAAGCCATACGTTTTCAGAAAGCTATTTCAAAATTCTTATACGCTTGTTTGTTACAACTTATATCTAAATGTTACACGCAATTCTATAGTAAGATTGAAAACTATCACTTTGTATTGGTAAAAATAATTTTAAAAATCCAGATTTATTTTTTTGCATTTTCGTTTTATCACACGTAAAGAAGAGAAAACAGAGATGAAAATAAGACCTTTTAACAAAAGATCGAACCCACAACCAACGCCTTGGTAGTTAGTATTATGTTATAGTAGAAGTTTTTAGACATAGAACAGTGGTTTCAAATATTTTTACATATAAACACAAGCAGAGTGCGTCAAGGGATTTCAATGTTTAATATGTAGCGATAACCCAGTGGAATGAAACTTGCAAATATGACTGGCAAAAGCGAACAATACAGCCAGTAAAGTCTTCACGCTTCTATTGACTTTGTTTAAGCTTCTGTATGCCGCTCATAGCAGGAAAGGCAGAGGAAACTTGGAACTTAGTGTAAAGTACCTTCCTCCCTATTACTACACTTCCGTTTCCCAATTTTCGCTGATTTTTGAGGCATTTGAGGCGTTTTGAGTGATGAAACTCAACGCCGCGCTTTCACTCGTTATCAGACCAAGGTAACGAACTCATTCCAACACTCAACACATTCATTAAAAAAATAATATTAGATTTTCTATTATTCTCAGCTTCACGCTGTATCCGGCACATGGCAGGGTAGGCAAGGGAAGCATGGAAACCTAGTGTTAAGACACTCAGCTCCACTTCCGTCCGATTCAATTTTCAATTTTTTAATTTCATTTTCAATATGAGTATTCTAACGAGACGCCCGTATGTACACAATGCTAAAGACGTGTTTAATAGCGCGGAATGGAAACAGTTGAAGCTATTTCTCGCACTTTGATCACAAAAACCTACTTTGCGGCGGTGATATAAAATGGTTATTGTTTCAACAGTGTACCCCATTGTACCTTACATTATACATATGTATATGTATATTTTGTATCGTATTTTTATTTTTCTGTTCGCTCTGCCTACCCTATAATATGTAGAAAAGAGCATGAAGCTGAAATAAATTATATCTGATCAATATGTTGAATATCAACGTTTTCATATTTTATAAGGCATTAGGCATATTTGCATTTAGTGGTATGCAAAGGGAAATTTTGTATTTAAAATTCACAGTTCTCGATTTTACTGGGTCATTATGGAGCAGTTGAATCTACCTGAACAAACTGTTCTGATTTCCTCGGTATAGCAAACTAGACAAAATACGGCGTTGAGTTTCGCCAGTAACACAAAGTATCTCGAATCCCATATTCGAGCTAGCTTAGCCTCGTTTAATAAAGATCTTATAACCAGATATCTACAAATACTAAAAGTATCCAGATACGAAATATTTTATTCCTACTGTGCTACTTATACTTTAAAGCAAATTACTCATAACATTGAATAGACAAAGGCCGAAACAAAGTGAAACAATGCACGTTACTTCTATACAAAAGATTTCGATCATATAAAGCTTTCAGGTGGAGATGCTGAAGACGATACGAGCGGCTCACGTTTTGCTGAGAGATAACAATGTAAAAAGGATATGTGGTGCAAAATTATAAAGGATAGCGTTTAAATTATTTGATTTTAACGATGAAATTTATGAAAATATGTTCTTTCATCAAATTATAATAAGCAATTCTGTAGGAAGAATAGAAAATCTTCTATTTTCTCTTTCTCTAAAGAAAAAGAAATCCTATTTAAATGCTCCCTAAATATACCTAGTTACATATAAGTTTCCATACTTTCTTTTTAAATTTAGTTATGTTGGTTGTTCGTTATATCTCAATAAATACGAATATTTATTTATTTTTATTTTTATTTATAGCTTCACGCTGTATCCCGCACTAGGCAGGGTAGGCAGAGGGAACTCGGGAACCTAGTGTAAAGACACTCTGTTCCACTTCCGTTCCCCACTTTCCGCCGAATTTGAGGCATTCCGTGTTGAGTGGCGGAATTCAACGCCACGCTTTGCCTTATTACCAGAGCGAAGAAATGAAACATTAAATATTTAAATTGAAAATATTAAATATTTCGTTTCCTCGACTGGGGATCGAACCCAGAACCTGTCGGTTACAGTCACACTCTTGTGCCGCTGCGCCACGACAGGCCTCATAAATACGAATAATTAATATGAAATTAAGTAAATATGGAAGTATTTTTTACACGACAAGCCGACAAGTATATTTACTTACAGATATTGTAAAAAAAATATATTGTTAAAAGTCTTTTACAAACTTTACTTTAAATATCAGTCAAATTACATTTTTGTTTGTAAATTTTGAAACAAATGAAAACGTGTCTTTGATAAAACACAGTATTTTCACTCACTCACACAGCTTCACACTGTATCCTGCACATGGCAGGTTAGGCAGAGGGAACTTGGGAATCTATTGTTCAGTCACTCCGTTCCACTTCCGTTCCCCATTTTAAAATATCAAATATTTCATTTCCTTGAGTGGGAATAGAACCTGTCGCTGACAAACACGCTTGTGCCGCTGCGCCACGACATGTCTCACATAGTATTTTCAATTAAATTTTTTCATAGTTCTTTTTAATTATATTTTTTTGTATGATTCATAATATTATATTATGTATACGCAATGGTTTCAGGATCGAATCCCAGTCGTCAAAATCAATTTATCTTATTTACTAGCTCTAAGAGACTAAGTACTCGTATGACTCGTTGTATCGACTTCTGCCATTTAACATGTGATGCCACGAATTTAGTTAGAAAAAGAAGAATGGAATATATAAAAGCTTTGACCAAAATATTATAGTATAATTCACTATATACATGTACAAGGCAAAAACGCGGCGTTGAGTTCCACCACTCAACGCGCAATGCCTCAAATTTGGCGGAAAGTATGGAACGGGAGTAGAACGGAGTGTCTCAACACTAGGTTCCAAAGTTCCCTCTGCCTACCCTGCCATGTGCGTTAAGTTAGAGAGATTTAATTCACTATATTGACATATAAAATCTCTTCACTATCTTACAAATATGTCGACTCTACATACTCTTTTGTCTTAGACCAAGCCGATAACGGGAAATAGCTGGAAAGTGGATGGAAATGAGAACTAAACGCTACGAAGACAGATTTGTTTTATTCTCCATTCGTAGGAAATACACGTCGAAATTGGGACGCTAACCTTAAACTGCCTTGTGACACAAAAAGAAGATTCGAGAAATGCTTCTGTTGAATATTTGCTTGATATTTTATTTTGTTAAAGACGGGGTAAGCACGGGTAGTATGAATGTAAAGTCTTTTTGGGGGGGGGCGGGGTTTAGTGGGGTGGTGTTTGCTGGAGAATAGGTTTAGGCCGATCTGTAAAAGCTTTTTTTTTTAATTAGAAAGCTTTTTTTTAATTAGGCATATTTTATTGTCAGTAAAAGTTGCGGTTGATTATTCTGGCATATTCATACACGTACGGTAATGCAGATATCGTTTCCAGCGTAATTATTGTTAGATTGATACCTAGTGTTACGACACTCTGTTTCTATTAAAACGCCTTCGTTCTCAATTTGAGACATTTTGTTTTGAGACACGCAAAATTTGAGACATTTGTAGTTAGGGGTGAAACTCAACGCCAAGCTACGCTTTGTAACAGAACTAAGAAAGAAAAAAAATACTTAAATGGCGTTTGAACCCTTGCGTTACAGTTTGCGCCACGACAGGGAGAGATGAAATGAAAAAAATAAAGATAGAAATGGCATTTATAAAATATTTATTATTAAAATGCTCTTATTACACTATTCTTTTGTAATAAATACTTAGTGGCAATACTCTCATTTGGTAGTAAAGACGTAAATTATAGGTAATAATTTGAAATATTTAAAAAAAATAAAAAAATAAGTAACCACAAAACAAAGTAAATTGCTTTCTGGTTTTTTTTTTCGAGTGAAGATCGAACCCACAACATGCCGATTTTGAAGTCGCACATACAAAAAAAAAATATGTCCCAAAATTTCTCGTTCAATACCAAAAGTTACATTAGTTTCTAACATTGTTTGTTAAAACTATGTTATTACAGTGCTAAGCTCTAGAAAGCAAGAAATGTTTCAGAAATAGTTTGATAATAGACGCTATAAGGGCAGGAGTTAAGGAATATCTTCCACCAACAATTCCGGACATATTGTATATTAAGAATTCTTCTAAGTATACAATACTATAATTTTATATCTTTAAATGAGAATTTCTTTCCTTAGTGTGGAATAACAATTTAAAAAGATAAAAAATATGCAATCTCCTACCAAACGATTATTATTGATAAAGTTATAAAAAACTATTCAATTGAGACCTGTCGTGGCGCAGCGGCACAAGCGTGTGACTATAACCGACAGGTTCTGAGTTTGATCCTCACTCACTTTTCATTTCTTCGCTCTGGTACAAGGCAAAATGTGGCGTTAAGTTCCGCTACTCAACACGCAATGTCTCAAATTCGGCGGAAAGTGGGCAACGGGAAGTGGAACGGAGTGTCTTAACACTAGGTTCCCAAGTTCCCTCTGCCTACCCGGCCATGTGCGGGATACAGTGTAAAGCTTAGAGAGTGAAACTATTCAATTGGGCGCTTTAAGAAAGAAGAAACCTAGGTTGCAGTCTAGAATTCCTTACTTGATAGGCCTGTCGTGGCGCAGGATCACAAGCATGTGACTGTTACGCGAAAAGTTGTGGGTTCGATCCCCACTCGAGGAAATAAAATATTAAATATTTCAATCTAAATATTTAATGTTTTCATTTCTTCGCTCTGGTAACTTGTTACCATACTTGTTTGCCTTGCCAAAACGCGGCGTCGAGTTCCGCCACTAAACATGCATTGCCTCAAACTGTACGGAAACGGAACGGAGAATCTTAACACTAGATTCTCAAGTTCCCTCTACTACTCTTCCATGTTTTTTTTTATGGAAAAGACGGCAAACGAGCGTACGGGTCACCTGGTGGTAAGTGATCACCGTCGCCCACAGCCCCGTGTAACTCCAGAGGAGCTACAGGAGCGTTGCCGTCCTTTAAATTGGAAAGGCACCGGGGCCCGGCATTACCTAATGCGAAACGCCGGGGCCAAAACCACTACTTAACGCCGGTCTTAAATTCCGGGGGTGGTAATAATCCGGTCGAGTCTGCCCATGCGTGTTGCCATTACTGGCAACGTGACTCTACCACACGCACTTTAGTCGCCTCTTACGACACCATCAGTACCAGGGTGATCCTATTCTAAGCCGGAATCAAACAAAATATACTGTACGGCGTGAAATTGAGAAAAATATCTAAACATACTTTCCAAAAAACATGGCTTACCAAAATATATACGATTATTGTATACCAAAGCTATTTATATATACATATTTAAAATATAACTTCTCTACTTCTTAAAAAAAAATATAGTATATTTTTTTCAAGTCAACATTATGAAATTTTAATACAAAATAAGAATATATTACATTTAATTTTCCTTCTCTCGCTTAATACGCTTTCCGCTTAAGCGATTTCAGTGGGGTGCCTCTAAAATTGTCAGGCAGGTTACTATTGAATTTATAATTGAGACCGTTCCCTATTTTCCGCCGATGTATGGTAGTATTGCATGAAGAGTGGCGGAACTTAACGCCGCGATTTGTCTCATTAACAGAGCGAAGGAAATATTAAATATTTCTTTTCAACGAGTGTGGATCTGCCTGTAGTGCTTACAGTCGCACATACCGTCTTATAAAATTCATGATAAATTTGATTTAATTTTAGTAATAGAAAACGATGATAAATGTAACTAGGTAACTTTATTTGCTTAAAAACATAAAATATTTAATTAAAGAATATTTAATTTTATATTTGATTTCCTCCAATGGGTATCGAATCCACAACCTGTAGTTTGCAATCACACGCTTATGCCGTTGCGCCACGACGGACCTCTTTTTCTTGAAAATGTATGTAATATACTTGTCTTTTGTGTATTTTTGAAATCTAATTGATTTGTTTATTTTTGTTACAGGTACACAATAAAACGAGCTATTTCTATACAACGGTAATGTTAACAAAAAAATATTCGAAAACTTTATAAAGACTAAATATGATAATTCGTAAACAAAAGTTACTTAGAAAATAAGTTCTAAGTAACGTATAAGAGTTTTGGCGTATCTAGATCAGCACGTATGTCTTAGTTACGGTAACATATATTTAAATGAGTTCACGTATTTTCCTACATATAGTTGGTATCAGAATTAGAAGTTAAAATACTACAATCTCAATCTATTGTACAAATTGAGACATTAACCGCGGAGTTCAACGCCGCACATTATCTTGTTACTCTGCCGGTGATACGGTCTGCATTTACAGCCGAGTACCGCCACTCAACTCGTAATATCTCAAAAATAGAGAGGGGGAGTGGACAACAGAATATCTCAAAATTAGGTTCCTTTCGTGACCCTAAACAATAAAAAAAACCAAAAAAATATATATACTTGATATTTTATCATATTTCAAATTCAAAATTAACTATTTCAAATCCCGTTGAGAACGTATTTCTGTCGCGTTCCTTTATAAGTAAACAATTAATATTTTAATCACCATAATTACTTAGCTTTGGTACGCGCGTGCTGTTTACGACAGTTTTAAAATTCCATTCCATTCGTTTTTCATTCCATTCCATTGTTTTCATATTTAACCTTCAACGAAAGAAAGAGTGTTATGGGTTTGACCTGTGCGCTTGTGTGTCTGTCTGTGAGACCGTAGCTCCTAAAAAAAAAACGAGTTAAGTCCGTTTTTTATAATTGAAAACCTTGTTCATCTTTCAGTAAACAAAGCTTCATGTTTTAAAAAACAATAAAATCGGATCACTTTACGTTGTTTTCTTTCCACTTCGTTTTCGAGAGATTGAATAATGAATGGCGGAACTCAACGCCGTGGTTGTCATAAACACAGCCAGCAGATATTTATTAAAGTAATCTACTAGAATATATAAATATAAATGTATATAAATACATACAAAATTTTCAATTTTCAATCAGTAGTAATTTACTCCAAAGGCTTATCAACAGTCTTCTGGTCGGTCCGAGTTTGCAAAACTTAGTCAACCTTCACAGCTGAAGTTTAATATAGAAATGTTTATGATTTGAGTTAAGTTAGATACTACACATTTTATATTTATCTTTTTATTATACTATCTGTCAGCTTCCCGCACATGTCAAGTAGTAGGCAGGGGGAACTTGGGAACCTAGTGTTAAGACACTCCGTTCTATACTTCAATTCCGCGCTTTGCCTTGTGCCCAGTGCGAAGAAATGAAAACCTTAAATATTTAAATACAAAATATTAAATATTACAATTTCTCGAGTAGGAATCGAATCTACAACATGTCGCGTTCAAAATTATATACTATATAATTTATATTTTTCTACACTTTTTCAAAGATATTCTTTAAGTTCTGGTAACGAAATGAAGGGCGCGCCTCCAGATTTTGACAGAAAATGGGAAATAGAAGTGTCTAAACGGGAACGGAGAGTCCTAATACTCGTTTGCCACAATCTCTCTGCATACTCCGCTAAACGCATTAAATTATTATTATTTTAGAGCGAAATACAATGACAATAAAAATTAGGCTTTATTATAATCAAGAAAATATCAGTTATATCAATTTTAAAATGAAAAAGTTATTTAATTCTACGTATTTGAATGTTTTCTTAGTGTCTTATGTCATTATTATATTTTATTCTCACAGTAACAGTACGTATTTGAAATCGTTTAATGTTTTCAAACTAGAACACAATTACCGGAAGGAAGCCGTTTCATAAAATTATTAAGTTATAAAGCAGACGAGTAGAACAAACTTTGTTAAAGTTTCTAAAGTTGACGCCATTGCATCTTAGCGTTTTGTCTTAACTATTTTCGATTTATCGATTACAGTCAAATTTAACTTATTTTTATTATTTTTAAAGTGTTAATTCATATTTAAAAAAGTAAAAAATATTTTTTAAAAAAGTAAATAATCAAATTAAATGTTAAGACGCTTTAATCCTTACTTTTGTTTCATATTTCCTTGGCCAGAGCTTAGCCTTTCAAAACATTCTTATATGAGAAATAATGAAAACTTTTATATTTAGTTCAATTTCCGGTCCAACCCATACAAGAACATAAATAGGTGCAAAAACAGTCACATGCTTCTTCCTCTGCACAACGAAAGGCCCCGAACTAGATAGCTATTACATAGCAACATTTTAAATTATTAACATTGCAAATACCACGCCATTCGTTAAAGGTCAGTTATAAACGGAAAGCAATCGTCTCTCGAAAGCTCTTTGCGATAAACAGAAATTGAAATTTATGCCCAGCTTAATAAATGCTTTATTAATTTTTTGTGTTGTATTTGTCTGTTCGTTCTGCTTTGATATTGTAATCAATCGAGCTTTTCTGTACTTTTTTTGTAGTAGTGAAGTTGAATATTCATAAATATCGTATATTTTATGTCGTTTTAAAAGCTCATTAAATCTTTTGTGCGGTACTATTGAGGACAATTTTTGTGATTGTAAATATTTACTGCGGCCAACCTCAAAAGGTTGAATTGACCTCATGCTTTAGTGTATGATATATTCATGAAATGCAAATCAATAATATTTAATTATATATCTATATATCTACAAAAAAAGTTCGGTACACTTATACAGATCATTATTTTGAGATCCCCCACACGAGATGAATATCTTATCAAGGGATGCTGTCACTTTGCCTTATCAGAAATTCAACGCCAGGCGTGGCTTTAATTCAAAGTGCAAACTATGTAGGGTCCATCAAACTATGTAAGCTTAAGTTATTTGAAGGAGCTGTCTTAAACATAATGTTTAGATTAGTATCGATAGTTGCTATATAAAAAATATTTCTATAAGTCACAGTTAAGGTCTTTCTTTATGCAGTTCGATCTTCTGGAAATTAAATATTTATTTCTTTATTATTTGATTATTTGAGTCTAGTAACGTAGATAAGTGCGGTGTTGAGTTCCGCAACTCACTTCGACATATAATGAGGTTACTTCCATACCTTCCTTCCATTCCAAATGAAACTGGAAAAGTTAGGCTGGAAATTATAGGCTTTATTTGGGAGCGTGGTGTTAATAACTTAATACACTTGATAACTGATAACATAATATTATTATAAGTGACAATGATACATTTGAAATAGCCTGGAGCGTGGATTTTGTTCCCAAGGCGTGTTATCTTTTATAAAATCGTTCATTTGGTAATAACCTTTACCACACAAACGTTTTTACACAACTTTTTTGTAAATTGTGAAGTAGAAACTATTCGGACGTTTTCTGGGATTCTATTACAAAAACGTACACACTGCCCCATAAAAGAATTACGGACTCGATGTAATCTAATTACAGGCGCACTAAGTTTAAACTTATTTCTAGTATTGATATTATGTATATCACCAATTTCGCTAAATTAATTAATATTTTTCTTAATCTAACATAATATTTTCAAAAATGTATTGAAGCAACGGTCAATATATATTTTTTTGAAGTGAAAACTTCTTTAGGTGCGTTGAGCGTTTTGGTAGAGGGTAAAATCCTCGGTACGCGTCACCGACATGCTAATGATAATAGTATATCTATCGCTATGGAGACCCAGACTAGCGCACGCGCAGTAGCCTGTGTACACGTATACACTAATACATCGACTATTTCTGACTGTATTATGTGCGCGTTGGACGCTTTTTGGATAAGTATAATTTTGTGAGTCACGACAATGATGTAAATAATGAAAATAATGTTCAAACTTGAATTCATTGAAATTCGTGTAAATATAAATACTATGTATAATTAAGATAATTGTATATTAATTATTTTTTCAACCACTTTGTATTTATATTTTGTTCATGATTTGTTTAACCCATCATATGTAACTAATAAATAAAACATAAAAAAAATCATATAATTTTTGCATATAGTTTAATTACTCTCAACTTAATAGTTTCCGTTCCTATTAGTTTTTTCTTTAAATTACAAGACAAAAATTTACTTAATACCGGCTGTATTACCCCAAAGTAAAATGCCGTAGGACAAAACACTATGGACAAAACACTATGAAAGTAGCAAGAAGAGAATATGAAATATATTATTCTCCTCTCTATATCAGTCACACGCTTGTACGAAGCTAAGTTAGCCTATGTTATTTACAAGGACTGACCATAGAAACGGAGTACAATTAGACCAAACTGCCCGGTCACTATAAGACAGGGCCCAGAGGCATCTTTCATCCGACTAGAACAAGATTCCATTAATTCAGCCATCTCCAGACCGGATTTCTTCATTTCCGTACAACCTTAAATGGTTCCAGCTAATACACTTCTACTGAAAACGTTTATATTTTTACTTTGTTCTATAAACAAAATGACAGTCGGTTATTTGAAGATTTTTGTGTAAGTGAACGTTTGATTTGTAGCTTGAAATAATTCACTTTGTTTATATAGATTTAAATTTTTTACTTTACTTAGAAAAATAAATTAGATCCTTTAAAAATGTACATTTTTTTACTTTCACGCTGTATCGTTTCTTAATTTTCCGCCGAAATCTGGACGGATTGAGTGGTAGAAATCAAAGCGAGGAAATAAATATATTAAATATTGCTATTACGTGCGGGAAACTGCGTGAAACTGTAAAAAATTTTATACTACGAAATTCTTTTAACATTTAGAAAAATATAAATGATTTTAACAAATATTTCTTAATGCAATATGTATATTTTTTATAAACTATAACTTTATTTATAGACTATTGATTCCATCAATAAAATTGCCTATCATATTTTACTTCAGTACACAAGAAAAGATTTACAGTACGTTTTCCTCCATATAAAAGAATTACTATTATATAACATAAATATATTCGAAGAAGCAAACAAGGTTTTACCGAATCAAATCGGATTCATCCGGAAAAATCCGGCCCTAACCGGAATCCTCCAGCGGACGTTCACCCCTTTTATCTGAGTTTTTTAAAAGGCAAATTTCTTTATCTTTGATATCTGTGATTTTTAGGTTTTTAGGATACTTATTTTATTACTTTTAAAGTGTTAATCCACACTCAGGAAGAAAGAAAATATTATTTCATACTCATACTCAGCTTCACGCTGTATCCCGCCATGGCTGGGCAGGCTGAGGGGACTTGGGAACGTAGTCTAAGACACTCTGTTCCACTTCCGTTCCTCACTTTCCGCCAAATTTGAAGCATGGCCTGTTGAGAGGCGGAACTCGCCGCGTGTTTGCCCTGTACCAGAGCGAAGAAATGAAAACATTAAATATTAAAAATTGAAAATATTAAATATTTCATTTCCTAGAGAGGAGATAGCACCCAGAACCTGGCGGTCCCGCTGTGACACGACAGGCTTCAATTATATTTATTTCAGGAAACGTATAAATGGATTTGTACTCTCGCCTCTTGGAAATCCTCCAAGGACTTGGGACAGACTAAAAAAATATTTAAGCCTACTTGTTAAATCTAGTCTTAATAATACTCTCTCACTCACTTAACTGTATACCGCACGTGGCGCAGAGGGAACTTGGGAACCTAGTATCAAGACACTCGGTTCCATATCCCATTTTCCGACAAATTCGATTCGAGGTATTGCGTTTTGAGTGGCACTTCGCCTTGTTACCAGAGCGAAGAAATGAAAACAATATTTATTTCGAAAATATACAATATTTTATTACGTTGAGTGGGGATCGAAATCACAACCTGGTCTAGCCTGACAAGCCTGACGAGTCATTAATAGAAAATAGTAGAATTAAAAAAAAATACATTACACGAATTCCCATATAGCAGGGTAGGTAAAGGAAAGCTAGCGTGCCGCTTTAAACACCGATAATCCAATCAACCATCTGACACAGCTAGACAGTTTATCATTTACGCCTCAAGAGCTTGAATATTATCAAAATCATCAAACTAAACTATTAAATATTAATAAAGTAAACAATACAGCGTACAAAAATCAATCCAAAGACGCCATTTCAGCGCTAGACGAAACTATTGGAGAACACAAAGAGGGCAGAACAAAAGAGTATTCAGTGGGGCACTTAATTAACCGTCTCCAAAGCATACAAATAGTAAGGTTACAATTGCCTAGTCACTGGTGCAATTATAGCGGAGACTGCTGGAGTGTTGCCAGATGTAGTTAAAATTCATGTTTGTTTTATGCTTATGCGATTCAATTAACTTGGTTTTTGAGATTCAGCTCAGTTTTTATATGGGTTTTGGATTTGACGATCAATTTGGTGTGTAATTGTAGGAATTAATATTGAATTGTTCCGAATGTGACGAAAGTTTTTTTTTTTATAGTTTCACGCTGTATCCTGCGGTGGGGTCGGTAGAGGGAACATGGGAACTTTTTGAGGCAACATGCGAATACTTCAGGCATCACAAATGTCTGAAGTATTCGCATGTTGCCTCAAAAAGTGAAGCGAGTGGTTGAACTCAATACCTCGCTTTGCTTTGTTACGTGAGCGAGAAAATGGAAATATTAACAATCTAACCAAATGCCCCTATTCCACGTCATAACTTTCCATTGCAATTTGATAAAAATTGATAAATTATTTTTCCCTTATTTCGGATATTGTCTTATTTGTTGCCAACTAAGCTATACAGCATAGTAGTCATTTACTGTTAAACGTATGAATAATTTTATTAACTATTTATTATCAGTGCCTCGATTCTTGAAATATTTAATATTTTCAATTTAAATATTTAATGTTTCATTTCTTCCCTCTGGTAATAAGGCAAAGCGCGGCGTTGAGCTCCACCACTCAACACGCAATGCCTAAAATTTGGCGGAAAGTGGAGAACGGAAGTGGAACGTCTTTACAATAGGTTCCCGGGTTCCCTCTGTCTACCCTGCCTCGTGCGGGGTACAGCGTGAAACTGAAAAAATAAAATAAAAAAAAACTATTTTATCGATCTTTATTTCTTTGATGTGTTCGAAGCTGAAAACAAATATCAATGTATTTCTCTTATTGGCTGCTTACTTTAGATTTTAAAAAGAATATATCTCTCTTTACTTTGATAATTTATACTTAATATTGTGTAAGGATTTTACGTTAGAGCTGAAAGTTCGTTGAATTTTGGATCAGTGTTGTAAATACCTACGAGTATGACAGTGATTACATAACTGTAATCAGGTCAGTTTGTCCAGAGTTTAATTTCGCCCCTATTGATGTTAGGAAGTCTGAATTAAACCTCAATAGTCTTGCCTAACCACATAACTTTGTGTATACAGCTACATCTACATAGATTTCTTAGTATATATTGGAGCAAGATATTTATATTATATATATACTATTTTTTTGACTTGTCACTGATACATTCCTGATAGACATGAAATCTCAACGCAGCGCTTTGCCTTCTTACCAGAGCGAAGAAATGATTTGATTCATTTACTTGACTGGAAATCGAACCTACAACCTACCTGTCGCGTTAATAGTCGCAACCTTGTGCCGACAAGAAAAGCTTCAGGTATCATAGTTGGCTCTGGGAAGATATTAACACACACAAAAACAAATGGAATATTTTAACTGCAATCTCTCCTTTTTTGACATTCAAAGGCGGGGTTAAATTCCGCCACTCAACCCGCAGTGCCTCGATTCTGTCGAAAGTGGGGAAAGGAAGTATCTTAATGGGTACAGATTGTCACTAGATTCTCATTTTCCCCCGTCTTAGGTAACAAAAGTTTTCATAACCTAACCTTATTATATGTGGACATTGGATAGAAAAAATCATCATATAAGCTGTTTTTTTATAAATTGCATTTAACATTTTTATTAAATATTCAAATCTTAGCTTTAAAAACCTTATATCAGGTAACTTGTGACGTAAAAAATCAGTAAATACATTTTTCTGTATAAATATTTTCTAACTCAATTTGTACAAACTTTTGTTTATAGATACGTAACACCTACATTAACATTGTTTATCACAGCTTCTCTGCATCGGTCAGGTTTAATTTTGGCAATTTTCATCTAATTCCTGATTTTATAATTTATCACAAGGAATTTGATTAATAGAACAACGGTCGAGGAACCCTTCCAATGATAGGGCACAATGATTTACCGATTTTACTTGAATCAAAGCTGGGTAGCATCTATTAATTGGTATACTTTGTTTTGTGTAATCTTTCTTGGATCGGATTTCAAAGATCAAGATTTTCCCTTTAATCATCTTACTTTATTTACGTATTACAGTTGCTAATTAAACAGTAATTGATGTTTTAAATTGGTTTTTATGTATTTTTTTAGCTTTAATATGTATTTCGTACATAGCAGAATAATAAGAAAAAATCTACCAGGCCCATACTTGCCTAAATCGATTTGTTTTATATTTTTTTATTTATTTTTTTATTTATACACTTTATTGCACACAATATTATAACAGTTCATATAACTTAAATTACTAAAATAATGTGTGCAATGGCGACCTTATCACTATAAATGATCTCTTCCAGGTAACCATCAAGCTATGATAAAATATAATTTTAAAGCAACAGGCAGAAACGTGCAAAAAGTAGAGTCGGATATAATATATATAAAATATAAATTATTTTTAAATATATATACTGATATTATAATATATAGACATACATATAATTAGTTTTATGTTTTATCTTTATGTATGTAATTTGTTTTATGTTATATCTTTGCTAAAAGATTCATTTTAATAGAATCTTTTATCAAATTATAAACGTATTACCACGAGTAATGTTAATAGTAATTATTACTTTATAAACGCAGGTTCAGTTGCCCCAGGACAGTTCTAACTGTTATTTTTGCTAATCAAATTCCCTAATCTTTACCTCTAAACAAACGAAAGAATATCGCATAAAATTATAATATGTCTGATTATATTAGAAATAAAATAAAATTTTTTTATTTTTAATCAATAAACAAGATAAATTCTATATAAATGGTTAGTTTTCACTATTTATAGGTAGTAACGGCAGAAAATTTGTTTGTAATTGCCTAACAAAAGCGTTTTGTTCAAGCAGCACCAATAATTTTATACAAGTTAAATTAAATATTTCCCAATTCTATTTTCTAACGATACTTTGAACTTTCTATCATCATAAAGAGTATCGTTCCTCACTTTTAATCTTTCTAAAGCAAAAATTCCATTGACACATTTCTGAAACAAAACAATGTCAAACAGAAACCAATGACTCAGTGTGACTATTGCAACCAAAAAATGACATCAGGCTAACTTCAGTAACAAAATTAGAATCGGTGATCTCAAAATGGCGGTGGAAACCAGAAAAAGCAGCTGATAAAAACGAAGAGTGGAAACTGCAAAGGAGGTCCAAGAGTTTTGGAGTCCAGAGCTCATCTGGCACATGGCCGGGCCGTCCTCAATCGGGGACGGCCTCGGCTTGGCCCCATTTCGAAAAATATCTTACCTACGGCCTTTGTAAAGGCTGTGGTGGTGACTATAAATACACTGGTGCGTTAAAAGTGAATATAAACAGTTCGGAATATACGGGTTTTAAATATTTCTTCAATAGGCCTGGCTATCGCGTGAAGTCCAGGTCGTGTGAGGATGCCAGGTTTTTACACATCAATTTTGTGCTGCTCGCTGAAATGCGCCACTTTGAGAGGGTGAGTTGTATGATGATTTATTTTTTAATTCTTCTTATACTTCCAATTGGAAAACGAGAGGTTTTATAAGTGTAATATGTCTGTGGCACTGTTGCTCCTGAATTAACGAACCGATTTGAACCTTTTTTAGTCGAATTTGAATGAATGGATCTTAGCTATGATTAGCGAAAACCATATCCGGAGTTGAAGACATGCAATTAATTTATTATGAGGAGGTAGTAACTTTTTTGGATGGGTTATGTTATTTTTATAAATTTTATATAAGTTAAAATTATAGCAGTTATAGCAGTTCATTTTATATAGAACAATATTCAGAGACAACTAGTTGTTTTTAAGCTAGATGAAAATGTATATACTACATTATTTTTTTCGGATGTTACTAATATATCTTTGTCCTATCAAGGCATGTCGCCAAAAAAAATATACTTAACAAAAAAGCAAATATTGCACAAAACGTCCAATTAATAGAAGCTCCACTCAACACGCAAAGCCTCAAATTCGGCGGAAAGTGGAGAACGAAACGGAGTGTCTTAACACTAGGTTCTCAAGTTCTCTATGCCTACCCTGCCGTGCGGGAAACAGCGTGAAGCTGAGTGAGTGAATAATAAAATCTTAACTTTTTTATAAGTAAGCGATATTTAAGTTCATATTTTAACACAGTGCAGTAAAGACTGTGGTATCTAGAAAGTCGTAAACTGTGGACGCCTTGGGCGAGTGCTACGAAAGCTTGCACCGCCTTACTCTGGTTTGTAGCTTATTATTATAAAAAGATTTTGCAGTATCTTTATTAATATTTGCTGTAGAAACTTAACTTATTATATATTAACTTAAAATTAATTTAAATGAACATAATTCATTTTAAGTACGTTTTTAAAGTGTATTTCGTATATAATAGGGTAGATCCAGTGATAAGACTTTTAGTTTGATTTTAGAGATGTTGCATGTTGAATGTTGGAGCTCAACGCTGCGTTTTGTTTTGATACTAGAGCAAGAACATGAACATAGTTTTATTTTACTTCATTTTACTCCAAAATAGGCTTTAAACCTTAAATTTTATAATCACATAGTTGATATAGAAACTATTTTCTTTAAAATTTCAGACCTTTTCTTTAAAATTTCAAAATGCGTATAATTTAAAAATAATATTTTCTTATTGTAGTATATTAACTGTGTATATAAATATTATTGTAATAAATGTATGCGATAAGAAAACGAGACATATTTATTTAATATATATATATATATATATATATATATATATATATATATATATATATATATATATATATATATATATATATATATATATATATATATATATATATATATATATATATATATATATATATATATGTCAGTGTGTGAAATAACGAAATATGGAGAAGAAGGTGATTTTTACTACATCTCAACATTCTCGCCCATGTTATAAAATATGTTGAAAAATATTTTACAAGAGAAAAATAATTTAATCAACCTTATAAAGTACATACGGCGATACCATCTTTATAGTACTTAGGGGTGGAGTACATGTATAGATATTATACTCGTATAGACGTGCCGTTTTTGGGGTAACCTCAACCGTTATTGAACCCCAAGCCATTCATATTCTAAAAGATAAGCCTTACTTGATTCGTAAATTTTGGAAAAAGGTTCATTACATTTTTATACTAGCAAACGCTCGCGACTTCGCCGGCTTAAATTAGAACTTGGATGGATACATTAGAAACTGAATTATTTTGTAGCAATTTTGTCTGACATATGTGTATATTATGTTGATATAACTAATTTCATAATATAATAATATACTCATATATCTTCCACAAATAGATATCAGTCAGTTCAATTTTTTTAGCTTTAGCACGCTGTAATTCCACACATAGTCGGGTAGGCAGAGGGAACTTGGGAACCTAGTGTTAAGACACTCTATTCCACACTTTCTACAAAATTAAAGCGTTGGCCTCGATCATACATATCCAATAACTCAAACTCCTGCCCTAAAAATTTGAATAATATATATTTAAAGTATCTAAAGATAAAACAAAAGATATTTAAGAAAAACAAATGAACGATTCAATAAAAAAATATTCCAACCAACATTCGTATCACTTATCGTATAAAATTGCATATTTTATCAAAACGTTATTAATATTTATGTACATTGTACATATTTATGAGGAAATCAAGCTCCGACCAAACAAATACGATGATTGACGAGCTCGCTAAGAGTGTACACAAGATTTCCTGATAAATTTATATCAGCGGCAGTAGGGTACTTCGAAATTTATTTAATTATGGCAGTGTTATTCGGATTCATGCTGTATCCCCACGTGGTAGTGTAGGTAGAGGGAACATGGGAACCTAGTGTTGGAGTGTTCCTCAAATAGTAAATATTATGGTAATATATTGATATAATTAATTAAACAAATATCCCACCTCCTTTCTTACGCCCTTTGTCCTCAGGTCTGAGCCAGCGACTTTAGTGACCCGGTAGTAAATTGGTTAATATAAAAAAAATAGCTTATAACTTCTTATTTTGTATAAAATATTTAAATTTGAAATAGACAATATTGACATATGTATATGCTACGATTGTGGAATTATTGAGGCCAGACGTTGTGCAGGGGCACAAGCGTGTTACTGTAAATGCCATAGATGGCTTCGATCTTCACACGAAGAAATGAAATGTATTATATATATATTTATTGTTCTGGTAACGAAGCAAAGCGCTTAATCAACACATAATGACTCAACTTGAAAGAAAATGAGAAACGGAAGTGTTCTAATGGGTCCTGAGTGTCTTAACACTAATTTTTGTTTCCTATCACTACCATGTGCGTTATCATCGTGATCGCAACTAAAAAAAAATACTAATTACTTTTTTTTATATCTTTTTAATGTATGAATTACTTTTAACTTTCAAGATATTTAGTGTTTAGTGGTGAAACTCAACGCATTTCTTTGTTTCTAAAGGAAAGTGAAAATTATTCCTACACGAGGAAATTTTATGTTTTTGTTTTCCCGTTGGGAACGGAAGTGGGTAACGGAAGTGAAACTGAGTGTCTTAATACTAGGTTCCGAAGTTCCCTCTGTCTACCCTGCCATGTGCGGGATACAGCGTGAAGCTGACGACAAGACAAAGCGCTGCGTTTAGTTCCGGCACTATCATACCCTGCTAAGCGGCATCAATGTGAACACCCCTTTACATAACTATATGCGTATAGCATTAAGGGTACGGATTCTATTTCTGTTTAAAGTAAATATTTGTGGTGTCACCGTATAGCATATATGCTTAGGTCGCGGTTATCACGTTCGTATAAAGTGCATGTTTACTTGGGCGTTATGGGATCCTATTTTTTATGCTACGCGTTTTTTTTTATTATTTGTTGATATATATTTTTTTATTGCTGTATAAATAAAAAAATGCCAATAACTTTTTTACAGAGTGTTAAAAATATATATTTATTCGTTTCCTTTTTTGTTTATTATTTATTTAACCTGTTAAATTTTTGTATATTTTTCTGTGTGTGTTTATTACGCTGTAATATTTTCTTCGTAATATATTTTATTGTTGACTATTGAAAGGTTGACAATGAATGGAGTCCGATGCTATTGATTTTACCGTATTTTTTTTTTGTATTTTTTATTCAACTTAGTCTGGTTGTAATGTTAGTTATTACACAATGTTCTTGAATAATTACAAATTATCGCGACATGTTGTGTCGAAAAGGCACAATCATGCGACCGTAAACGCAGCAAGTTGTAGGTTCGATTCCCAGTCGAGGAAAAAAATGAAAATGTCTTAGTATTAGGTTCCCAAGTTTCCCCTGCCTACTTTGTCACGTGCGGAATAAATATGATTGCTATATACTATAACTTTAAACTTGATTTAAAATATTTCTAATACGGGAAAAACACGCAGATTCACCATTTTTGCATTGCGATTTAGGTAATTTAGGCACCTTGCTTAAGGCACTTGCAAATCCCCATTTTGCATTATAAGTTACGGAACTCAACGCCGCGTTTTGTCTATTACAGCCTTAAGCTATGATAATAGTAATAGAACCCCTTTTTAATATAATGATAAGGCTAATTCATAATAACATTTCGACACATAATTAATGAATACGTTATAATATATTGTTTTCATGAATCTCGACGCAATATCTCATTATTATTGGCAAGCTGGCGCTCCATCCATCTTCCGAGAGGTTCCCTAAGAAAGATTTATTATACGCATTTACCTGACCATTTTTGTATAATAAAATTAATCTATACATATAATAAAATTGTAACTGATCGTTGTACAGGAAATATATAAGAAAAATCATTATTTGGCATATTTATCAATTATTTTAAAAATTTTGGTCCGTTTGTCCGTTTATATGTGTATTTGTATACACTAATCACAGAAACAGCTTGATTTATTTAAATGCAGCTTTTACTATTGTATTTTCAG
Source organism: Eueides isabella (assembly GCA_019049475.1). NCBI lineage: Eukaryota > Metazoa > Arthropoda > Insecta > Lepidoptera > Nymphalidae > Eueides > Eueides isabella. The sequence continues at coordinate 10,505,287 of CM032402.1, forward strand.
CAACTTCCGGCGCATTTGTTGTGTTTTTTCTAATTTAGTCGGTTAAAAAAATATTTATTTTTCCAGCTTCACGCTGTATCCCGCACTAGGCAGGGTAGGCAGAGGGAACGGAAGTGAAACCTAGTGTTATGACACTCCGTTCCACTTCAGTTCCCCACTTTCCGCCGAATTTGAGGCATTGCGTGTTGAGTGGCGGAACTCAACGCCGCGCTTTGCCTTATTACCAGAGCGAAGAAATGAAACATTAAATATTTAAATTGAAAATATTAAACATTTCATTTCCTCGACTGGGGATCGAACCCAGAACCTGTCGGTTACAGTCACACTCTTGTGCCGCTGCGCCACGACAGGCCTCAAAAAAAATTATATTAATTTATATTATTGTGTTTGTGTGTGCCGAGTGGGAATCGAACCCACGACCTGTACCGTTTACACGCACGTTGTTACTTGTGCACCGGCGCACCGACAGACTTCTTTTATACTATTTGGATCTATGACAAGTGGCTTAACACCTAGTTAAGCCACTCCGTTTCGCTCCCCACTTTCCGCCGAGTTTGAGGTATTGCATGTTGGGTTGCGAAACTCAACGCCGCTCCTTTATTGTTACCGAAACGAACTAATGAAAACATTAAATATAATATTTAATTATTCATTTTATTTGTATATACATTTCCATACTTTTAAAATATATTTTTTTTATTTAAAAGAAAAAGGGAATTAGTATCTTCTTTCAATATTTAAAACATATAACTGTTCACAGAAGTATATCAGTACAAAAATTACAAATTTTATAATTTCAAATATACACGACTCCAACTTAGAACCCAAAACATTTTGTATTACTAAATGCATTTAAAATGTTCTCTCGGCATAAACCACACTGTCATCATTAATCTGTAGTCTCAGGTGTTTCTAAGAGCAATGCTAAATAGATCTTCCTTACCGTAGAAAGTATAGTACTTTACAAAATGTTAATTTATTAGCAAAAAAATATAATTTGCTTCTTCAGTTTCTTTTTGGTTTATAGTTTATTATATTTTTTCAGGTTAAGGTTAGGTCTCGATAAATATAAGGTATTCTGGGAACATAATATTAAGACACTCCGTTCTCATTAAGGCACTTTTCTTTCTCACTCTCTGCCAAATACTGTCTTTAAAAACATTTACTCAGCTTCACGCTGTATCCCGCACATGGCAGGGTAGGCAGAGGGAACTTGGGAACGTAGTGTTAAGACATTTTATTCCAGTTCCGTTCCCCACATTCCGCAGAATTTGAGGAATTGCATGTTGAGTGGCGGAACTAAACGCCGCGTTTTGCCTTGTACCATAGCGAAAAAATGAAAACATTAAATATTTAAATTGAAAATATTAAATATTTCATCTCCTCTATTGGGGATCGAAGCCACTTGTGCCGCTGCGCCACGACAGGCCTAACTTTAATACATTTATAAATATTAATTCTTATTTAACTTTAATAATATACTATACTTTGAAAAGAGATAAATTTAATATAATTTTCTATCCGTTCATTAGTCTACGTAACGCAGGTGTTCTCAAAGCACAGGTATCGTTAAATTGATACTGCCACAGCTTAAGCACTATCTGTTGCAGTTAGAGACTTTATACTTGCTAGTTTATATTGAGAATTGTTTTGTTATTTTTTTTTTCTTTGGCAGGGTAGGTAGAGGGAGCTTGAGAATCTAGTGTTAAGACACTCCGTTCCGTTCCCCACTTCCCGAATTAGTGGCATTCAGTGTTGACTGCCAAATTCAAAGCCGTTCTTTGCCTTGGTACTAGAGCGAAGAAATGAAAACTTTCACTCAGCTTCATGCTGTATCCCGCACATGGCAGGCTAGGCAGAGGGAACTTGGGAAAGTAGTGTTAAGACACTCTGTTTAACTTCCGGTCACCACTTTCCGCCGAAATCGAGGCGTTGTTGTTGAGTTGCGAAACTCATCGCCGCGCTTTTACCCTGTACCAGAGCGAAGAAATGGAAACATAAATTATTTAAATATTAAATATTTAATTTCCTCGAGTGGGGATCGAACCCACAACCTGTCGTTTACAGTCACACTCTTGTGTCGCTGCCCCACGACAGCCCAAACGCTTCACAAAATTCAAATTATACTTCCTTAAAATTCACTGTAGTTTATTTCCAAACCAACTTTAACTAATATTAAATACAAACATTAAAAATGGTAAAACGATATGGCAATGTCAGTTATTTGACTTTTCAAACTGTTATTAGTTTCTGAGAGATACTTGTGTTTGCTACGAGATTTGTGGATATGCCTTTTGTAAGTGACTTGTTAACCGATTTTAAAAAGGTGAGGTTCTCAATCCTAGGCCTATATATTTTAGTACTGACATTTTTTTTTCAACTTTACGCTGTATCACGTAGATAGCAGGGTTAGCAGAGAAACTTGGAAATCTAATGCTAACTTACGGCTGAATTTGACGCTGACACAACCATTACAGTTGGTGAATTCATTTCCCTATTAAATATTTAGTATTTTCTAATTAAATATTTGATATTTTAATTGCTTCGCTCTGGTTGGCAAACACAACAGCAACAAAGCAAAGCCTGACGTTAATTTCTGCCATTCAACACCGCAATATCCCAATATCAGTGAAGCTGAATAACGGAGTGGCGTTAAACGCTGCGCGGCGCCAACCACTGTAATTTGACACGTTTCTTGCTTAGAAGAGAGTTTAGAAGAGTCCGGTTGGAATATTGTATCGATATATCTTTTGCATAAGCAAAATATATGTCAAATTAAAACTATACATTCTTTAAAAAAAGATAAAAAAATATTAACTTTAAAAAACTTTACAGAGCTTAATACTTAGGCTCTAAAAAAAAAGTTATCCCAGAAACATTTTTGCGAGTACATTTTTAATAACGTTCAGAGTATCACGTTCCTTGCAGAAGGCATTCGTCGACAACTGAAATACATTTTCAGTTATATTAAATTTGTTGAGCGTTCAGAATTTGTTTGTAAATGTTATTTTATAAAGTGCCTCTCATATTTTGTATTGTTTGTTTCATTTATTTTTTGGCAGCATCACGCTGTATCACGCGCATGCAAGTGTTAACACGCTTCGCTTCGTTTTCCATCTCCTTACGAATTTGAGGCTTTGGGTAATGAGTGGCGGAATTCAACGCCGCGCTCTGCCATGTTACCAGAGCAAAGTAGTAAAAATATTTAATATATAATTTTCTCTAACAGGCCTCTTGTTTGTAGTTAAAATATTTTTTTGTATTCAATATTATAATTTTAATAGATGCCGATTTTAAATTTGTGATTTGAAATTAACATTAAAGTTGAATCCCTTGAATAATTATCGAACCCAGAAACGTATTTTTTACAGTCGCACGCTTATCCTCCTCTACCATGAAAGCCTCAGAAGGAAAAAATATATTATATACTTAACAAATAGAATCCAAAGGAACTTATAACTTATTAACTAAATACATAATTAAATGAACAATTCTCTCTCAGCTTCACACTTTACGCTGATTTGAGATATTACGTGTTGATTGGCGGAACTCGACGCCGCGCTTTGCCTTGTCACAAGTGCGAACAAATAAGAATATTAAATATTTAAATTGAAAATATTGAATTCATTTTCTCTTCTGGGGATCGAACCGACGATCCATCCCGTTTACAATCACACTTGTGCTCCACGACAGGCCTCAAATTGAATGAATAATAACATACGAAATAAAATTATAAAGTAATTTATTTTGTCATACATGACAAAATTCATTATTGAAACAGGGCTTTTTCGACGTGCCTCGAATGGGTAATGAACTTTATACCTTCAGATGGACAACGGAAAGTACAGCAACTGTCACATTTGTCATTTTTCGCGCAATTTAACGTTGGCGTGGGGACAATGTGCGTGCTTAGTATAATAATAACATATTTTATTCTGCTCATATGTGATTTTTTTTATTTGATGGGACTCTACGGAATAATAATGGTTATAGTACGTAATGGGGGTATTCAATATGTTGTTTGAGATCCAATTATTTAATAATGAATTTCGAAAAATGTAATGTAAATGCGATTGATTCTGGGTTCGATCCCAGAACATATGCCTATATTTAATATTTGCATTTCTTTGCTCCGGTAACGAGGCAAAGCGCGGCGTTGAACTCTGTCACTCAACATACAACGCCTCCAGAGTTCGACGGCTAGTGGAAAACAGAATTATCTTAATGGAGAGTCTTAACCTGGGAACTTGTCCCAGATTAAGAGTCTCCCCTGCCTGAATTCCCTCTAAAAATACCGCTGGGGATACGGCGTAATTTCAATTTTTCAAGTATATTTCAATTTCAATAAACACCTAACATAATATAACAACAAAACAACCTAAAACAATATTTGAACAACATAAAAAATCTCTTAAAGCGAATAAATCAAGTTGCAAACGACTGAAAACCGGATCAAACCGGTAATCCCTACCCTGGTAACTGGTTGTAACAGGATTTAACTGGATATAACCGGTCCGGGCACCTGCGATAACGACCTGGCTAGGGCGGCCAACAGGGTTGGCACTGTAGGACAAGCATTATTAGGACAATTTAATAATAATAATAATATATTTCGTCACTCTGGTATCAAGTTTGCCTCGTTAAGTGGCAAGGGGGCATCGGAACGGAGTGTTTTAACACTACATTCCCAAATTTCCTCTATCCCTGTCATTTGCGGCAACAGCGTAAAGAAAGATGTGATATTTTACTATTTCTTTACTTGGTTTACCTGCGAAGAATACTGAAATTGAAATAAAAATATTATTTTCTACTTATTATTTTATTTATGTTAAAAATATTTTATTTAACATAGACTTGATGGATATGACAAATTAAAATTACACGCTCATATAAAAAAACTTTACCCTAGCTGGGTCGTTAGAAACAAGGAAATACACCTGTCCATCTGTCAAATCCACTCATCTCGAGTTCACGTGGAGTAAAATATTCAGGTCTACGGCCCTTTAAAGACTTATCAAAAATACAAACATTTATACATAGTTTTGCTGCATTCTGTATGAAATACGCAATGTCATCAATACCTATAGGGCACATCTCGAAATGTTGTATATAATTAATTATAATCGCAACCCTGAAAATTTAAATCTAGTATTTTTTAGCGCTTATTAGACACAAAAGTCTTAAATTAAACACCTTTTTTGATACCAACGTCTTTTATGGTTACCATAGACAAATAAATTTCTCGCCATATAAAAAAATATATCTTAAATATATTTCGTGTAATAGATAAAAATGCAAACGTAAATAAAAATTAAAAAAGAATACAAATTAACAAAAATGCCACGGCTCACAAAATCACAAAGCCATCTTGGTCAATCACAAAATGTCTGTGTGTTTGTCTGTGGCATCGTAGCTCTTGAATGAATGAACGAGTTGAATAGGATTTTTAATAGAAAGTCCCGTTCATTCCAAAAAAATTGTAAAAAATTTCATTACAAGCGATTTGCCAAAATATATTTTTTTAAATTTATTTTGAATTTTGTTCGCTTATTTCTATTTTTCAAACATACATTAATAATATAGAGGGTTGTCGTGGCGCTAGAGATAAACGTATGACTATATTATTTATTAAATATTTTACTTCTTCGAACTCCACGCGGAGTCAGTTTATCTGATCGCATGTCCAATGAAGAAATACTCAGAATGGCAGGTACTAGCGTGGATGTCACAGTGAGAATGAAGAAGAACGTGCTCAGGTGGTTAGTGAAGAAAGAATGGTAAAAAAGATTTATGAAGGAAAAGTGAGTGGTACGAGAGGGAGGGGGAGACCTCGGTTGACCTTCGAAAACACAGTATCGACGATACTGGAGGAAGGTCACGTAAAAAGCATGAGGACCCCCCGGAGGGCATGTATGAAGAGGAAAGAGGCATGCCGAGACCGTAGCGTTTGGCGCTCCGTTCTCTCTACCTACCCCGCTAGGGATATAGCGTGAAGCTAAGTAAGTAAGTAAGTATCATTCCTTCGCTCTGGTAACAAAGTAAAGCGCGACGTTGAGCTCCGTCACGTAACACATAATATCTCAAATTCAGCAAAAAACGGGGAAAGAAACGAAATGTCTTAACTATACCTTCCCAAGTTCCAAGTTTCATGCAGTGTGAACCTGAAGAAAAAAAAAGCAATAAATTATAACAATAAGATGTCTATACTATCATTATCTGGTAACCCTACAAGACCGCAGGCTTTAGTTTGTAACTTGCTCGTTCGTCGACCGATATCAACTATCTTGGTTCTCCAGTAAGAAATTTATGTAGTTCGCGATTTGCTTTTCAATCCAATTGAGCGAGTTCAAATTTATTGGGCTCCTTTAAGTAAATGGCGAGGAAATAAATCATTAATCAATATAAGAGGTTGTTTTTTAGGGAATTTTAGTGGAAAAGTAAATATATAGAATGTAGAGAATAAAATGAGGCCTGTTGTGGCGTAAGGGTCCAAGCGCGTGACTGCTAATGTGACAGGTTGTGAGTTTGAACCCCATTCGAAGAATTTTTTTTTTTAATATAAAATATTTTAATTTCTTCGCTCTGGTAAGATGGCAAAGCGCAGTGTTGAGTTCCGCCACTCAACACGCAATGCCTCAAATTCGGCGAAAAGTAGGCAATGGAAGAGTGTCTTAACACTATGTTTTCAAGTTCCCTCTGCATACCCTGCCTTGTGCGGGATACAGCGTGAAGCTGATAAAAAAGGATAAAATTAGCGTGAAAATTTTTTTTATCGTTGCATCACATATGTAACCAAATTTTAAAATAATTGTACTCATTTTAAAACAAGGAAAAGTAAAGGCGTTCGTTTTAAGCCTTTTTACTATTTTTTAAAGTGTAATTCCACATTTCGGAAAGAAAATGCTAACAATAGGCGATGCTAACAACATAAATAAGTTGTAACAAGCGTATAAGAATTTCGACGTAGCTTGATAAGAACGTATGGCTTAGTCAGACGGCTTGGACGGTTTTCAAGAAGCGAGGGTTCAAATTCTGCTTTGGGTAAAATTTTTATACGGTTTGATATTTAATTTTAGTATCGTTTATTGAAGCTAATTATGGTTTATTTTATCATTTTTAAACGACTTTAAATGAATGACAATATCAGATATAAGTACTAGGGTTTCCGTTTCGGCTTCGCTCACCAACCCCTTGCATCGTAAAATATATTTTTTTAATTTAAATAAATAATTAATCGCCACCACCACCTTAAGGAAGGAAAGATTTTTTTATTAAAGTAAATTCACACCGGAAGAACAGGTGTTAATTTTTAAACAATTCCGTCTTTTTTTATTTAAATTTAAATTCAAAATTATGGAAAATTCGTCACAATCACCTCAGTAATTTTTAAGGTATAGTTAACCTCGCGTGTTTGGAGGGAACATACGTATTATATAACATGTATACCTAAACTTAGCTGGGCTTGAAAACAATTTTAATTATATTTTTATATTGAGTTCCGCTTGTCAACACGCAATGCCTCAAATTCGGCGGAAAGTGGGGAACGGAAGTGGAACGGAGTGTCTTAACACTAGGTTCCCGGGTTCCCTCTGCCTACCCTTCCTCGTGCGGGATACAGCATGAAGCTGATATTTTTATATTTTTAAGATACTAATGTTATTAAAAAGTCTTTTCTAATGAATATATAGAAATAAAACAAATTGTAAGCGTATTTAAAGTAATTTGTAACGTTTCAGCATTAATATTCAATAGCGTAGCTGCGTACGTTCTGCGCAACCTCACGTACAGCTGTAAGCATCTTTGTTGGATCCATTCAAATAAGATCTAAGTGTTTGTAGATACTGTATTTGTTTGATTGTGATGTCCAAATCGCTACCCTTCTCATAATGTATTTATTTATGGTTAGAGAACTTGGGAATTTAGTGTTAAAGCACTCTGTTCCCATTGAAACACTTACCTTTTCCACATTCCACCGGATTTTTGAACCATTGAACTTTACCTCGTTAACGAAGAAGAAATAAAATATATATAACATTTTTCGTTCTCCCGAAGGAATCAGCACATGGGCACATGGGCGCAACATGCGACTATAAGCATGACTGCCGACGGTTGTGGGTTCGAGCCCCACTCGGGGAAATAAAATATGTAATATTTTTATTTCTCTGCTCTGGTAACAAAGCAACAATTCGGTGGAACTAAGTTTCCAAACACTAGGTTTCCAAAATTGTTTGGAAAATATTATATATAGCTTAGAAAGTGGGGAACGGAGGTTCCCAAGTTCCCTCTGCCTACCCTGCGGGATACAGCGTGAAGCTGGGAGTGATAGAGAAATTAATAACAAAGTCCATACCAAATTGGTTTTCAGCCAATCCTCCTTTCTTACCAGAGACATTTATTTATTACTTTTAATTTATATTTAAAACGTTTACTTCATTAAGCTGTAACCGTTTTCTTTAAACTGAAGGGTTATTATTTTTAATTAAAGTATTTTCACACCACGCTCGTTAATCTTCTTGTCTGTCAATCTTGGCTTGAACAACGTAATTTGAATTTATTCCTTGAACGATCTAACGTTTTCTTCGCATTATTCTTCTGTCGGTGATAAATTATAATTAATTATGATGTTTTTATTTCAATTTTATAGATATTTTCGTAATAGAAAGTCAAAAAATAATCTATCTGTTGATTGTTAATTTTGTTATAATCAAATAATAAAACTTTCGAGTGCCTTAAGTCCTGTTGCAACGTTCGAGCGAAGCGTACGATTGAAACGACACAGGTTGTGCGTTCGATCTTCATCATCTCTGATAATAAGGCAAAGCGCAGCGTTGAGTTCCGCCGCTCAACGTGTAATACCTCAAATTTAACGGAAAGTGGGGAAAGAAAAGGTGTGTTTTAATATCAGGTGTCCGAGTTCCCTCTGCTTAGCCTGTCATGTGCGGGATACAGCGTGAAGCTGAAAAAATAATTGATTTTAATTATATTAAATATATATTTTTTTACAAACTAAAAAAAGATTAACCTAAATCCTCACAGATTTACGTGTTTAAATTTACGACATACAAAATATATAACCAACGCTGCGGGCGCAAAATTAGTTAACAATTTTAAGTTGAGCGCGTGACTGTAACCGACAGGTTGTGGGTTCGATCCCCACTCAAGGAAATGAAATATTTAATATTTTGTATTTAAATATTTATTGTTTTATTTTTTTTTTTTTGCTTTAATAACAAGGCAAAGTTCCACTCACTCAACACACAATGCCTCAAGTTCGGCGGTAATTAGGGAACGAATACTTTAAGTTAATGACAGCAAAAAGAACGTGACAAAATGTCATAAAAATCATCCTTTAAAACCTTATTTCCCTCACAGATTCATCACAAATTACCAGATATATTAATATTCATAGAGGTCCGTAATTAATTTCGTTAGCAAACCACGCGTTACGTTATCGTTACAGAATATATTGAGGGCCGTGTCTAATGGCTCATAGCCGATTGATACTCTTGAAAATTATATATTAGTGTACGTAGCAGTGTAGAATATTTCATTACGTATCTACGTACATATATATATATATATATATATATATATATATATATATATATATATATATATATATATATATATATATATATATATATATATATATATATATATATATATATATATATATATATATATATATATATATATATATATATATATATATATATATATATATATATATATATATATATATATCACGCTGTATCCCGCACGAGGCAGGGTAGGCAGAGGGAACCCGGGAACCTAGTGTTAAGACACTCCGTTCCACTTCCGTTCCCCACTCTCCGCCGAATTTGAGGCATTACGTGTTGAGTGGAGGAACTCAACGCCGCGCTTTGCCTTAGAACCTGTCGGTTACAGTCACACGCTTGTGCCGCTGCGCCACGACAGGCCTCATTTATTTTTGACATTGTTTAATTTATTAAAAAATAGGAAATACCACCTTGGTTACTATTCCAAAGTGTTGAAAATGATTTATTTTACAAAACTATAACGATTTTTAAGGTTATTGCTTCCAATCATGGAACATGGTTTTACATGAGATTGAAAATTATTGGCGTTTTCGCGAAAAAACCGACTGGCGAAATTTTGATACAATGGCAAAGAATTAATTAAAGTTAAATTGATAAAACGTGATCGGACTTCAGCGTTCAAAGTGGAAATGAAAACTGTAAAAATATATATAAATCACATTATTTACATTTCTACAATTTGTGTAATGGTTTTTACTGTTTTTTATATTATGTTTTACGATTTTTCAAATGTTATAAGATATTTAAAATGTTATTGTAATATATTTGTAAGTTTGACGATTAATTTCGACGTAGCTTGATGAGGACGTATAGCTTAGTGGTCAGAGTGTTTAGACGGTTTCCAAAAGGTGTGAGTTTAAATTCTGTGTATTTTAAAAATGAAAATGTGTTTTATACTAATGGATTATAGATCTAACTTTTTTTTTATTCATCTTCACGCAGTAATCCACATGTGACAGTTCAGTCAACACGCGCTTTGCATTGTTACCAGCGCGAAAAAATGAAAATAATTAATATTTAAATATATCACTTTCTTCTAGTGGGGATCGAACCCAGAACCTGTTGGTTACAGTCACAAGAACCCTCAGGCCTCTAACTTAATCAATAATTTAAAAATATTTATTAAAGCGCTAAGATTTGTAACATGAAACAAAGACATTTCTCATATCTAATATTATACTCGACCTATTTCATGTTGGAGTATTCCAAGATCAGTTCGGCAAAGTAAAGAAATAACTCTAGAAAGTAGATCCAAATATAAATTTCGTAACAAACAACCAAAAGCCCGAAGTATTTCCGAATATAAGTAGAGTGAAGAGTTGGGCTCGCCCCGGGGGTGGAGATTTACTCCAGGGGTAGGTACAGTGAAACTTTTTAATTAAAGCTTATTAAATGAAAGCCCATGTGAGGATCAATGTAATCTTTTGAACTTCTGGACGAATTAGGGAAGGAAATTTGATTTTGTTCTTGTGTAAAACTCGCTAAGATATTGTTCTCGTTATGCTGTTGTTTGTTAGAGATTTATTTGTTTGTCCAATTCGCGATGCTCTAGATTTGTAGACTTAATAATTGTCATGTATTTTGTTTTACGTGAACTTGTTCAGGAGTTCAATGATAAGTTTTAAATTAATTAAACTTTTGCTTTTCTAACGATACATTTTCAGCCTTTTTTTTTTTTGAGGCATTGCGTGTTGATGTGCGGCGACTCATCGCTTTGCCTTATTACCAGAGCGAAGAAATGAAACGTTAAATATTTAAATTGAAAATATTAAATATTTCATTTCCTCGAACCCAGAACCTGTCGGTTACAGTCACGCGCTTGTGCCGCTGCGCCACGACAGGCCTCATTTTTAGCCTTCCTATATTAATTAAGGAGCTTATTTATTTAAGATCCTTTCAAATCTTTGTTAATACTCTAAAAAGCTTCTAAGTAATCAGCATACGATATATATTAATCAACTATTATTTCATAAAAAAAATAACAACTTATCTTTTATACTGACTTTAGAATTTGCCTTGAAATTGTCATGGCGCAGGGGCAGAAGCCCGTGACTGTAAACGTGACAGGTTGGAAGTTTGATTTCCATATGAAGAAATGAAATATTAAATATTTTAACCTTCTCGCTCTGGTAACGAGGTAAACCGAAGCAGTATGTTACGCAACTTAACATCTAATGCCTCCAGAATTTGCCGGAATGGAAGCATCTTTACGGGGACAGATGATATAACACTAAGTTCCCATCCTCCCTTTGCCTATCCTATTACGTGAGAGATACTCCAAGAAGCTTAAAAAAAATAGCTAAAATATTATCATTATTCTTTATTTTCTACAATTTTGGTTTTATACTATCCATTTAAATATAACAGTTACGGTAGAAAGCGGTAGCGGTACTTCAGTGTCCCTTCTTGAATAAGTTTTTCCGTCAGCCTTGAAGGAAGTGCAATTTGTCCTCGAATCCAAAGCTATAGTGCCGTGAATTATGTTGCATTTAAAGGATCTAGGTAGAGGAAATGGCTTTACTTTTGTACTTTTAGAAGAATAAATATGTATTAAAGAATATATTTTCGTGATATATATAAAAGAGATAAGCTTTTGGTGTACGATATTGTACGTAACGTTTGTAAATATGTAAGTATCATTGAAGTAAAACTTTAAAAACAGTCCTGAAGCGTCAGATGAACTTTTAGCTACTAAACTCGTAAGGCAGTTCTTTTATGGAAAGCTAAATTAAACACTTAATATTTTTATTTCTCGCTTTGGTAAAAAATCAAAGTGAGGCGATGAGTTTCACTATTCAACACGCAACAAGAATTTAACGCAAACGAAAACGGAAAGGAAAACGGAATGGTCGTAATGAGAACGTGTCTGAGCACTAGGTTCCCAGGTTCCGTCTGCCTACCCTGCTCTGTACAGGATGCAGCATGAAGCCAATCAAAACAAAGATTACACACGATTGTCTAATAATGAATCTTATTAATGCCATTAATATAATTAGGTATAGTACTAAAGCATAACATTTAATCCAATAATATGTTTTAGCTGTTAATTATGTATCAATTAATGTAGATAGTGGATGCAAATGATTAACTCGTTCTGATATATGAAATGTATCTGTCAAATATTGCGGTAGTCGTGAATATGATTCGAGATTCAATACTTTATGGTTAAATATTTGTATTGACATTGGTTACCCAATACTTAATAGACTCAGCTTCACGTTGCGTCTCGCTCTTGGCAGGGTAGGCAGAGAGAACTTGGGACGATAGTGTTAAGACACTCCTTTCCACTACCGTTCCCCACTTTCCGATGAATTTGAGGCATTACGTGGTGAGTGGCGGAACTTAACGCCGCGTTTTGTCTTATACCAGATAGAAGAAGTGAAAACATTAAATATTTGTATTGATAATAACCTTAATATTCTGAATATCACTGAAGTAGTGATTTTTAAATTCAGCTGTTTTTAACGCATACTAGAATGATGCTCGTTTAAAATTATTACCGAGTGAGTAAACGGTTTTAGTTCCTGAAACGGAACTCAACGTAACAACAACGAATTTGGGTTATTAACAAGGCAAGGAAATGAAAATAATTAATTTCTCTTAGAACTCGGTAGTCAAATTCACGGCACATCAGGATTAGTAATTTGTCCATGTATCACCACCTCTCTTCATCTTAACTTTGAAGTCATTGCGGGTTGAGTGGCTGAACTTAACGCCGCGCTTTCTTTCTTTTCAGAACGAGGAAAACGTAAATATTTAATTTTCCTGGGGTTAAATCCCATCACTACACACTGATAACAACCAAAGCGCGGCGTTTAGTTCCACGACTCAAAACTCAATACCTCAAACTCGGCGTCAAGAAGGGAACAGAATGAACTGTCCCTAGGTTCCCAAGTGCCCTCTACCAACATTCACATGTGAGGGATACAGCGCGACGACGAAAAAAAAAATACAAAGCCTTTATAATTTCCCACTTTACATTAATAAAAAAAAAACAAACTTCTGCTTTGGACTCCTTGTGGGTACAAATATTATACCCATTATTAACGAAAAAAAATCATCAAAATTCCAATCACCAATAAGTGGATCAACAAAAGTCCCGAGACACCAAACAATCTTGTTTACAATGACTGACCTCGATTGTAAATCTTTACAGAGTGGAAATTCAATTTGCTCTTAATTGATCATGCAGATATTTGCTATTCCGACTGAGGATCCTGGCGTGTTTGTAGGTTTTGCTCGCTCTATACAAATTAGTTTTACTGTAGACTCACCTTGTACGTTCAGCTCGATGGGAACATTTGTTTATAGATAAGTAGATAAGATGAATTCTGTGTTTGTTGATTTTAAAGTTGGCCTGTTGGCACACGTATGCAAACGGGGGCAACACGTTATGGATTCAATTCCAACTTTATAAAATGATATATTTAACGTTTTCATTTTCGTTCTGATAATAAGGCAAAGCGTGGAGCAGAATTTCGATAATCGATGTCTCAAATTCGCCGGAAAATGTGGAACACTTTATATCAATAGGTTGACTATTTTTTTCGGCCTGCCCTGCTATGCATAATACAGCGTGAAACTGAAGCAAAAAAATACCGTTGCGTCACGGATGTGGATTCAACATCCGCATGGGGATAGCTTTTTCCCTGATCTTTTCTGAATATAATAATAATAATATCTTTTATAATTAAATATCTCTAATTGTTGTTACAGGATTTACAGTCGGAAATCGAAACACACCGCGATGTATACGCATCGCTCACCGGAACTGGAAGAAGGCTGCTCGGGTCGCTCTCCTCGCAAGAAGACGCCGTGATGCTACAGAGACGACTTGACGAGATGAACCAGAGGTGGCATCATTTGAAGGCTAAGAGCATGGCCATAAGGTTAGTTCAAGTTATATTATATAGGTTCACTAACGTGAAATCAACTATAAATATTTAGAATAATATTATTTAATGTTTTTTTTAAAAAGTCGAGAAAATTTCAATTATTAAATATTGTATAGAGTGGCGATCAAACCCACAACTTATCGCGTTTACATTCGTACGCTTCTGCCCCTGTGTCACGAATGGTCCTATTTAATTACTAAATTTATTTTAACCACCTTTTATTTTTTATTACTATTCTTATGAAACATTTCATAATATAAATATTCAGCAGACCGTGTATATATACCGTGTTTTACAGTTTTGTTGAAATTTCAAATACCCTCTGCAATTTCCATATAAGTAAAGATAATACTAAAAGATAGTCTTACTGATTGCATTTTCCTTTTTTCTATAGATTTTAAAATACATTGCAGAATTTAATTCTATGAGTCATTCTTGAGCCGACCAATATACTGAAATATTTGAAAAAACTAATATTCTTGAAACGTTTGTATCACAATAGAACAGCCTGATTGTATAACGCGGTAGTTTTGTACACTAAGGAGTCAGGATGCAGTGTTCAACTCCGCCACATAACACGCATTAACTCGAAAAATTGTTTGTTTGTATGACAAACTTAATGTCGCAACACTATATTCTCTCTGCCCTTGATATGTAGAAAAAAAAACGTGAAGCTGTAGAAAAGCATACTCTGAAAAACAACTGAAAACCATGATATTTACTTATAGTCAAACATTATCTACCTGCAACGGCGTCAAATTAATACTTTTCCACAATTTAAAATTCAAAGCGAACCCTAAATTATACGAAGATACCCGTTATGCTGATTCGTTTAAAGCGATTGCGTCGGGAGTGGCATCGAGCGGTGCTTAATATCAATTAGAGCAGCATCGTAATTGGCTTAGCCGCGGTCTGACTGATCACCAGAGGCTAACCAAGTTTAGGTATTCGAGTGATAATTCTACCGTTAGATAATTGAAAGATGTAGGTAGATGTGTTAATAAGAATTACATCTCTAGTAGTAGTTTCACGTTGTATCCCGCATATAATACGGTTGATAGAGTAATCCTGGGAACCTAGTGCTAAGGCACTCATTAAGATATTTTCTCCCTTTTCGCCTAAAATAATATAATTAATTTTCTCTCAATATTTCATAGCTTCACGCTGTATCCCGGATAGGTAGGCAGAGGGAACTTGGGAACCTATTTGACACTTCGCTCCGCTCTCCGCTTTCCACTGAATTTAAGTCTTTACGTAGTAGGTAGTGGAGATGAACGCCGCACTTTGCCTTGATAAAAACAAGTAAAAAATGAAAACTAAATAATTCATTTGAAAATATCTTATTTCCTCGAGTGGGGATCGTACCTACAACCCGTCATTATCATACGTATTATATTGAAAGAAACCTTTATCTTTGGCTCCTTTAAATTTCTATAAATGACCGTTAACATAGATATATTTCTCGCCCACATTGGTCACTGTTTTGAGACAAAACGGTCAAGTGAGAGTCGCTCTCGTAACACATTTATATAAATTGACAAATTCTGGATTGCGAGGTTGTTACAAGGTTATGATATATAATTTTAAATATATACAATTTTCTATTTTGAATATATTTCCTTTACTCATATTGCAAGATTTCACGTCTTGCCCAATACTAAACACTTGAAAACATTAAAAAAAATATTGAAAAACTAATACAAGCACACTGTATCATTCGTTGAAAAGTAAAATCCGTCGAGTAGCATTTTCAACATTCGCTTTTGACTCCCAAAATGATAGATTGCGTTACCGCGTACAAAGCCTACGACGGCAGGTTTTGACGTTAGTATTTAAAAAAAACAAATGCAATTCATTCACGTCCGTTTTGTTGTGTTATAAAAACCTAAATTAATGGTCTTTTATGGATATATATTTTTTTTCTTTTACACCGGGTTCGCCAAAAACGGGTAGATCCGCTTCTCCTTTTACGTGAGACTGTATATCTATGGTTTTCAATTCAATACTATACATATTAATAATTCACTCACTTACTTATCTTCACGTTGTATCCTGCACGTATGGTGTGGTAGGTAGAGGGAACTTGGGAACCTAGTGTTAAGACACTCCGTTCCACTTCCGTTCCCCACTTTCCGCCAAATTTGAGGCGTTGTGTGTTGAGTGGCGGAACTCAACGTCACGTTTTGCCTTGCACCAGAGCGAAGAAATGAAAACATAAAATAATGAAATTTGAAAATATGAAATATTTCATTTCCTTGAGTGTTGATCGAATCCACAACCTGTCGGTCACAGTCACACGCTTGTGCCGCTGCGCCACGACAGGCCTCTATATATTAATAATAATAAAGGAATTATTTTTATTTCCTTGCTCTGTTAGCAAGATATAGAGTTCTGTTGATTAGATACAAGAGATAGCGCTTTAAAAATTGGGCAGGAAGTGATGAACTGTTAAAATCCTTATTGCCAGTAAAAGTTAAAGTAATAAATTAGTTACATGTAGGTCAGTCGCGATTACAAATCTTAGAAAATCATAAACACCTATGATATATTTTTGTTTTCGTGAATAAAAGTACTTATTGGTGTTTTTTTGGAAGTCTTCCAAACACTAGGTTCCTTTTACGTACTTTTCTTAAGTACTCTGCTTCATATGGGAGAAACAAAACATGTAGCAACATGAAACCACTTTGTCTTAACTAAATCATCATCATCAAACCGTAAACTCATTATATAAAGAGATACAAATTAGCTATAAATGTATTAAGCAAAAGCCCCTCGGCGTATTTCGAACTGTTGGAAATATTTTAACACTCTTTGATGTTTCACGCGATGACATTCGTAACTTTTCAATTAGTGAGCGACCAAATTAGGCAATTTGTAGCCTGAGCGGCACCCGTTGAAGTGCCGATAAATATCTGTCAGAAATTTCATTTCCTGCCAGTAGGCATTTTTCACTCGTCTGCCATTGAAAATGGTCAATTGTTGAAGGAATGTTATGAATAAATCCTGCTGAATTTCACAATTTTTTGATTGTTGCTGTAGTAGTTATTAAGAGTTTAAGGAGAACTCTTATAGGATTACTGTTGTTTCGGTTCGTCTGTCAAGACCATTTATCTATGGCAAGGAGATATCAAGCTCAAATTAATATGAAATATGCAAGTCTACGGTCACAAAAAAATGAAGCATTTAAATCAACCAAATCAAAACATATGAGCGAGTATGAGTATTGTTAATGTATATAGTTAAAACGCGGCGTTAAATTTCGCCACTTGACGTAGGATGTCTTGAAAATTGGGCAGAGGTCCCGATTGTGTGAAACTAATTGTCTTCACTAGGTACAGGACTCTAGGTATAATGTCCTTAAACTGCTAGGGAAAATCCTGAAGCTAACATAGGGAAAATGAAGAAGCTATTTGTTCTTATTTTCTATCTTCACGCTGCATCCCGCACATAATAGAGAGAACTTGAGAACTTAGTGTTAAATCACTCCGTTCGGTTCCTCACTTACAATTAAATTTGAGGCATTGCGTGTTAAGTTGCGGAACTCAACGCTGCTCTTATCCTCATTGCCAGAGCGAGAAAACGACAATATTAAAAATTTTATTTCGTTGAGGGGACACGTGCCTGCCCCTGCGCCACGACAGGCCTTGCTTCTATTGTAATCTATAATTGCTACACATCACAATACAAACATTCCTATCGTCATGCAATAAATATGTAGCTAAAATACCTTTTCATATGATACTTATTTTATTCTTAACTTTATTCATTAAACTTTGAACATGAAATTTTCGTCAAAAATGTTAATAATTATTTGTACAACTATTTGGGCTTTGAAGCGCGCAGTTTGAGTGAGGCATACCCTGAATTGTTGCTGAAATTGTATATGAGTATGTGAGATTTTTAGAAGTTTTCTAATTTAATAGCGACCCGCTCGCGGCTTCGCCCACTTGTTATATACATAAACAGTTATCCTTTTATCTTGTGTTCTTAAAATATTATCATTTTAAGGACAATAAATAATACTAAGTAATTTAATGCAATTTTAACTAAATTTCTTTGTAGTTATTATATCGAAGCAAATAATTTATGTACGAAAACATTTTTATAAACGATCTAAAAACAAAAAAAAATGTTATAGAAACCTGGAAAATAAATTTAACATAGAAAATTTAGAAATATAAAATAGAAAAATCAAAAACTGCCACAACATAATAATGAAAACTGCACTTAAATCGGCTAAGCCGATTTTGAGGTGATCATATACACAAACGTTAGGTCGACGTAAGGTCGTTATATTTATTTTTGGTTTTTCATAATATACACAGGAAACTAAAATTCAGAGAAAACTCTTCACTTTCCTCCAAGTTTGAGGCATTGCGTTAGTAAAATTGCAACTGATCGGAAGTGTCTTGATGGGAAGGTAGTGTCCTAAAAATAGTAGGTTCCCAAGTTCCCTTGTACAGGATACAGCGTGAAGCCGAAAAAAAAAAAAACAAGTAATATCTTTAACAGCCACTAACAAATTCACATGTAATGAATATTGGGTTATAAAATGGTTACGACTTTACACAGTAGCAACGACTAGAATATATCTGCTTTATTGCCCTTCAAATACGTATAAAAATATAGGGTACGGTGGTGGTTATAGCGTTGTCTGGTTGACATACTTTTTTTTTATATTGACGTATAGGCAGAACTGGCAAAGTCTATGAATATATTATTTTGTTATCTTCTTTTTAATTTGCGGATTAACACTCCGTTTTGCAGGCAGTGGGGTAAAGGAACCTGGGAACCTAATTTTAAGGCACTCCGTACTCATTAAGATATTTCCGTTTCCAAATTTCCACTGTATTCTCGAGGCATTGCGTGTTGAGTGATGGATCTCAACGTCACGGTTTTCGTTATCAGGCTGAGGTAATTAAAATATTAAATATTTTACTTCCCCTCGTGGGAATCGAATCCAGAATCAAAACGTTTGTGCCCTTGAGCCACGATGGCCATCTTTATATTTTTATATAACAGAATAGAAGTATTGTAAGACAAAAAAATAAAGTGGTCATCGGAAGGGAGTGTCTTAACATTAGGTTCCCAAGTTCCCTCTGCCTACCCCGCTATATGTATCGGTGGTAAGTTGTTAGTGGTAAGTTTTGTATGTAGTAGAAATTACTGAATATTTTGTCACTATTCTAATACAATAGACTTACATTTCTATATGTTATAGAGGCAAAAACATTGAACGAGTTTATTTCCGGACTTCAAATTAAAAAAATATTTTTGTCAGATCTTCCATTTGGGGGCGTTGATTTCCGCCACTCGCACGCAATGCATTAAATTCGGCGGTAAGCGAGTAACTATAGTGTTTTAATGGGAACGGAGTGTCTTAACGCTATGTTCCCAAGTTACCTTAGCTTACACTACAATGTGCGGGATATAATGTAAAACTGTGAAATAATAATAAATTTATCGAAGAAGGCTGAAGCGTATGTTATATGAAGTTAATCATTTTAATGTTTCCCATCATACTGGTCGGAGTTACCACGGACACTATTTATCTATATATCATAGACGACACTTATTAACCAACTAGAAGTAATAAAGAAAATAATGATTTTCATTTTAATTTAAAAAAAAAATACGGAAATAGTCATTAGGTTCCCGGGTTCCCTGCTTTGTGATAAGATATTATCTTATATATTTGAACCCGCGTCTATTGGAAACCATACGAACACTCAGACTAAGCCTTCATTTTTTGTCGTACAATGATATTCATATAAGCTTGTTACAACTTTTTTACCTAACAATTTTTATAAGTTGTACATCCTAGGTCGGTTTTGGGCAGTTTCAAAGGAGCTTTTAAGGTTCCTTGTGATTTTTTTTACGTTTTCTGAAAATATTTATATTTATTGCCTTTCTACTCTCAAAAATACTCTTTTATATACGCCGAACCCCATGTTTGGGTGTAGGTATACGTATTTAGCATACGATTCGCCATAAAGAAGCCTGTTCAGTGATTTGATAGTGAAATAAAAGTAGAATTGTGGGAACATTTTTATTATAGAACTTTATGGGAACATAAAATATATTACATGTTTATATTTATTTATAAACTAATCATATGTGTCGTAAAAATCGTTAAATTTACTTTGTTTTTTCAATATATATATTCCCTTTTCTGCATTGCGGGGTACATAGGGAACCTTAGACATTTCGTTACCATTCAGACAGTTCATCTCCACTTTCTGCTGAATTTTAAAGCAATCTGTGTTGAGTGTCGAATTTTAACGCCGCGCTTTGCCTCATAACTAGATTTAGAGACATAAAAATATTACATATTTCCTCGAGTGGGGAATGAACCCACAACCTGTCGTTTACAGTCACACGCTTGTGCCGCTGCCTGAAAACTTACAAGCATATATTATTATTGTTATACAATTAGATATAACTGTATGTACGTACATTAAGTTGTGTGTGAGTTTTAGCGGTCAGGAAACAGGTGGCGACGCCCCGCGGTCAGCTCTTTGATCCTTTGACGGATTTAAGGTATGCGGGAAAGGGATCCCTAGAGGTAGATATTTGGGGCAATTTTTAAAGTTATGGCTATATATGGAGTATAAAATTAAATTAAATTCCGTTTTTTGTACAATATTTTTTGTTATAAAAGATGATGGAGATTTAAGGAGACCGCGGCTTCACCCGCTTGATGTACATAATTGTATATACCTAACATTCACCACAAACATAAATTAAAACTTTATAAATAATATCTTTCTTTCAACTTTACACTGTATCACACGACAGGGTAGGCAGAGGGAACTTGGGAACCTAGTGTTAACACATTCCATTCCACTTCCATTCCCCCACTTTCCGCCGAATTATGCGTGTTGATGGGCGGAATTCAACGCCGCTCTTCGCCTTGTTACCAGAGCGAAGTAATGAAATCATTAAATATTTAATACGAAAATTTTAAATATTTTATTTCCTCTAGTGGAAATCGAACTAACAACCTGTCGTTTACAGTCACACGCTTGTGCCGCTGCACCACGACAGACCAGCCAGGTATATATGTAACTTATATTTGGAATATATCACTGTACATGACATAGTAAATCAAAATCTAATAGAGGATGTTCTTTGCCTAGCCTATAGTAATAGTACCCAAAACAGTGATTTTCGAAAGTTTTGTCTATTTTTCTATTTATATGTGCATTTATTTAAACGCACTAATTCCAAAAAAGGCTTAACATTTAGTATTTATTTTATTCGGTCAGTAATTGGAAGTGGAAGAGAGTGTTATAACACTAGGTTCCCAAGTTCCCTCTGTTTATCCCGCCATATGCGGGATACACCGTGAAGCTGAGGATTAGTAAATGAAAACACTATGTCAAATTAAAATATTTAGTTAGACAAAATTGTTACATTTTGTTATATCAATTTAGCTGAAATTTTTAATGTAGAGATAGATGAGGCCTGAGGATTGAGGCCTGTCGTGGCGCAGCGGCATAAGCGTGTGACTGTAACCGACAGGTTCTGGGTTCGATCCCCAGTCGGGGAAATGAAATATTTAATACTTTCAATTTAAATATTTAATGTTTCATTTCTTCGCTCTGGTAATAAGGCAAAGCGCGGCGTTGAGTTCCGCAACTCAAATTTGGCGGAAAGTGGAGTACGGAAGTGGAACGGAGTGTCTTAACACTAGGTTCCCGGGTTCCTTCTGACTACCCTGCCTCGTGCGGGATACAGCGTGAAGCTAAAAAAAAAAGAAAGTATAGTTAGATATTGTCTTAAAAGTCATAACGTTATAAGAACAAGAAAATAATTGAGATTACTCAAATAAAATAGTGTAATTCAAGCGGTCGAAGCCGCGGGCGAATTTCCAGTCTCAAATATATTCTTGGCACTGTAACCGGCCTTAAACAAAAGTAGTATTATACTGTCGAAGTTTCTGCGAAATCTTAAACTGGAATTCCACTTACGCGCTCAATTTAATTGCATATTCAACTTTGTAACTTAAAAGCTTAGAAAATTCTTTGGGAGGATCGAGATTTATATATAGTTGTGTAGAAACGTGATAGGTTTATTGTCGATGTTTAATATTTAATATTTATATTTCTTTGCTCTGGTAGCAAGGCTGGCTTTCAGTTTCGGAATTGAACACGCAATTCTTTATACAGTGTTTAGTGGGGAACGGAAGTGTCCTAATAGGAACAGAGTGTTCTAACACTAAATTTCCAAATATAACATGAAACAGAAAAAAAAACTTAAAAAAAAAATAGGGCACAATCCCTATTTTTTTTTAAGTTTTTGTCGCAATCTCACCGTGTTTTGCTGAAAACGCTGCTTAAATGAACTTAGCTTTGGTGACGAGACAACACGCGGCGTTGAGTTCCGTTAGCCAAAACGCAATGATGCAAATATTGGTTGGAAAGTAAGAAAAAGTAATCTAAACATTAGGGTTTCCTGTACCAAGTAAAAAAAAAGAATTGAAAAAAGGCAGCGTTACGCTTTATTTTGCATAACAAGATTATCAATTCCATTCTCCACTTGCCACCTGGAAACCAATTCATTTTCGGTTTTCTAACGATCATTTTATTATATTAATATATCGTACCGAGTAGCGATCGAACCCACGACCGATGACCCAATTTTGAGAAACTTACCAACATTTACTAAGCCACAGGGGACATTCTCTTGCCACTTAAATCTTTTATTAATAATTGCCTTAGGCATACAAACAAGTTATTTGAATATTAATATTTCTTCATAAACAGAGTGTGCCCGCTCTGTATTATCGCCCACGCAGATATCAGAGTACCAATAAATCAATCAATTTTTGACAGTTTTCACAAAAAATAAATTATTACTTTAGTTTACGTTGAAATGGTTTTGTGTTAGAAAACAAAAATCGGTCTAGCGTGAATCGGTCTCGCCCATTGATGGTTCCGTACAAGTTTTATGTTTCTTTTCTATGTTTAATAATCATCAGAGAGTACAAATTATAAATATTGTTCAACTTAGGATAACATTTTCACTTCTTGCCAGATTTCATAAGTGTACGTCTAAGGAAATTACCCTATAAGTTACGATTACGTGTCAAATAAACTTGACAAACATAAATTTGTAGCCTTGTGCGCTTATATGTGATAAGAAATTAACTACAACTATAGGATTGTAATGATTTTCTTCTTCATTTACTTTAAATTTCACGGATCAGCATATGTAACTTCATTTTAAGATATTGCGTTAGCCACTCTCCGTTGAATTTTGTATGACTGTAACTTAACGACGCAAATTATCTTGTTACTGGTGCGTAGACATGAAAGAAGCTTATACCTCAGACTGAACATCGAACTGACTACCACCGTGATTACTATCCGACGCTGTCCCACTATCTATATACACAAGCAAAAATTTTTAACATTTTATATTCGTACCATTTTAAAGCAACATTCCACATCACTATCAACATAAATCCGCGATTTAACATATTAAGAGGCTGAACGGTGGCCAATTTTCAACAAAATGACGCCGACGTCTCGCCGGAGCCAGAAAAGCTGAAATATTCCAGTGATACATACTCTTTTATGGTACGAGTGTGTTATTGCAATTGTATGTAGTATAATTAAAGTTACTGAAAGCTCTTGGCTTGCATATGCTTATTTCTAGGGTAACGTAAGAATAATGTTTAGAAGTACCTAATATATCTAATGTAAATATTGGAGGGCACCACAAGGTGGCGCAATAAGAGTCTGTATACAATTACGATGAGTGTCAGTTCGATTCTGAATTGGAAAAATGATTATTTGTTAATTATTCTTATTTCCTTGCTCTTTTAGCTTAGGGGCGGTGATAAGTACCGTTTAAATTATAGATTTAAGATGGGAAGTATAAATAAAGAGAAATAAACTTTTTATAATTTAATTTTTTTAAGTAAATTACTTTAAATATGTTAAAAAAAATCTTTGGGAGATTTTCATTCATTTTTTTTTTTCAAATTCAAATTCAAATCCGACTTCGAAAAAGAGGAAGTTTTCTTAATTTGACCGTATATATATTTTTGAGTTCACTCATTATATACCTAAGTATATCATTTATAGAAAATTACCATATGTAAAACTGTAACGGCTGCACGACAGATTGTGGGTTCGATCCCCGCTCCAGAAAAGCGAAAAAAAAATGAAATATTTCATATTTTAATTTTTCGTTCTGGTAACAATGCAAAGCGCGACGTTGAGTTCCGTCGCTCCACACGCAATACCTCAAATTCGGCAGAAAGTGGGCAACGGAACGGAGTGTCTCAACACTATATTCTCAAATTCCCTCTACCTACCCTGCCATGTGCGCAATACAATGAGAAGATGAAAGAAAAGAACTAATTTTGGCTATTTTATATTCTTATGCTAATTTAAACTATGTTTTTTGTCTCCAGGAACCGTTTAGAAAGCAATGCGGAGCACTGGTCGGCGTTACTCTTGTCCTTAAGGGAGCTGACCGAGTGGGTGATAAGGAAGGAGACTGAACTGAACGCGCTAGCCCCGCCTCGCGGTGATTTAAATGCACTCATTAAGCAACAGGTAAATTAAAAAAATATTTCTACTCAGCTTCACGCTGTATCCCGCACATGGCAGGGTAGGCAGAGGGAAATCTAGTGTTAAGACACTCCGTTTCACTTCCGTTCTGCACTTTCCACCGAATTTTAAGGCATAGCGTGTTGAGTGGCGGAACTCAACGCCGCGTTTTGCCTTGCACCAGAGCGAAGAAATGAAAACATTAAATATTTAAATTGAAAATATTAAATTTTTCATTTTCTCGAATGGAGATCGAACCACCAATCCATGGGTTATAGTCACACGTTTGTGCCGATGCGCCACGACAGGCTTGAAAAATATTTCCTTATTTATATTTTTTACAAACGATTAATGTGAGTTCAATTCCCAATTTGAAGACATGAAATATTTTTATATAGTCCTTGGAGACCTGTTGTGGCGTTAAAAGACAAGCGTGCTGTAAACGCTACAGGTTGCGTGCTCAATCCATATTTGAACAAATAGAATATTCAATATTTTCATTTCTTTGCTCTGTTAAAAAAGCAAAGGGCGGCGTTAAATTACGCTCTTCAACACGCAATCACAATGGGAACAGAGTATTTTAACACTAGTTTCCCAATTTCCCAAGCATACTGCATGAAGCTAAAGAAAGACATAATTGTTTCCTCTTATGGCTCTAATAATTCAATTGACCATGCAGCGTTTAGTTCCGCCAATTAACAAACCACGTTTCGTAAATTGAGTGTTTTACGGGAACAAGATGTCTTAACACTAGGTTTCATCTGTATGATATGTGAAGCTTTATTTACATAATCAAAAGCGTATTTCAACTTACACCACTTCCGTATAGACAATTTTACTGTATAGTAAATATTTATTCTTTACAATTAAATTAATTGCATTAAGCCAATAGACTATGGTATCTCGTTGCAAATAAATTACTACAATTGCCTTTGAAGTTAAGGACTGTAATGAAAATAGTTGTTAGGATAGACAGCGTTGGAGCTGTCGATAGTGAAGTGGAAGAAATTTGTTCGTTTAATTTGTATTAAAAGGTTGCTGCATCACATAAAACATATAAATTTTTGGGAGGTTGTAGTCTGCCCTGTTGTGGCACAGGGATTGCGTGTGTAACTGTAAAGGCTGTAGACAGGTTGTGAGTTCAGTGCCTACTCAAATTAATGAAACATTTTATATTTTCATCTTAAATGTAATG
Source organism: Eueides isabella (assembly GCA_019049475.1). Taxonomy (NCBI): domain Eukaryota; kingdom Metazoa; phylum Arthropoda; class Insecta; order Lepidoptera; family Nymphalidae; genus Eueides; species Eueides isabella. Next base: position 10,531,523 of record CM032402.1, read on the forward strand.
TTATTAACTTAAAGAAACAGCGAAGAAAGACAACATTATGTCTTTCTTAGTTGTGGTGAAAAAAAAATGTTACAAAATACGCTTCAGCATGTAGCTTTAATGATTTCAATCAAATATAGATAAGTACGACCACGATTAATAAGGTTTTCAATATAAAAAAATCCATACAATCACTCACTCAGCTTCACGCTGCATCCTGCACACATGGCAAGTTAGGCAAAGGGAACTTGGGAACCTAGTGTTAAGACACTCCGTTCCACTTCCGTTCCCCATTTTCCGCCAAATTTGAGGCATTGCGTGTTGAGTGGCGGTACTCAACGCCGCGTTTAGCCTTGTACAAGCAAATCATCCATACTCAAATCAGTTTATTTATCTAGGGGCTACTGTGCAACAGACTGATGTGTGTCAGTGCAAACTTCTGCCGTCAAGGCTCAATAAAAGTGATTAGGGAGGGCTACGTTTATAGCTAGTTAATGTTGTTACTGTATACTCAATTTGTTGTTATGAAAGCTTAAAACATCACATAGTTATACTACTTTACGAAAACTTACAAAGCAAAAGCTACTTTAAAGAGCAACGGCGTTTTGTCTGGGCTTCATTACCACAAACTCTCAAGTCTGGGAAATGAAATATTTTGAATTGCTGTCTGCTACAAGTTTTTTAAATTAGACCGGAAATGGTGAACAGAGTGTCTTAACACTGAGCTGCCTCTGCCTATCTTGCTATATATGGCATATAGTGTGTATTAAAAAATATAGCGCTAAAAGTATGTTATTTCACAGTACTATAAAATTTCCCATAGACATTGTAAATAGAATTATCGTCATGTAGTAAACAATTAAAGCGAGCCACAACAATGCGTTAAATCAGCCGACGAAATTCGTTTACGGCCATTTTGGTTTGGGCTGACCGCAAAATGGCGGATGCGTAGTGGAAACTACTGTAACGTTTTAAGATTTATGTTACATTATATACGTATGTATGTACATGATTGATATGTACAATAGTCAAGTACATGGGTTCAGACTGTGAACGCAAGGGTACTGGGTTCGATTTTCACACGAGATAATGATTCATTTTAGTTTTTTTGTTCTGATAACAAATATACCGAAAATTTGGGCGTGAGAAATCGTTCTACAATAACAATTGTTGAAAGTGCTTAGGCATAAGCATTATTCTATCCTCGTTAGATAAAAGTGTAAAATTATGAATTTCATAGTCTTACTCTATTTATATCTCTCAACTTCACGCTGTATCCCGCACAAGACAGGGTAGGCAGAGGGAACCCGGGAACCTAGTGATAAGACACTCCGTTTCACTTGCGTTCCCCGCATGCCGAATTTGAGACATTGTGTGTTGAGTGGCGAACAACGCCTATGCAATTTTATATCAAGAGTTAATTCGAATGCCCTCTTTTTTTTTCGCGTTAATTTCACAAACGGCTTAACCAATTTAAATGGTGTTTTCGCTATTGTGTTTAAAATTAAGGTTATCTCCCAAAAAATAGTTTTTCTTTTATTTCAATCAACTCGAAAATAAAAAAAATTGTACCAATACTAGATACCTAGTAGCTGTTTGACAAAATTGACAAGGTAGTTAATAAATAATTGTGTAATTCAAGCAGGCGAAGCCGCTAGCGGTCGGTTAGTATCATATACAAAACAACTTCCCATCCTGTTTAATTTTGTAATATTCTTACACTACAAAGGCGGCAGAAGCCTGTTAAATAAATGTATACATTCTGTTATTTTAGGGCTGTCACTTTAACTGTCCTTTTCTTTGTTAGGTTAACCTTTTCTTGTTTTGACTATACAAACGCAACAGGTCGTGGGTTCGATCCCTACTAGAGAAAATTAAATATATAATATTTTTCGCTCTGATAACAAGACAACGCCTGGCGTTAAGTTCTGCCACTAAATACGCTCAATAATATACTCAGCCTCACGCTGGATCCCGCACATGACAGGGTAGGTACCCTGTCATTGATTGAGAACTTGGGAACCTAGTGTTAAGACACTCCGTTCCACTTCTGTTCCCTACTTTCCGGCGAAATTGAGGCATTGCGTGTTGAGTGGCGGAACTCAACTCAACTATTGAACTCAACGCCCCGCTTTGCCTTAATACTCAATAATTATTAAGTAAGTCACTACGTTTCCACCAAATTCAGCTTCCGCAGATTTATTTAACAGAGATTAGATGAATAAATACTTAAAATATAAATCATTTTTACGTCCTCTAACATAACATTCAACAAATTAGTCCATTTCTGACCCAAAAAAGGGGTTATAGGTTCGATCTGTGACACCGAAGCTCCTGAAGCATTGAAAGGAATTGAGTGCGGTTTTTTCCATTCACAGCCTTGCTCCATTCAAAGCTACTTAATATCTACAAGGACTTCGCCAAGATGAAGCAGTGATTTTGTTCAATATTTTTTTAATACTTTTCATACAAAAAAACAGTCACAAACGATTTTCGATATCGACAAAAGCATTGTCGTTATTCATAGTATCAGCACTTACGGTAATTTATAGCAAGCGACGGCCAACAGCAAGTTACTGGCATCATTATCATAAATATTCTTTTGCTATTGCTTTATAAAATTGTCTCACTAAGCCTTTGTTTATTCTAGTACGTACGTAGTAAATTGAACTGTCCTTATAATATTTGTATTTATTTGTTGTATAAGACTCAAGGAAAGAATCAAAGAACAAACGATCGATCTGATAATCAATTTTTTTGCATTTTTTTTGTTCACATTTTATACCGCATATAACAGGGCACTTGGGAACCTAGTGTTAGAAATTTCGTTCCCTTAAAGGCACTTCCTGTCCCTACTTCCTGTCGAATTTCGGAGATATTGCGTTTTGGGTGGCTAACTTTTATACATTGCTTTTCTTCGAATGGAGAACCTTTAATTTGTCGCTTTTAAAGTCGCTCACTTGTGCCGCTGTTACGATTGGCCTCTATCTTTTTTGTTTAATATTTAAATGAATACTTTTTGAGGCCTATCGTGGCGCAGCGGCACAAGAGTGTGACTGTAACCGACAGGTTCTGGGTTCGATCCCCAGTCGAGGAAATGAAATATTTAACATTTTCAATTTAAATATTTAATGTTTCATTTCTTCGCTCTGGTAATAAGGCAAAGCGCGACGTTGAGTTCCGCCACTCAATACGCAATGCCTCAAATTCGGCGGAAAGTGGGGAACGGAAGTGGAACGGAGTGTCACAACACTAGGTTTCACTTCCGTTCCCTCTGCCTACCCTGCCTAGTGCGGGATACAGCGTGAAGCTGAAAAAAAAAATACTTTTTGACAGTAAACAAGAGAGACTCATGGTGCTTGCTAGCTTGATCCTGGAAAAAAAAATATTACAATATTTTCCACTGGTGAAGTTAATGGGCAATATCTTTAATTATGTATTAAATATTAGGAGAAAAATTAATAAGATTACCTCGGAAAAATCTTGAATGTGATCATTGAACTTTTTATGTTACGAACGTTTAGTATGGAATTAGTCGTACATTATAACAGGGTAAGTAGAGGGAACTATGGAACCTAGTTTTAGGATACTTTGTTTCTACTAAGACACTTCCGTTCGTCATTCGTTTTCCTCGGAATTCTGGAAGCGTTGCGAGTTAAGTGGCAAAAGTCAACACCGTGCAACTTGGAACTTAAGAAGAACTAAAAGTTATCATGAGGCCTGTCGTGGCGCAGCGGCACAAGCGTGTGACTGTAACCGATACGTTCTGGGTTCGATCGCCAGTCGAGGAAATGAAATATTTAATATTCTCAATTTAAATATTTAATGTTTCATTTCTTCGCTCTGGCAATAAGGCAAAGCGCGACGTTGAGTTCCACCACTCAACACGCAATGGCTCAAATTCGGCGAAAAGTGGGGAACGGAAGTGAAACGGAATGTCTTAACACTAGGTTCCCGGGTTCCCTCTGCCTACCCTACCTCGTGCGGGATACAGCGTGAAGCTAAGACAGAAAGAAAGAAAAGTTATCATAGTAATATGTATATTGGAATACAAGATTATTTTTGTTTTCAGGACGATCACCGTGCATTTAGAAGGCAGTTAGAAGACAAACGGCCAGTGGTCGAGAGTAATTTACTGAGCGGTCGTCAGTACGTCGCAAATGAACCCCCTCTCTCCGATACCAGTGATACTGAACGTAAGTTTTTTTTCATGTAAATAATTATATTCAGGTTTCTTTTATTGAAACGTTAACATATTCAAAAAAAAAATCTAATCTATTTTTAAGGAATGTTAAATATATAATAATAATTATTTATATCTTGGTTATTAATAATTATTTATATCTTGGTTATATATAGTTTTGTGTGGTAGAGTCACGTTGCCAGCAATGGCAACACGCATGGGCAGACTCGACCGGATTGTTACCACCCCCGGCATTTAAGACCGGCGTTAAGTAGTGGCTTTGGCCACTGCGTTTCGCATTAGGTAATGCCGGGCCCCGGTGCCCTTCCACCTTAAAAGACGGCAACGCTCCTGTAGCTCCTCTGGAGTTACACGGGGTCGTGGGCGACGGTGATCACTTACCATCAGGTGACCCGTACGCTCGTTTGCCGTCTCTTCCATAAAAAAAAATAATCTTGGTTATTCTTGACAATACGCGGCGTTAAGTTCCGCCATTACACACGCATTGTCTCTAATTTCGACAGAAAGAAGAGAAATGAAGTATCTTAACACTTGGCATCCCTCTGCCTATCCTGCTATACGTGAAGAAGCGTGAAGCGCACTATACAATATATTTCTTGAGTCAAATAACCGCTAAGTCATTAGAAAACTCAAACAACAATATAAACTGTACGTAATGGGTCATTTAGACCGCACTATTATTCAATTCACAACATCTGGTACCGAACAATAATTCTATTGATTGCTTCGTCCTGGTTATAAGTTTAGAGTTTTCTTTATACAGCGTGTGTGACAGGGTAAGCTTTTTTGGAGCTTAACGCTGTATCCCGGAAATAGCAGTCAGAGAGAACTTGGTAACCCATTGTTACCAATTAGACCCTTTCGTTCTCCACTGTCCGTCGATTTCTAGAGGCATTGCGTGTTGTAGCGAAACCTAACGCCGCGCTTTGTCTCGTTAGGATCGAGCTTACGAGGAGCTGAGCTCTGCATTCCAGCTATATGCGAGATACAGCGTAAAAATGTTCCATTTAGATCTATAACAAAAGCTATACAACGCAACTTTATTGTAAAAAATACTTTAAACAAAAGACCAAAATGAATGGCCCATACAAAATCCCATCCTATATATTTCACTGGCATTTAATTATCACGCATTGTGATTGATCCAACACATATTCATATACAATTACCAAGAACCAGCTTTAATTGATGCTCCTTTTGTTATTCACCCTCGACCAAAGGGGTTAAAAAAGGTGCCGAATAAAAACCTTTGAAGTATTTTATGTATGGGCTATTTTGTATGATGAGCTGGTCTTTTTTGTCATCTTCACGCTGTATCTCAAGTGGAACCTTGGAAACCTAGTGATACTACGTTCCGTTTTCCATTTGCCGCTGAGTTTGAGGCATTACTTGTTGAGTGGCAAAACTCAGCACAGCGCTCCACCATATTACCAGGGCGAAGAAATGAAATCAAAAAATATTTAATTTTGAAATATTAACATTTCATTTTCTCGAGTGGGGATCGAACCCACAACCTGTCGCCTTTACAGTCACACGCTTGTACCCCTACGCCAAGACAGACATCTGCCTATAAATTAATAATATATATCAACAATTCCTTAACACTATTATTACATTTTGGAACACCATATATAATATAATATATATAATATGACAATATTCGTGTTGCGTATTAATTACCTATGCACATATTCAAGCCGCCGATGATAATTCTGCTTAACGAACTGAAACACGCTGTGTATATTGATATTGGAGATGTAAGCTTGAACTAAAATTAATTAAGGTTATGTAACGTGTTTTTAGTATTTTTAATAGGTTAGAAATATATTATAATATAATATTCTATAGTAATATAATAAATAATATAATAATATTCTATTGTAATATAATGCCTGTTGTGGCGCAGCGGCACAAGCGTGTGACTGTGGCCGACAGGTTCTGGGTTCGATCCCCAGTCGAGGAAATGAAATATTTAATATTTTCAATTTAAATATTAATATATAATGTTTCATTTCTTCGCCCTGGTAATAAGCCAAAGAGCGGCGTTGACTTTCGCCACTCAAATTCGGTGGAAAGTGGGGAAGTGAAACGGAGTGTCTTAACACTTGGTTCCCAGGTTCCCTCTGCTTACTCTGCCTCGTGCGGGATATTGCATGAAGCTATAAAAAATATATATTTCAATAATTTAGAATGGTGCAATTTTAAATTAAACTAGTTGTAATCCGTAACTTCTTCTGTGTTCACCTATGCTAGATAATTTTGGTTATGATTGACTGTTATTTGGCCATACTCGTATATATGTTTATTGTTCTCTGTTCGAAAATGGCTTTATAATGAAAATTTTTCACTTTTTAAAGCGTCAAAGGAGATGAATGCTCACCGAGCTACGTCGTAATTATTGAATTCTTCTCGAATGCTTGATAAATATTTGTTAACCTTTATAGATACTACTCCAATATATATAAGTAGATACATAAAAAGAAAATACTACATATACTACTACTCTATAATATAGAGGCCTATATATACTACTACTCTAAAATATAGAGGCCTATCGTGACGCAGGGACACAAGTGTGAGACTGTATTTGCGATAAGTTGTGGGTACGGTGGTCCACACTTGAAGAAATGAAATATTTTGAAATTAATTATATAATGTTTTATTATGATTGATAGAGGGTGATTCTTAAAACACATTGAGCTAGTTTCACTGGTTAGGAATAAAGTTTTAGATAGTAATCTGACAGTTAATTATAGAGACTGCTTATATTTTTGTCTGTCCCACCATCACCATCAGCGGTGAAGTGGCCGTTTATCAGAAATCTTTTTTTTTTATGGAAGGGACGGCAAACGAGCGTACGGGTCACCTGATGGTGAGAGATCTCCGTCGCCCACGGCCCCGTGTAGCACCAGGGGAGCTACAGGAGCGTTGCCGTCTTTTAAGGTGGATGGGCACCGGGGCCCGGCATTACCTAATGCGAAACGCAGTGGCCAAAGTACTTAACGCCGGTCTTAAATGCCGGGGGTGGTAATAATCCGGTCGAGTCTGCCCATGCGTGTTGCCATTGCTGGCAATGTGACTCTACCACAAGCATTTTAGTCGCCTCTTACGACAGATGGTGTCGTACCAGGGTGATCCTATTCTAAGCCGGGATCACACGGCAAAAAATCTTCCAGTATTTTCCTACATTTCCTAAGGATTCCCAAGGACATTATAAAAAGTCAAGCCACGTTGTGCAAATGTTCAAGCTTTCATTATCTCCATGTATATTGTCTGTCAATCAAATAGTATAATAAACTTTTTTTATATTCGTATATAGATGTAATCTTTTTATATTGTCCCTTTGTTTGTTGTACTTTTTACCTATAATAAATATAAGTACGTATACGCGCATTATTTGAGATACTCTCCATAATATATCTATATAAACTGAAGAAAATATAAAGCTATATGCAGATTACAGTGTGGAAATGGAAAAAAAAATATCCATCGACTAATATCGTATTGATAACCATTGTGTTCAATCAAGCGGACTTATGCGGGCTTAATTTTCACATATATATATATATATATATATATATATATATATATATATATATATATATATATATATATATATATATATATATATATATTATATATATATATATATATATATATATATATATATATATATATATATATATATATATATATATATATATATATATATATATATATATATATATATATATATATATATATATATATATATATATATATATATATATATATATATATATATATATATATATATATATATATATATATATATATCACCATTATATGATAAACTTGAAACTGCGGAGGGGCAGAAGCTCATATACAAACTGGCCCGTGGCCGGGATAAAGCGACGCAAGATATCGCAAAATGTCTTTGCGTCAAAGATTCCCAGGGCACGTTGCTCTGTAATCCCGCTTCTGTGAAGGAGAGATGGAGAAGCTATTTCCAAGAGCTGCTGAACACTCAGCATCTGTGCAGTCTTCATCACGACCCACCGCCTAACCTCGGACTTGTTGCCCCAATAACCTTTGACGAAACTCGGAATTGCCTTCGACGCATGAAGAACGGAAAAGCGGTGGGGCCTGACGAAATTCCGATCGAAGCGTGGAAATCGTTGGGCTCTCTTGGTGTGCTCATACTTACTGACCTTTTTAACCATATCTTGAATACTGGAAAGATGTCACACTAGTGGCGGCTTAGTTTCATTACCCCTATTAACAAGAGAAGAAGCAGTATTCACGATTGTGGTAGTTATAGGGGCATTAAGCTTATGAGTCACACCATGAAGCTCTTCGAGCGCATTATCGATATCAGGCCCCGCCGAGAGTGTACTGTCTCTGAGTCTCAATATGGATTTCAGCCTGGATCGGGTACTATGGACGCCATTTTTGCCCTCAGAACTTTGATGGAGGCATACAGGGAAAAGAGGAGAGCTCTGCATATGGCTTTTTTAGATCTGCAGAAGGCCTTTGACTGTGTGCCTCGTCAGTGTATCTGGTGGGCATTGCGTTTGAAAGGGATCCCTGAGGCCTATATTAAGATTATCAGAGATATGTATTACAATTCCGCTTCCATGGTTAGGACTGCTGTTGGCGACACCATATCTTTCCAGATTACAGTAGGGGTTCACCAGGGCTCAGTTCTTAGCCCATTCTTATTCAACGTAGTGCTAGATACTGTCTCGGCTCACATCCAAGACCAGCCTCCGTGGCTAATGATGTATACCGATGACATAGCACTCGTTGAAGAGAACCGGCTGATGCTAGAGCGTAAAGTGAACCTCTGGAATGGTACGCTTGAGAACGGTGGTCTTAAACTAAATGTGTCGAAGACCGAGTACATGGCTTGCGGGAGACCGGACTCGAGCACTATCCATATAGGTACTGAACCAGCCGTTAAGTCGGAAAAGTTCAGGTACCTCGGATCCGTTATGCACGAGTCTGGAGGCATCGATCACGACGTTCACGGTCGGATAAGCGCTGCCTGGGCCAAATGGCGGGAGGTCACTGGTGTGGTCTGCGATCGCAGAATACCAACCAAACTCAAGGGGCTGATATATAAGAGCATCGTTCGACCGGTTCTTTTATACGGCAGCGAATGCTGGCCAGTACTATCTCGGCACACTCAGGAGCTTTATGTCACGGAAATGAAGATGCTGAGATGGATGTGCGGCGTAAAGCGGTCTGACCGCATACGTAACACATTCATTCGAGGTAGTCTTGGAGTCCGTGACATAGCGGATAAGCTCCAAGAGCGTCGCCTGAGGTGGTATGGTCACGTTGCGCGCCGGCCTAGGAACTATGTCGGACGCAAGTGCCTTGATATGTCTGTCCCTGGAGTGAGACCTCCCGGACGCCCAAGGAAGCGCTGGTTGGATGTCGTGATGCAGGGCATGAGAGCCAATGGTCTAACCACTGAGGACGTAAAAGATCGTGCAAAGTGGAGTAGGCTCAGTAGGAAGGCAGACCCTGGCACAGCAAGCCGGGATTAATGCCAGGAAGAAGATATATATATATATATATATATATATATATATATATATATATATATATATATATATATATATATATATATATATATATATATATATATATATATATATATATATATATATATATATATATATATATATATATATATATATATATATATATATATATATATATATATATATATATATATATATATATATATATATATATATATATATATATATATATATATATATATATATATATTTATATATATATATATATATATATATATATATATATATATATATATATATATATATATATATATATATATATATGGTAAAGGTACATGAGGCATGTTGCGGCTCAAAGACACTGGCGTTTGACTGTAATCGCGACATTTTGCAGGTTCGATACCCACTCCAGGGGATACAACATTTTAATTTCTTGAAAATTATTAAATAAATATTTTAGCAAAGCTGGACGTTAAGTTCTGCTACTCAACATGGAATGCCTCATATATCGGTGGAAAATGGGGAACGGATCGGAGTGTCTTAACACTATGTTCCCAAGTCCCCTCTACAGTACAGTCTACCCGTATAGGTACATATCAAATTTAAGTCCAACCTAGTTAACAGTAATCTATAAAGTGAGAGCCGGTAAAAAGAACACAAATGAAGCAAGTAACGAAGTTACCTCAAAAACGATAGAAACCTTTGAATGCGCAAGTACTCTTTAATTAAAGCAGGTTGCATTGAAAATCCTTTGGTTAAAACTCAGCGGCTTGAAAATCTTAATTACTATGTATAAAAATTTGTTCAATTTCGACAAAATAATTTAATTTATTTATATTTGAGGCCTGTCGTGGCGCAGCGGCACTAGCGTGTGACTGTAATCGATAGGTTGTGGGTTCAATATCCACTCGTGGAGAAATATTTATTATGAAATATGATGATGGATGAAATATTTATTAATTTCAATTTAAATATTTAATGTTTTTGTTTCTTCGCTCTGGTACAAGGCAAAACGTTGAGTTCCGCTCAACTCAACACGCAATGCCTCAAATTCGGTAGAAAGTAGGGAAGGGAAGTGGAAAGCAGTGTCTTAACATTAGGTTCCCAAGTTCCCTCTGTCAACCCTGCCATGTGCAGGATATAGCGTGAAGCTGAGTATTTATTTATTTTTTTCAGCTTTACCTTATAACCCAAACATGACTGGTTAGGTCGAGGGAACTTGGGAACCTAGTATTAAGACAATCCGATCCCATTAAGACTGTGATTCCCCACTTGAGGAAATAAATTATCTAATATTACCATAGAGGCCAAGATGCCTGAGCCTTGGGAAAATGAATTAATTTCATTTTCTTGTGCTAACGTTAGCGTAACAATACAAGCGCGTCGTTCAATACCGCCATTCAACAAGGAAGTCTCAAATATTGGTCGTGGCGTATAAAATAGAGTATCTTACCACTAAGTTCCCTATGAACGGAATGCGGGATAAAGCGTGAAATTGTAAAAGATTACGATACAAAAATATACGATACTTTTTAGCTGTGTCTGGCACACGGTAAGGTAGGCGGAGGAAACTTGGGAACTTAGTGTCAATACACTTCTTTATATACATAAATATTACGCTTATTACACTTACTATGAAAATATCGTTTTGAAACTAATTTGTCCTTTCGTTTTTCTCATCCCACAAACCAACGTGGGTCACTTAAACTATATACATATATTGTTAAAAACTTTCATATTAACTATTTCTGTACATAGTCGTATATACGTATTAGGTGTAAAAATCTAAATTAGTATCACTGTTCATGATAAGAAAATAAAAATGTTATTTAATTTAAATATACTATTGATAAAACTTTGATAAAGCTTTCTTAGGAAAGTTTATACTTTAAGTATTTAAAAAAAAAGAATCTTGAAAAGAAACAGATGGTCTTCCTTAATTTAGATAGAAAGGTACTAGGTACTTAATTCTGAAACACTCCATTGTCCCACTCTTTCTATCAAATTTTAAACCTATTGCATGTTAAGAGGTGGAACTGAACACCACACTTTGTCCTCTTACTAGAGTGAGAAAATAAAAATATTAAATACATCATTTTCTCGAGTAAGAATCGAATCCAGAACCAGTCGCGTCTGCAGTCGCACATTTGTGCCACTGCGCCACGACAGGCTTCTGGTTCTTCAATATTCAAAAGCACTTAAATTATAGACATTCAGCATTTTTTTTTTATTTAAATATTTCCTGTTTCGATGTTGAAAAATGAAATATGTACAGAAATTAAATTCCAAATATGCAAATCTCGAAGTAAATGGCTCTTTTGCGTCGAACGTGTAAAGCGTAGATTTTATTGAAATATTGTTTCATACATGATTTCATATTAAAATTGCACCAATAAAGCATTTTTCCGTTATAATTTTAAGTTATTGGTAAATGGTTTTGTATGAACAATTGATTTTTAAGCACGTACTCCAGTAATTTGGAAGTACAAAAGAAATGAGAGGATATTTATAGTTTGGAAGGTGAGGAGTGAAAGAGAGCTAGGAGAGGACTCGAGAACTCTATGAGAACACAGAGTCAGTGACACTGGAGGAAGATCAGAAAGCAGATCTTCCAGGCAGCATGTATGATAGGATTGATGGTATGCAGGAAGGTATGAAAGATCTGGTGAGAGCACCGGATGGTTAGGTCTTCTTAACATGTGGATTACAAAACGTAGAAATATCCTTTTTTAGTGCTCTTCTAGGAACACATATATTTTCCGCTCTCCTTTACTTCCCAAGGAACCTACGCTAGGTAATTTTGGTTATGATTGGCTGTTTTTAGCCATACTCGTATATACATTTATTGTTTTCTGTTCGAAAATGGCTTTATAATGAACATTTTTCACTTTTCAAAGCGTCAAAGGAGATGAATGCTCACCGAGCAACGTCGTAATTATTGAATTCTTCTCGAATGCTTGATAAATATTTGTTAACCTTTATAGATACTACTCTAATATATATAAGTAGTAACATAAAAAGAAAATTATTTTAGAGACCTATCGGGCACAAGCGTGTGACTGTAAACGCATGGGTCCGATCTCCACTCGAAGACATCTAAAAAGTGTTGAAATTTATTATTTAATATTTTCATTTCTTTTCTCTGGTAACAAGGCCACTCGACTCGCAAAGCCAAAATCAGGGGGAAGTGGGAACAGAACGGATCTTAACACCAGGTTCCCAAGTTCCCTCTGCCTACTCTACCATGTACATAATGATTATATTATTATTAAAAGGTATACATTTTTCATTTCGTTAAAATATTCATAAAAACTGCCACAAATTCCAATGATGAGAGTTTGTAAATTACTCATATCAGGCCCGTGTGTAGTATATCAATATATGCTACTAGATGTAGACCGCAACTTTGTTGATATTAACTACAAACTGTGAAATATTTCCCATTCCCATAGATAAAAGGAAATACTACTAAATTATTAACTAAATATTCCTTTGAGGTGTAGAGTATTTCTAGAAATCGGGAACTACCCCTTAAGAATTTACTTTTGTCTATTACTCTTAGTATTTTTTTTTATATATTTGGTGTATATTAAATTCAAAATCAAAATACTCACGTTGTTTACGAGCATAAAATTACCACTGCTGAGAAGAACCGACAACAAACTCAACAGTTGCTCTTTCCAATATTGAATAAAGTAACAATTTCATTATTAGTATAGACGTTATCAAAGCCAAAGCACCTGTAGCTATTCTGATGACACATGGAAGACAAGTAATGTTTTCAAAGAAGACAATTTTTTGCTCTAAAAAAAAGTGTAAAAAAGTTACTCGGCTTCACGCTGTATCCCGCACATGGCTGGGTAACTTAGGAATCTAGTGTTAGGACACTCGGTTACACTTGCGTTCTTCACTTTCCGCTCAAATTGAGGCATTACTTGTTGAGTGGCGGAACTTAACGCCGCACTTTGCCTTATTACCAGAGCGAAGAAATTAAAACATTAAATATTTAATTTGAAAATATTAAATATTTCAGTTCCTCCAGTGGGGATCGAGCCCACAACCTACCGGTTACAGTCACACGCTTGTGCCGCTGCGTCTCACGACAGGCCTCAGTTACCAACAAAAAAGTTGCCATTTCCGAAAACATTAAATCTATATCCTATATAAAATTAATATAAAATCATTCTTACAGCAAGTCGCGATAGTGAAGGTGACTCCAGAGGATACAGGTCAGCGGAAGAACAAGCAAGAGAGCTAGCAAGATCTATACGACGAGAAGTCGCCAAGCTAGCTGACAAATGGAACACTCTGGTGGACAGGAGCGACGCGTGGGGCAGGTGTTTGGATGATGCTGTCCAGGTAGGATATATCCTTGTTTTATAGTAGCCTATTCGGCAGTGATGACATTGTGATATAGCAGAACTGTACTAAGCTGAATTTCTTTAATATTCTTGGCTCTGGTAAGTGTCAGAGCGCGGCGTTGAGTTCCGACTTAAGTGAATTGTGTTATTCTTATAAATAATAAATGTTCTTAAACCTTAAACTGCTTAGGTAGAGAATGGAGAGTGAATTCTGTGTTGAAACACTTTGTTCTCCATTCTCCATACAATTTCAAGCCGTTATCATTTAATAATAAGCGCCCTCTGTTCATCATACCTCAAACTAAAATATCGATGCAGATATCGACTAAATCGTCCATTCGATAGATGGCGTTGTTTGATATATTATTAAAAATTAAATATATATACATTTAATTTATATGTGGGCACTCCAAATTAACCACCCATAGGTGTTAATCTGGTAATTTCAAATTTGAAATTTGTCTACAGCGAATAAAATAAATATTTTTTTAACTCATAAATATTATATTATACAGCCCCACGTACGGTCAGAACCCCTGTACGGTCAGAGCAAAAGAGGCATCTTGCACTGATAAAGGGAACTTGGGAACCTAATATTAAGACACTATGTTCCGTTATAGATCTCCCCCTAAATATAAACGTATATCAACTTATCCATCTAACCCTTGAGAGGCCCTTGCAGTTTCAATAATAAACTGGAACACTTTACGACTTCTGCGGAAACGATAAAATATTTTATGTTCATTGGAAAATGATGAACTATCAAACACAAGATCCTCAGTAAACAATATGCCAGCTTGTGAAAACTTATATATGTACAAAAATTACGACGCGTATCGTAGAGATACTTATTTTATTTTGGATTAAATATTCACGCTGTATCCCGCACATAGCAGGGTAAGCAGAGGGAACATGGAAACCTAGTGTTAAGACACTCTTTTCCGTTCCCTACTTTCCGCTGGATTTGTGGAACTCAACGCCGCACTTTGTCTTGTTATCTGAGCTGAAAAATATTAAATATTTAATTTCTACGAAAAGTGATCAAACTCACAACTCGTTGCGTTTTCAGTCGAATTCTTGTACCCGTACGACACGAAAGGTCTCATATAAATATCTACAAAATTAAATATATATTTGATGTACGCAATATATGAGCATCCGAAATTTATATATGTTCCTCAAAAATCGAGGGTATTCTATCACTGACTCGCCCGTGATTGATCGGATCGCATATGTTACACTATAAAAACATTTATTACTTGTTTATATAAACATGTTGCTTTTCGATCGTTTCACGTTAGTATGAAATATCTGAGGGATACATTCTACATATTTCATTTGGAATTGACTAGTTTAAATTCAGTACACAGGATCTAAGCGATGGATGCGGGTTCAATCCCAACTTAAGAGAGTAGATATATTATTTTCATTCGCCTGTTCTGGTTTGACTAATCGCAGCGCTATGTATGCTGTCGCGAACTTTTCTCTAAAGCTTTTAAAGGGGAACAATTACGTCGTACATAATTTTTGCGTAGCTATAAGCGATTAAAAGGATAGAAGCTTTTAAAGTCTACCGGCTAAGCTGGTGTTTATGTGACTTGCCAAGTTAACATGTGTTTTTGTGTAAGTAAAATTCTAAATACTCAATTTGAGTAACATCTAAGTGTCTGAAGTGTCTGTTGTGGGGAATGGAAGTGGCACGGAGTGTCTTTACACTAGGTTCCCGGGTTCCCTCTGCCTACCCTGCCTCGTGCGGGATACAGCGTGAAGCTGAAAAAAAAATCTAAGTGTCTGATTGGGCTGGCTGATTCTGTTCTGGTGACAATGAATTTATCTATATTCAGTATTGTTAAAAGTTCGCAGATTATAAAAACTTGTACAACCCACTTCATTCAATTATTAAATTAATATATTATTTTATTTGTAAAAAATAAAAGATGATATACCATAAAAATATTCAAATATCTAAAAAGCTTCTTTTTTAAAAAAAGATTTTTTATTTAATATTTTATTGTATTGTGACTGTAATTTCATTTACTCATCGCGTGACATATACATTGCCGTATATTTTTTTTTAAATTACCAAACGCGTGAAACAAGATTGTTTATTTTACGTTTTAAAGTCTTGAGGCCTTTCATGGTGCAGCGGCACAAACGTGTGACTGTAACCGATTGGTTGTGGGTTCGATCCCCACTCGAAGAAATGTAATATTGAATATTTTCAAATTAAACGTTTAATATTTTCATTTCTTCGGTCTGATTACAAGGCGGTCTGATCTAAGCGCAGTGTTGAGCTCCACCACTCAACATGTAATTACTTAAATACGGTGAAAATTGAGCAACGGAACTCATTGATGTTTCCTTTGCCTAATAAGATCTTTGATTATCGTGATTATTACACATTCTAAATGAAACAAATTTAACCAGATTAATCACGTATATTGATTTTTATATTATTTTTATTCCGTGGTCACGGGTAGGCTGAGATAGCATTCGTCTGTCAGTTGAAAATTATTATATCAAACTAACGCCAACAATTTCTCAATTGCCCCGGATTCGTGCAGAATGAGCTTAGTGTATCTTGCCCTTTAGTGTGGTGGGCTTCAGACTTTAACGATGGTGGTAGAAAGATTTCAAACTTTTTTTCTATTGGAATTAGAATGATTTGTATTTCGGCCTGTCGTGGCGCAGCGGCACAAGAGTGTGACTGTAACCGACAGGTTCTGGGTTCGATCCCCAGTCGAGGAAATGAAATATTTAATATTTTCAATTTAAATATTTAATGTTTCATTTCTTCGCTCTGGTAATAAGGCAAAGCGCGGCGTTGAGTTCCGCCACTCAACACGTAATGCCTCAAATTCGGCGGAAAGTGGGGAACGGAAGTGGAACGGAGTGTCATAAAACTAGGTTTCTACCCTGCCTCGTGCGGGATACAGCGTGAAGCTGAAAAAAAAAATGTATTTCAATAGTTTCGCGGATCATTCTAGGGACACGTATGTGTTCTTCATAGCAAGAACGTGGGGTTTAACAAACCTGATGTATTGGTTAGATTTATTCACAGTATGCTTACACATTACTAACTGCTGATCTTTCTCTGCGTACCCAGCCATGGTTAAAAAAAATAAAATATGCTTTAAACATTACCACACAGTTCTACATTACCATTATAAAATGATATCTTAACTATATTGATAGCCACACTACTCTTTATGTGTACAGGACGTCCGGTTTCTTGAATAAGTTACTATACAAAAAGGACTTTGTTATACAGCGTGATTGGGCGTCAGTCCCCTCGACATAGATTATATA
This sequence comes from Eueides isabella, assembly GCA_019049475.1. Lineage (NCBI taxonomy): Eukaryota > Metazoa > Arthropoda > Insecta > Lepidoptera > Nymphalidae > Eueides > Eueides isabella. The sequence goes on from CM032402.1 coordinate 10,548,907, forward strand.
ATTCATACAGATACCATGTCCATAACTATTATTTCCTACTCATCATGTGAGGAACAAAATATTACGAAAAAAGTCATTTTTTTAATTAATATTTAATGTTTCATTTCTTCTCTCTGGTAATAAGGAGCGAGGAAGCGCGGAGTTGAGTTCCGCCACTCAAGACGCAATGCCTCAAATTTGGCGGAAAGTGGGGAACGTGAAGCTAAAAAAATAAAAAAATAAATGGTAGTATGTTAATACAACATTTACATTTCCTACCAGCGACGCACGCGCCGCATCGCTCACCTTATATTATTGTTAAGTATAGCCAAGTTATACAAAACGTTAAATATTAATCAACTATAAATAATATTAAGTATTTTTTTTTTAATTTTGTAAAATTTCATATAAATCTGTTTAGTGGTTCTTGTGTGTGTACGTGGAACAAACATCTATACTCACAAATTTTCACAATTATATTATTGCTTCGATGAGGCCTGTCGTGACGCAGCGGTACAAGCGTGTGGGTTCGATCCCCAGTCGAGAAAATGAAATATTTGATATTTTCAATTCAAATATTTAATGTTTCATTTCTTCGCACTGGTAATAAGGCAAGGCAAAGCGCGGCATTGAGTTCCGCCACTCAATACGCAATGCCTCAAATTCGGCGGAAAGTGGGAAACGGAAGTGGAATGGAGTGACATAACACTAGGTTCCCGGGTTCCCTCTGCCTACCCTGCCTGGTGCGGGATACAGCGTGAAGTTATATTATTGCTAGGATATAAATCACGTGTTAGTAAATTTCAACATGACAAGTCATAGACATTTCAGCTTAGTGCATCCATTGTAAGTAATTCGACTGGAACAAGATTTTGCATAGCCATTGTCTGGTAACCCGATTCTGTAGGTATTTCTCGTATGTAGGCGTGGGCGAAACGTTCCACATTAACGCAGTCTAGTCAGTTTTACAGACCTCCTCGTTAATAGATTCTGAGTAAACTCTAAAGAGTGTGTGGATTTAAAATGTACTACAAGCTTGGAAAACTTGTATATATTTTAAAATTTAATATTGTAAATATATCATTTATTTAAGCATCATTATAGTAGAGTAAGTCCTTACAATTATCTTTAGAATTGAATACCTAAAGATTACTAAAAATAAAAATACACACTTAATAATTTATAAAAACTTTGTAAGTAGCGACGGATTACATCGAAATATTAAAATTACTCTACAAAAAGCTCTTAAAGTCATCGTAATAACGAAATACCGATATTGTTACTTTTTAAAAGTAATTTATATAATTAGAATTTACTTTCCCACAGCATCTGTATCTAAATCTTAAATTCAATCAGCAACCATCACAAAACCAATATCAAAAAGCCTCAATACTGCTTCATCAAAAACGAAAAACCTCTGAGAGACAAAAAGATATATACATTAAATTTTTCAATAGCACACAGCATCTACATAATATTTAATTAATCTACATCTACCAGGAAACGCGCATAATAGTCGATTAATATCCATCGTGCAGTCCAGATCACGCCCGTGCTGACCTGAATATCTCTACAAAGCTTAATAATATGCATTCGATAGAATAGAACGCCTGGAAACGATATGAGGTAGATATTAGATATGTGAGTCAAAATTATATATTTTTTTCCAGCTTCACGCTGTATCCCGCACTAGGCAGGGTAGGCAGAGGGAACGGAAGTGAAACCTAGTGTTATGACACTCCGTTCCACTTCCTTTTCCCCACTTTCCGCCGAATTTGAGGCATTGCGTGTTGACGGGCGGAACTCAACGCCGCGCTTTGCCTTATTACCAGAGCGAAGAAATGAAACATTAAATATTTTAAATTGAAAATATTAAATAAAATCAAAATTATATTTGAAAAGCCTATGTACTCATAAAAGCTAAAGTTTGCTTGATGGGTTGGATATCTCAAAAACTATTGGTTTTTATAGAAAAATCTTACTATTATAAACATTTTAACCTAGCGGGATTTGAATCTGGGCCTCTTTAACGGTTTCCAAGGAGCGATTGTACAAATTTGACCTTTCTGACTGTCTGTGTATCTTTCTGTATAACTAAGCTATGTTTCAAAAAAATCTGACTATACAGATCAGCTTAGCTTTTAGATTAGCTTACAAGCACTTTACCATATTATTTTTATTTATTTTTTTAATTTTTACATAAACAGCTATAAAAATCATAATTTGATCCCAAAACAGAATAAAATACAAAAATACTAAAAATAAATCACAAAAGACACTTAACATTCTTCAGAATTTCTTAGACAAAAGTTTAAAAACAATTAAAATTGCTCCAAACTATGCGGTTTCATAATAAAGTGCGGCAGTCCCTTCCATTAATTCTGCTTACTAAATCGCGGGCATGTTTAGATTAATTGTATCGCCCATTGTCTGACTGCGCCCTAATCTCAGCTTTGGATAGCTTTCTTTGGCGTATTTACATGTTGAATATTATTTATATATAGAAGGGTGTATGGTACAGTGGCAGCGTTAATAGTTGGTGATTCAATATTTTTAGAGACTGACTCTCTATCGATATATAATAATTAAATATGGCTATTATGAAAACTATGCGTATGCTCGAATATGAAATAATAAACAAAGGCCTGTAATAGCGCTGTAAACGCGACAGTTCGATTCTCGCTTGAATAAATGATATATTTAACATTTTCATTTCCTTACAACGGGATCGAGGCAAAGTATAGAGAAGAGTTTCGCCACTTAACACGCAATAGCTTGAGAAATCGGTGGAAAGTGGGTAACGGAGTGTTTTTAACACGAGGTTCTTGCGTTCTCTCTGCCTACCCTGTTATGTGCGGTACAACGAGAAGCTGAAAGGAAAATTTATAAAATATTAATATATATTTATAATAAACTATTCGTTAGTATTTTGATGAAATAATAAAAAAATATATTAATCATTTTTTTTTTCACAAATTTAAAATGATATACATATAATTAGAAAAAAAAGTACTTTTTCCTCCCAGAGAATTTCGAATCCACATCGATCACAACCGCTAACAGACCACCAGACACCAAACATAAAAGCATAAATCTCCTTTGACACACTCATTTCAATATACATAATTTCAAAAAACATTCCCAGATCTTTTCTCTTAAGCCAAGGGAACGACGTAAAATGAACGTTTCGAGTGCACTCAGGAAACGTAATTAAAAGTACTTTACATTTAAAAAGTACGAAAAATCTATATAAATATGATGTACTTTCTTAGACTCCCGCCTCAACTCGTAGGCTTGGTAAGGGGTAACACTAGGTAGTGTTTAATACGTTCCCAATTTTCCTGCCTATTTTAATATTATTAAAAGTATTTTTTAATATTAAATGGTGAAATAAAAATAATTTATTCTTCTAAACGTTAATTTAACCCGCAACTAACTTCATAAGGCAAGTCGTAGCGCAGCGGATTCGATCCCGATTCGAGAAAATAAAATATTTAACACTAAATTTTATATTTTCATTTATACGCTTTGGGGATAATGCAAGCGACTAGTTCCACCACTCAACTCGCTATGCCTGAAAATTCACCGGAAATTGACCGGAAACGGAAGTGTCTTAACACTAGGTTCCCAAATGCATAAACGGGGAACCTCTGCCTACCCTATATTTGGGAACCTGTGCAGATATTCATTTTTCTAGCTGAAAAAAAAACTCACTCCACAGGTTCTCACTCCAAACTGCGGAAGTAAAACAGTAAATACTCCAGTAACTTCAATTCAAAAACCTACACTGGACAAATAACCGTCATACCATTACAAATATAAGATATAATTGTGGCGACTCTACTTTACTGGATAACAATACCGCGCTCGTTATCGACGTCGTTACAAGACTACTTGCTGTGAGTGCACTGTAGGGATGGGACGCATAGGAATGCAAAATGGTAAAAATTGTCTATAATAAATATTGCCTAGCTGAGTATGTTTGGTTGGATACACTTATCTCAGGAAGGACTGGCTTGAATTAAAAAAAAACGCTGAATGTAAGACATAGCCTTGTTACAAGAGCGAAACAATTAAAATATTAAATATTTCAATTCCTCGAGTTCGGATTGAAGTTCAAACTTTCACGTTTCGAGTAGCACTCTTGAGCCTCTGCGCCACTATAGGTCTCGGCGAGACATCTATATTACGAAATTCAGTTGCTTACTAACTTTGCCTACTTTTTGCTATCGTCTGTGCATTTTCTGTCACTAACTTGACAATTCGCGCGAGGCTGAGTTCCGCCACTCAACACGCAATGCCTCAAGTTCGGCGGAAAGTGGGGAAGGGAAGTGGAACGGAGTGTCTTAACACTAGGCTCCTGGGTTCCCTCTGCCTATCCTGCCTCACGCGGGATACAGCGTGAAGCTAAGAAAAGAAGAGAAGAGAAGAGAGAAACTTGACAATCACTTCAATAGATATTTTAATCTCCGATGCAAAAGAGGGGTGTTTTAAGTTTGACCTGTCTGTCTGTGACACCGTAGGTACTGAATAAATGCACCGATATGAGTGTGGCTTGTTTTAATCAAAAGTTTTATTTATGGCGGTGGTTCTCGGCTTTTCTTTTCTTGAACATCGAATTAGTAGAAACATTTGAAATAGTGATATTTAGGTAGAAATATAAAATTTAAAATTTTATTCGTTTGTTATAAATAAATAAGAAAATTGTGTATATTAAAATTATTTTACCAACAAAATCTTTTTTCTTGTTGAAATTTCTTGAGTTATAACTTTCATTCTTCCCATATTGTACCCAGAATGAGTAAAATCGTGAACTTATTTAATTTATTGAAAGTTAAAAAATCTATAAATAATATTAAAAAAGCCATTCAAGTGAATGGGTCGTATTAAAAGTTTAAACAAGCTTTGAACTTTCATCAGTTGGCTATTTGATAAAAGAGTAGGTACTTATAACTTAATACTAATTTTAAGTAAATGTAACTATAACATCTTTTTAATTTAAAATGTTTTATTATATTAGAGCGGTTTCGATACTGAACAAGTGGGGAATACTAGGTTCCCAAGTTCCCTCTGCCTACTCTGGCATGTTGTCGAACTTTATAATAAAGTTATATTTTTAACGTTTTTAGGCTTACCTGTATAAATTAAAATATAATATTTTTTATATAAAAATCGATAAAAAAATATCGATAAAGCTAGAAAACAATAAAAGACAGAAGTAAGCAAGATTTGAATCCATCCACGCCTTGTTCCGTCCCGTTTTTAACTAATTCCAAGAGGCGCGGGTTCAGTTCGTGCTTCGTCGTTCGTTTAATTTTAACATATTTTAAATAGTAGATTAAACACTTTAAAAATAATAAAGACAAAAAAAATATATTTAATATTACTTTAAAAACTATCGATGTTAAATGAACATCACTATATAAAGGATTCAGCGGATGGCAGCTCGTTAATATTACCAACAATCCATTTTGAATGTTCCTCGCGAAAATCATTTTTTCTCTTCTAAAGTAGTACGAAAGTTTCATTTTGTAAGATTATCATTATCGAGGGTAAGGTGGTGCAGTGGCACGAACCCTGATTATAAATGCTATGGTTGAAGATACAATTCTCATTTGGGTGAATGTAATATTTCATATAATTTTCTTAGCTATTAGCTAACGAGGCCAAGAACGGTGTTACTTTCCGCCACTCCGTCACTATCGACCCTGCTATATACGGGATAAAGCGTGAAGCGTGAAAAGGAATTATCGCTTTGGCATAATGATCACGCATATATCATTCCCTACTGTTTTTATTCACGCTGCACACGCGGAGCGGACAGGTCGTGTTCGTACATAAATTAAGCAGTGACAGGTTGCGATATTGATATATGTACATTGTTCGACGTGTAATATATCTACATACATACATACATATATATATATACGTACTTAATGTTGTAAATTAATGATTTTTTTTTAATTAACTATTATCTTCACGCTCTATCCCGCAGACCCGGGAACCTACAGTTGACACACTACGTTCCACTTCCACTTTTTAAGACTCAGTGCGGCTCTTTCCTTGTATACTAAAAACTTATATTTTGTTAAATTGCATTTACATTTTTTATTAACGTTAAGCTTAATGCTTAACGTTTCATCCCCCATGTGGCAGAGGGAACTTGGGAACCTAGTGGTAAAATTCTCTGTTCTGTTCCCCACTCGCCACTGAATTACAGAAATTCCGTGTTAAGTGGCGAATCTCAGCGCCGCGCTTTGCCATGTCACCAGAGCAAAGAAATATAAATGTTAAATTCCTCGAATGGAGATCGAACCCACAACCTGTCATGAACATTTATTATACGCAACATACAAACTTACTTTAATATATAACAAACAAAAATCTACATTAATATTAATTTAAACATAAATTTTAGTAAAAATAAGACGTCTAAACGACTTTTTCAACTTTTTAAATATTTTATTTAATCCTGTGGACATGACTCATAAGCGTTTGTCGCTGGTCTTTTGTAGGATTACTTTGTAAATCTCTACAGCATTTATAAAATTTAAAAAAATATATATTCTGTAGTAAAGTTTTAGTTGCTGTTGCTTTTTTTTCAATTAAAGTCTCTACATTATATATAGTTCAAATATACAATATATTTGAAGAGCAGATAGAACTAGATTTATAAGAATTATTTTTCAAAGTGATTTTTCTTGTAATTCAGATTTTGAAGGTAAAGTTTTATAAATTGTATAAAAAAATGACAGAAAAATATCAAGAATGATAAAGCCTGTAATAAGGCACAAGCGATGTGACTTATTAATAGACAGGTTATGGGTTCGATCACCACTCGAGAAAATTTAATATTTTAACATTTTGACATGATATATTTAATATTTTCATTTCTTCGGTAACATGGCTAAGCGCGGTGTTGAATTACGCATTTTAACACAGAATGCCTCAAGTTCGGTGGAAAGGGGGGAACTGAACGGAGTTCCTTATCATTAGGTTACTCTGCCATGTGCGGGATACAGCGTGAAAGTGAAAAAAATAATAAAAAGAATTGTATGATGAACATAAATAGAGCAAAAAACACAGCGTTGATAAAGAAATTGTTCTATAGCTAGTAGCACCTGAGATTAGTGTGTCCGAGTAAATAATCAATTAACCTTAATTTGTTTTTGCCTACGCTGTATCATGGCAGGGTAGGCAAAGGGAACTTGGGGACCTAATGTTAAGACAGCCCGTACCGTTCTCCACTTTCTGCTGAATTTGAAGCGTTACGTGTCGAATGGCGCAGCTAAACGCTGCGCTTTGCCTCGTTAACAGAATATGAAAATAAAATAATAATAATCCATTTCCTCGAGTGGAGACCGAACTGAAAGCCTATCGCATTTGTGTCACTGCACCTTTGTTTGTATAAAAAGTTAAAAACATATATATACATAATATCTTGGACGGTTTCCGTTAGTTTAAAACACGCTACGTTCAAAGTAGTATGAGTATATATGGTTTCTAAATGAATATTAAATATAGTAAAGATATTTTCAAAATTAAGTAAAATCAAAACAGCTCTACCATTCAAATCAATTGAAGCAACGTATAAGTAGTACAAATTGGATCGTTCAATTGACAGATATATTGTACGTACGTATATACGTATGTATATGTGGACGGCGCCGGCGCATTCATTCTGCATGACTTTGCCACATGAAAGTGGGAACACTAACTTTGGTACTAGATCTAAGTTTAGATCTTATTTTATTTTACTTATTGTCTTTGTCTGTGTTTTTGTTGTTTTTTTAACAGAAATGGAATGTTTCTTTTTAACTTCACGCTGTATCACGCGCATAGCAGGGTAGACGGCGGGAACTTTGGAACCTAGTGTTAAGACACTCCGTTCCACTTCCGTTCCTCACTTTCCGTCCAAATTGAGGCGTTGAGTGTTGAGTGGCGGAGTTCAACGCCGCGCTTTGCCTTGTTACATGAGCGAAGAAATGAAAACATTGAAATATTTAATGTTAAAATAATATTTTTTCATTTCCTCGAGTGGGGATCGAACCCACAACCTGTCGTTTACAGTCACACGTGGCCTGTGTCAGGACAGGCCTCAATAATAATTAAGGAGAATGTTTATTTATTATTGAACTATATTATTTACATAAACTCTTTCGTCTCTTATGCATTTTTTTATTTGTTTCAGGTAAAAAAATTTTATATTGACGTGTAGAATTTCAAAGTACTTGCGGGTAAGTACTTATGTTTATATGAACCTTTATTGAAAACATCATAATACTGATCAAAATGAGTAACGGTATGTAAAATAATATTATAATTATTATAATTATTTATAAGCTTCACGCTGTATCCTGCACGATGCAGGGTGGACAAAAGGAACCCGGGAACCTAGTGTTAAGACATTCCGTTCCACTTCTGTTCCCCACTTTCCGCCGAATTTGAGGCATTGCGCGTTGAGTGACGGAACTCAACGCCGCGCTTTGCCTTATTACCAGAGCGAAGAAATGAAACATTAAATATTTAAATTGAATTCAATTATTTTAATAAAACAAATAATGAATACAATATTTACTTAGTAAATAAGTTTTGTGAGATAGGGTTTTTTTTATCCTGAAACAGTTTAATTCCTTTACATTTAACGCCAAAAGGTTAATAAGACAGACGTTAACATTATTTCAGTTAGCTTCACGTTGTATCATTAGCGGATTAGCCAGGGAGAACGGCTCGGCCACTGTCTCAACCTCTCCATACATACCATCCGGGAAATCCTCATACATTTTACGTGACTTTCCTCCAAGTGTCTTAGATACTGTCTTTTCGAATGTCTCTCTTATCACTCACTTTTCCTTAGAAGTTAAATAACCAATATGTCCTTTTTTTAAATTTCAGTATTGACTTAAAGTTTTGACTTTGAGATCTGCCTCTTAACATGCAAAATTCAAAAATCAATTGATGGAGGGAAACATAACACCTTAACACTTTCCCTCTGCCTACTCTCCCAAAGCGGGATACAGCGTGAAACAATAAAAAAAAACATATCTTGTCTAACAGTTGAATAATTGATGCTTGTTACAATGTAGGTAACCCAGATAGCTAATCCTGTACAATCGTACAACCGTTATCAATATGTTAATAGAACTAATAGAGGCTGGTTGGACTCAGGCCAAAATGCAAATGCCTTTTATGATAACTAGATTCTAGATTTTTGCAAGTCTCGGACTTTTATTGCTACGGCTGTGCGTAATGTGATTTAATTTGCGTTTCATGGGATTTTATTTGACAACGGAAGTGGAAATCTTCGGTTTTTATGTTGTATTTTTTATACATATATACTTATATTCAATTTGTAACTGATCATTGTATATGGACGATTTTTTAATATATATATATATATATATATATATATATATATATATATATATATATATATATATATATATATATATATATATATATATATATATATATATATATATATATATATATATATATATATATATATATATATAAAGAGGCAGTGGTTTATATACTGTCGCTATTGCTAAAATTGACGACATCCTTTACGTTTATACGTTTATAGTGTAATTATGCAATACTGATATTATTAGAGAGTAAATTTGCATTAAACGCCTATAAATTTGAAGTACTTTAGTAACGGAGACAATTATTTGCATATCTGAGATGATGTATTGTGTAGGCTTTTTATATTAAAACTAATATTTATAATAAATTATACGTATTTTATATATAAATTACTTAACGTCAGATCTTATTAGAGGTATTGTTAGTTCAGCGTGTGGGTTCGATTCCCATTCAAGGAAATGAAATGTTGAAGATTTTCATTTTCTGGCTCTACAAACAAGGCGTTTGGAGACCGCAGGAAGTGGGAAACGGAAGTGTCTTTACAATAGGTTCCCAGGTTCCCTCCGCGTATGCTATGTGTACGATACAATGTAAAGTAAAAATAATCTTTATTTCATTTCTTTAATATACTTCAGAGATAAAACTGCTGGAATTATTTTGAATTTCATAAAGTGGAGGAAAGGTTTTTAGAAGAAGACCTTTTATCGTACACTTAGGCCACAAGTCCCAGGCTTTGAGGCTCCTTTCCATGCTTCTTTCCTTTATTTCTTTAATGCTTGAAAACAAAATTACTTTTTTTCCAATTAATTTTATATTTTTCCTTCTATCAGGTGTTGAATTTGTGACTTCACCCCAGAGACTAATTATTATTAGTCAAAAAATATATTTTTTAAGTTAAAATGAAACTGTGTTAAGAAAAAACAATTTTCTGAGTAAAGCGCGGCGTTAAGTTCCGATTATCAACTCGCAATGTATCAAATACGGCGGAAAGTGAGTAAAAGGGTAACACTAGGTTCCTGATTCCCAATTACCCATTTTGTTATATGCGGGATACAGCGTGAAGCTGAAATAAAAATAAATGCCATTATACCTACTGCAATGGAATTTTCGTTCAATTTAAATCGGAATTCCAAACCGCAGTAATCAATAAAGAGCAATCGTGTGACATCAGTACAGTAGTTACCACTTAATTAGCACCGATGTGTAACCAAATTGGTTACATGATGGAATTAAATCTATATATGTATATGTATATGTATATGTATGTATATGCATGTGTATATATATATATATATATATATATATATATATATATATATATATATATATATATATATATATATATATATATATATATATATATATATATATATATATATATATATATATGTCGTGACAAGTCGTGGGTTCGATCTCCACTCGAAGCAATGGAGTATTACATATTTTAATTTATTCGCTCTGGTAACAAGGTAAACCGCGGCGTTAAATTCCGCCACTCAACACGCAATGCTTCAAATTTGGCGGAAAGTGTGGAACAGAGCGAAGTGTCTTAACACTTGTTCCCAAGATCACTTTGCATGTTATGCACGAGACACGCCGTGAACAAAGGAAACAAAAATAATAGAAAAACAGAAAAGATATGATATTGCATACACATATTTTACTTTTTTTTGTATTAACATCTTCAAACGCAAAACAAATAAATTTATACTCAGCTTCACGCTATATCCCGCGCATCGCTATATCCCGCGCATGGCAAGGTAGGCAGAGAGAACTTTGAGAACCTGGTGTCAAGACACTCCATTTCATTTCAGTTTTCCACTTTCCGCCGAATTTGAGGCAATTGTGTGTTGAGTGGCGGAACGTAACGCCGCGGTTTGCCTTTTTACCAGAGCGAAGAAATCAATACATTAAATATTTAAATAAAGAAGTGAAATATTTAATGTTTTAAACATTAAATATTTCACTTCTTCGGGTGGTATTCCTCCACCACCCACAACCTGTCGATTATAGTCACACCCTTGTGCCGCTGCGCCACGACAGGCCTCAAAAATTTATATACAAATATAAATACTCTTTGGTTACACACTGACTGATAGAAGACGCACAAAAGAAGCTACTGGACTTAGTAAGTTGGATTAAGGAGCGAAGGGAAGCTTTAAAGAGGATTTCTGAATTTTTTTTTTTTCGAAAAAAGACAAGGATTTCCATTTTACGATATTACGTAAAGTAATGAGCCAATTAAACATATATATAAAAAAAAAAGTTTATTACTAGTAATATATAAAAAAAAACTATTTCTACTTTAATAAGTATAAATAATTCTCTCTCTCTCTCTCTCTCTTATTATAAAATTTTGAAATTCATATAATTTCAAGAGTCACAAATTTGAGGAAAAGCTTGAAAATGAAATTGTATAAAAATATGTACAAAAATCTGCAGACATATCATTCCGATATCTTACTTAGAAACCTTGTACGTACGTGCGTATACGTTCTATATCTACCTAGGTAGGTAAGGTAAGGTTACCGGAAGTAGGAAGTATATTCTTTCAGTATAAACATTTGCACTAACCAAATTCGAACTCCCAACCCCTACTTCCATGACACAACAGTACCAAATTTTATAACAACTTCGTATAAAATCTTCTTTTCAAATACTTCCTCCATTATTTATTTAATACGCTGAAAGTGCCACTCGGTGCCGTCTTAATTAACCAGAGCCGGCATTGCAACTGTACAGATGTAGAGAGGTATACGAGTATAATGCAAAGATGGGAAAAGCGGGGCGAAAATGAATTTTTTATACAGCTTTCTGTTAATATTGATATTAATGTAGCTTGGATCTAATTTTGTTGGATTTAGGTTCCCGCGTATAGTATGGTGGGCAAAGGCTACTTAGTATTTAGATATTACGCTTTAAGCGTAATTTTTAAGACATTACGTATTCAGAAGCGTAGCTTAACGCTGCTCACTGTTCTTACTAGAGCGAAGAATTGCAAGATAATTTCTCGAGTGGAAATCGAAGCTATAACTCTTTCAAAATGTCCATAATCGCTGAAACGCTTTAATGGCAGGTGTATAGGCAGGAGAAACTTGGGAACCTAGTGTTAAGACACTCCGTACTGTTCCCCACTTTCCACCAACTTGAGGTATTGCGCATTGAGTGACGGAACTCAACGTCGCACTTTGCCTTGTTAATATAGCGAAGAAATGAAAATATAAAATATTTCATTTAAAAATATAAAATATTTCATTTTTTCGAGTGGGGATCGAACCCACAACATGTCGCTTATACAATCCCATGTCCCTGCGTCACGACTGCCCTCAATCTATATGAATAGTAGTGTGATTACAAATTTTACACATTATTTTCATTTCCTCACTCTAGTAACAAGACAATTTGCGGCGTTCAGTTCCACCATTCTACACGCAACATCTTAAAAAAAAGGAAGAGAAAACAAAGAACAGAGATGTAACACAAGGTTCCCCCGCCTTCCCTATTATATACGGGAACCAGTGTGAACCTACACAAGTCCAAGTTATCAGTCGATGTTATATAACGTTTTCTACGCTTGCATTTTCCACGCTGTTCATAAATTTATAATTAAATAGCGAACTACGGCTTTGCCTCGTTATGGTGAATTTTATTTAATTCTACCAACGCTACTCGGGGCCCTCTGTGAATTTATAGTGCTCTCGTTCTCTATATAAGATTAAGCGACTTTGTGGTATAAAAGTTGGATTATTGACTTCATAGAGCATTCCTGAGTATAAAATGATTGCAGATTCAATTCTGATCTTAAGATTAAACCGTGAAACTGGAGTAAGGTGGCTTATCGGGAACGTAGTGTCTTAACATTGAGTTCCCAAGTTACCATCCTACCATATTCAAGATACGCGAAATTACTATTCAATCACTTAGTTAAATTAATCAGTGAGCCATGACTTACTAACTACCCAATATAATCAATAAATATATATATATATATATATATATATATATATATATATATATATATATATATATATATATATATATATATATATATATATATATTTAGTTATACCTAATCTATTATTCGTGGCTGTTCAAATGAGATATATGAGTCAACGTTGTAAATTTTAAGTAATTACCTTCGCAAATGTACATACTTTGGTTAACGCTTAAACTTTATGTTGTAAACACGAAATTGTTATTTGTTATATAATATATAATTGTATAAAGTTATATCCTCGTGAGGCCTGTCGTGGCGCAGAGTAACAAGGGGCGGCTGTAAACAAAACTGGTTGTGGGTTCGATGTCCACTCGAAGCAATGAAATGCGAAACGCAGTGGCCAAAGCCACTACGTTTAAGGCTCCGGTGCCCTTCCACCTTAAAGGACGGCAACGCTCCTGTAGCTCCTCTGGAGTTACTCGGGGCCGTGGGCGACGGTGATCACTTACCATCAGGTGACCCGTACGCTCGTTTGCCGTCTTTTCCATTGCATAAAAAATGAAATATTTAATGTTTTCATTTCTTCGTTTTGGTAACAAGGCAAAGTGCGGCGTTGAATTCTGTCACACAATTATCAATGCCTTAAATTCGGTGATAAATGAGCTACGATATTTATATTTATTAATCTGGCTCGTCTTAGAGACCCTAGGCAGAAAAATAAGTTGAAAAATATACACTTTTGTCAAAAATTTAGACATATTTTACCGAATTTACATTGTAATTATTTAGAAAATGCGTCAAAAAACATTTCTTTTTTGCTATCGTTTTAAAAAATGATACACGTTAAGTGATAAGATCAAAGTACACAATGTTTCTTACGAAAAATGACAAAAATATTTTAAATATTGTCTGTTATTTATGAAGCAAGAGCGGGTGGTAAGAGCAGGAAACTTTTAAAGACCTTTTTAGAATGCAAAATTGATGATACTGGAGGAAAGTAGAGAAAATAATTTTAATTTGAATCTTTGGTGTAAGTTTGATTTTTGTCCGGGGAAATAAAATATTTGATATTTTCATTTTTTTTCTGTCGTGGTTCAGAGGCGCAAACGTGCGACTGTAAGCGTGACAGGTCATGGGTTCAATAGCCATTCGAGGAAATGAATATTGCATATTTTGAAACTAAATATTTAATGTTTAAATTTTTACGCTCTAATAACAAGGCAAAGCGCGGAGTTTAGTTCCAACACTCAATACTTCAAATTCGGTGGAAAGTGGGGAACGGAACAGAGTCTCCTAACAATAAGTTCCCAAATACCCACTGTCTATCCTGTCATATGCGGGATACAGCGTGAAGCTGAGGGAGTGAGAGAGTTAGTAATATTTTCATTTATCAGAATAAAGAGTCAAAGCATGGCGTGAAGTTCCGCCTTTATGAATTCATCGGAAAGTTAGGAATATATTATTCTGCCACTACGTTCCCTATTTTCCTCTGTTCACATTGCTATGTGCAGAATACGTCAACAGCGTATAGCTAAAAAAATAAAAATATATATAAAAAAATCTAAATATAACTATAAAAATACTTAATGTATACAAGATTTTAATACCAGCGAAAAAATTTTCTTTACAAAATATCCACGAAGCACTAAAATTCTCGTTCACAATCTAAGCCAATCAGCACTTATATCGAATTGTCTCTTTGTCAGCGAAAGCTCAATTTTAAAAGAATTACCACCCTCACTTGAAAAGTATCTTAATTAAAACGGTCCATAGTGCCAAAGAAAGTAAATTATTATTATTCTCTTTCTCTCTGTCTCTCTCTCTGTCTCTCTCTCTGTCTCTCTCTCTCTCTCTCTCTCTCTCTCTCTCTCTCTCTCTCTCTCAGCTTCACGCTGTAACCCGCACATGGCAAGGAAGGCGGTAACTTGGGAACCTAGAATTAAGACACTCCGCACTGAGAGATACACACTTTCCGATGATTTTCAGCCGTTTCGGGTTGAGTGGCGGAACTAAACACCGCGTCTTGCCTTGTTACCAGAGCGAAGAAATTATAAAATTAAATATTTAAATTAAAAATATTAAATATTTCATTACCTCGAATGGGGATCGAACCCACAACCTGTCGTTTATAGACGCACGCCGGTGCCCCTGCGCCACAACAGGGCCCAATAGTATTTAAATAATAACATCTAAAACAATTATCTATATTAATATCTAAATATGTAGATCTGAGGCCGTTCATGGCGCAGAGTCACAAGCTTACGACCGTAAACACGGAAAGTTGTGGGTTCAACCGCCACTCGAAGAAATGTTCCTCCACTAAACAATCAAAATCGACTGAAACGTAACGGAATGTCTTAGGGGGCGTTCAAGTATTACGTTACGCATTTTTTTGAACATTTCTGACGTAACACATCGTTCGAACCTACCCAACACACACATCGTAACGTTTTACAAGAACCCCTACCCCCAAATTGCGTTACGTAATATTTGAACGCTCCCTTAAGACTTGCTAAAGAGGTTCCCAAGTTCCCTCTGCCTAACTTACCATGCACATGCATGCATACATCGCTAAATTAAAAAAAAAAGAAAGATAATTACTGCATCGGTTGCTCTAAGATGAACACAATTAAAATTTCACTCAAAAAGCCTCTTTATAGCGGCAATTGGCATATTTTATAGCATGATGAGTTAGTACAGGCCGTTGTGGCGTGATCAGACAAAACCTAGTGGTCGTAGGTTCGATATATTTAAATTAGAACATTTTCTGCTCTTTTCTTATATTTATTGCATTATCCTTAGTTAACATTAACATAAGTATTAAATGTAAGAATTCGGTTTGCAAATACGATATATCATAAAAAAATATATATAAATTACGGGTAGTATTTGTATGTATGTAGCTTCACGCTAATTCCCGCACAGCAGAAAAGGCACAGGGGAGAGTAGAGTTGAGACACTCCGTTTCCGCTTAAAAAGCTCGCTCAAACAACTTCTCTCTAGATATATCAATTAATAAATAGACACAAAAACCAGAAAAAAACATCAGCAAATATACATGAAACACCCGTAAATTAAGAAATTCAAATGAAAAATACATTGCAGGTCAATAAAGCTAAACCAAACTGTGCGCTACAGTACATAAAGTGAACAAAATTAAAAACTAGAACGAGTTGTACAGTGGCCATAATTTTTTAACTTTGTAGATTTATTTTTGGGAATTGAATATAACGTTCTGAGATTACATTTTGATATGATCTCTTTCTCTCTCTCTGAGCTTAACGCTGTGTCCCGTATATAGCAGGGTAGGAAGAGGGAACTTGGGAACCTAGTGTTAAGACACCCCGTTCCTTTTATTTATTTTTATTTTTTCACACAATTTTTATTTTGCCATTATAGTTAGGAGCTTAGTTAAGAGTTAACGCTTTTCAGTTGGAATTACACGAAATAATTTTTGAATTTAACAAAATGGGATCTATTGTACGTTCTCTTTTAATGAATTAAAAATAAGAATCGATATTTTGTCTGATCGATGTCACTCCTTATTGAAATCCACTCGGTCAATAGTTTTAATATTTTTTGAAATTAAATTATATTTAACCTTGTATCCTACATAAGGTAAGCTGAAGAAACTATATGTCAAGTCCGTTTTCCACTCTCTTCTCAATTTTCAAGACATTGCCTATTGGCGTATCTCAACACCACGCTTTATCTTGCTATCATAGCCTGAAAGAGAAAGGAGATCATTATTCCGAGTGAGAATTGAAACGAATGTCGCATTTTCACAAATATTTTGTACACTAACCATTCGACCATATCCTTCTTTGAATTTTCTGCTATCCAAATACGTTATTTTACTCTATTATAAAATAATATACCGATATCAGTTGATAGATAACAAAACGCACAGTCCCCCTACTATCCTCTGAAATGGACAAATTGACACAGCGACCAATCACGCGTATTGCATATGGCGTTAAACCTGAATTAACTCCGCTGCGGTTTGTTCATTCTATTTATTTTGTCCAGATTCGAGATGACATATGCATTCAGAATTTAATTTGATTGTATATAGTTATTTAAAAAAGCGTATGACAATTTGAACGTAGCGGGATTAGAACCCGTGGACCTTTTGGATTCAAAGAGGTGCTGGTTCAATTCCCGCAATTTTTTGAAGTAATATTGAATTAAAATAATATATAACAATATTAATTAATAATATTTAATTATACATAGCTATTTTTGAAATAATACTTAATTATTTTGTGGTACTATAAATGATTTTAAAATTATTTTTTATATATATTTTTTGAAAGCAAGTCGTTTATACTCCACTCGTTTTTAGCCGACTTTGAAACTTATTGTTATGAATTTGTCGCGTTGTTGCTATTTTATACCAAGAAACTAATTGGTAAATATTTAAAGTAAATCAGCTATTTTGTATAAAACAAAACCTTTTAATGACATCCACTTTCGAAAGACTCCAGTTATTAGGCAGAAAAATGAAAATAACATTATATATATAAAAGTTACTGAGCTGTAATCGAACTATTAACCATCATGTCCTTTCCGCTTACGCCATAAATAAAGTGTAAAATGAAAGTGACTTTAAATCAATGTTTTATTTTTGTTCATTTATTGATTTGACAGTCAGGCGGCCATTTTTATTTATTTTTTTTTAATTTATTTTTAGGTACAATGACAGTTTGTATAGCGATTATTCAATGTCGTGAGCTCATGAATAACTGTTACGCTTATTTTTTTTTATTTTTCATTATCTTTTTTAAA
Organism: Eueides isabella; assembly: GCA_019049475.1. Classification (NCBI taxonomy): domain Eukaryota; kingdom Metazoa; phylum Arthropoda; class Insecta; order Lepidoptera; family Nymphalidae; genus Eueides; species Eueides isabella. The sequence goes on from CM032402.1 coordinate 10,566,980, forward strand.
TTCTTCACTGAAGTTTTACGATCAAGCTAGTGATGTTATTGAATTTTTGCTTCAGTTTTTTTTTTTTTAATATTTTAGTTTTAAAATTTATACAGTAAATTTTGGGATTAGGACAAACTTGCGACTGTATACGCGTCGGGCTGTGGGTTTGATTACCACTCAACTTCATTATATATATTTAACAATTACGTCTCCTCACTCTGATAACGAGGCAGAGCGCGGCGTTGAGTTCCGCCATCAACACGCAACGCCTTAATGTTGAATTTGAACTACATACAATTCATAACATCTATACGACATTTGATGTATGTATATAATATATGTATGGTACAACTTATTATTATTTTCCAATAACTCAAGTCCTTATCTATAAATAATACGTATAAAGACCCCAGGTGGCATTATAGCTTGCGTGAATACGTGAAAATGTCAGAATAATATATTTGTATTGCATAAACCAAAATGACTAGCAATCTGGTTATATTAAATGTATGTATATACATAATGAGGCTGTGGCGCTGCCTAACGAACGGGTTAGGGTTCGATTTTCTATTGGGCAATGTATTCCATTAATATTTTCATTTCTTCCCTCGTAACGAGATCAAGCTTGGTGTTACATTCTGCTATTAAAAATGCAATGTCTTAAATTGGAGAGAATGTGGGAAACGGAAGTGTCTTTACGGGAACGGAGTGTCGTAACACTAGGTTCCCGTGTTCCCTCTGGATACTTTCCATGTGCGGGAGACACCATGAGTTAAAAATGTATTACGTAAAAAAAATGTATTACGTAAAATTTTATGATTGATCAGCGTTCGTTAGTTCAAATATATAGCAGTGTGTAGTGTAATTAGTATAGATTTGAGTTGATTAAAACGATTTTGAATTATTTACTCAGCTTCAAGCTAAATCCCGTACAGGCAAAGGGAACTTGGGATCTCCGCCGAATTTGAGGCATTGCGTGTTGAGTGGCAGGACTCGCCGCCACGCTTTCCCATGTAAAGCGAAGAAGTGAAGACAAGGGATTGAACCCACAACCTGTTGTTTACAGTCACACGTTTGTGTAGCTGCGCCACAACAGGTGTCAGAAAATTTAAATTTTAATAATGATAATTATACCTTAAACTTTGCAATTTTAAATCATATTTGAATATAAAACCTAATAAAAGAGAATTTTGTCGTTAATAAATTTATAATTCATCGCTTATTAACATTTCAGTAGCGAAAATGACTTTTTTCAGTAAATCTTTGAATTATTCAATTAATATTTTACGGTAAACAATGAATGATTATCATCTTACCACATCTTACCACATCTTTGTATATTAAGAAAGTGTTCCTTGCTTTTCACACATTCTAAAAACGTTACGTTTTTGGATTGCGTAACCCAACACCGCAGCTTATCTTATCAGACTATAAAACTACTAACGATTCAAATACAGACATTCTGCGAGACTCTATCTCAAATGCGGCACAACGGCGTCTCTCTTCCTATTTAAATATAACGCAATAGCATAATTTAATTGAGCTTTTACTAACAATGAAATTGCCTGCGGAAACAAACCTGTGACCCGTGACGTACAAACGTGATCTATTTATTAGCGCATACAGTACAGACACACCTTAGGTCATTGTACGCTACAATATGACACGGAAATTATATTTACAATGGAATGATTTAGCCATAGAGGTTCAGTGGCGGTGAGTTATATTAATAGTAGTATTGGCTGTGGGTTCAATAATTAGGAGAATGTTTGAGTTATTTTCATATGTAACACAGAGTTACCCCCCCCCCCACTCTTTGCGGAGCTCAACGCCGTGCTTTGCCTTAATACCAGAGCGAAGGAACATTAAATATTTTAGTTGAAAATATTCGATATTTAATTTCCTCGATTTGAAATCGAACCGATATATTTATTTGTCTTACCTAAAATACGCGTACGTACATAAGTATATATTAAAAAACGGTAAAGGCATCACAAAAGAAACTCAACAATTTAGAACAAGTATGAACAAAAAACAAGAAACCCTTTTAACGCGAGGCAAGTGTAAATTTTTTGCTTTGCATTCCTAAGGTGGCTAAAAATATACATATGTGCATATAACAAAATTAATGTCCATTTTGGAAGCTGTAGCTGTAATCACGATGGTATGGAGTTCGATTTACGTTGGAGGCAGTAAATTATTTTCATATTTCTGCGTTTAGTTGCGTCGTTCATCACAGAATGTCTTGAAATGTGGTGAAAATTGAATTCTTTTACACTACGTTCTTTCTGAATATACTTTTGTGTGAAGATACTTGCGGGAAAATGCGTGAAATATATAATAATATATTATATATTTTCGTTTCTTTTCACGCATTTTCTTTATTTTTATAAAGCTTTATTAAAAAAAAGAAACAAGAAACTAATAATTGTTTTAACTTTTTCTTAAGTATACATTTTTTTATGTATACAATTGAGTTTCGAGGCTTGTAGTGGCGTAGGGGCAATAACATGTGACTGTAAAAGCAACAGGCGTTGGGTTCAATTCCGGCTGGAATAAATGAAATATTTAACATTTTAATTTCTACGCTCTGGTGACATGGCGAAGCGCGGTGTTGGGTTCTACCACTCAACATGAACTGAACGGAGTGTCCTAACACTAGGTTCCCAGGTTCCTTCTACCTACTCTGCCATGTGCGGGATACAGCGTGAAGATAAAAAATAAAAATAATTGACTTTCATAACAGATGCGCCAATTGCGTTCATTGAAACCGATACCTAAGTGGCCAACATTCATTTACGACTAAAGTTGTAGCATTGTAAATCTGTCTGTACTAATCTGTCTGTACTAACTGCTGTTTATATGTTTGTATGCGCTAATCTCAAGAACTTCTAGTGTAATATTTGTACTATATTTTAATGTATTATTCCACACTGAGGGAAGCAAAATAAATTTAAATATTAAATTTAAATTTAGTAACGTTTAGTTTAAAAATCATTTTACATTAGAAAGTCATCTTGTTGAGTTGTTAGTCTATTTATTTAGATACATTGCAACTAGATGTAGTATTTATAATACAGTATCATATGTCAAAATAAATACCAAAAAAGTGTGTTATGTCTGTTTGACTTCACAGAAGAAGCTGTTTTGTTGTTAAATATTATTATCGTATTATTTATTGTTGATAAATAAAAAAGTTTAATTTAATAAAAAATATTAATTTCAACAAAATGGCTACGATTTTTTTTTTATTAATTTAGCTGAACTTTTAGTTTTCAATGTATAGATATTGTCGTATAAGTAATAACATTATGAGAGTAATAATATTGGTTAGTAATAAGATTAATGAGGCCCGATACAAGCGTGTGACGATAGATTGTGGGTTCGATCCCCGCTCGAGGCAATGAAATATTTCACATTTTCAAATTAAAACATTTAATGTTTTCATTTCTTCGATCTGGTAACAACGCAAAAGCGCGGCGTTGAATTCCACCACTCAACACGCAATGTCTCAAATACGGCGGAAAGTGGGGAAAGAGAGTGGAACGCAGTGTCTAGGTTCCCAAGTTCCCTCTGCCTACCCTGCCATGTGCGGGATACAGCGTGAAGCTGCGTAATAAGGATAAATGAGAAATAAATGATACTTAGAAATAATTTTTACATACACATACAAGTATTTAGTATACTACATCCATAAGCTACAAAGAATAAATTACTGTTCTAAATTGAGAGATACACTTTAAAACGATTTTTAAAAATGTTAAAAGTTTTTGAAGATGTTAACTTACGTTTTTAGTTCGAAGCTCATTCCAAGGAATCGTAGAATTCACAATAAAGGAGATAGGATAGAATTTCTATATTTATATAAGCAATAATCAAAAATACAAAAACAAAGTAGACTATAAAAAAATATCGCTGCCTAATTCATTTAGTCTCTTATCTAACGTTAAGTGAGTATCACGGCGCATGCAATGGCGTTACAGGGTGTATTTGTGAACACGTATGCTGTAGGTTAGGTTCCCAGTTGAGGAAGAAGAAAATCGTAATTAATTATGATAATTAATAAATAACTAATAATAATACGTAATTTTCCGTAATTAATAGTTATTCCCCCGTTCAACACGCACGCAAATTAGACGTTAATTTGGAAACAAAGTGTCTTACAACAGGTTTCTTCTACTTACCCAGATAACAATATAAAATTTATCAACTCCAATTAAACTAAATTATATTTTAATAAATTGTATTTTTATATTTTTTTTTTTTCATATATATGTAAAAATGCAAATTTATATATTACAAATTTTATGCTCAGCTTCACGCTGTATCCCGCACATGGCAGAGTAGGCAGAGGGAACTTGGGAACCTAAGGTAAAGACAATCCGTTCGATTTCCGTACATTATATGCAAACTTATATATTATAATGTATATTATAAATTATATAATTAAAATATTATAAGGGTCCTCATCATAATCCCCACAGGGTGTAAATTGTAACTCCCCTTTTAAAAAATGCTCTAAATTGAACGTCCGTTGAAACAAAAGCTTCACTTTATTTGTGTCGCGAAATCACCGCTTCTGTCCTTAGCAACTCTGTTAGTGATGTGCGTTATATGGAAATATTTGTCGATATATATATATATATATATATATATATATATATATATATATATATATATATATATATATATATATATATATATATATATATATATATATATATATATATATATATATATATATATATATATATATATATATATATATATATATATATATTCTCTACTTACGATAGAAAAATATTTTCTAGAAGAAGAGCAGAAAGTTTTGAACCTCCGCCTTTTGGAAATCGTTCAAGTACTTTAAATGTTATCTTAAATGTATGTATGTAAAAGATTTAACCGTTACGTTTTTTTACCAATACTGATTTGTAAGATAATTATGTTTCTTTATCACAATCTTGAAAAATAAGCAAAGAGTCGAATTAGTAATATTTCCACATATATCCATATTGATTTATTATTAATTGTACATAAAAATATAATATATATATAACAAAATTTATTTAACAAATATTAATACAATGATTTTCTTTTTAAATTTAACTTTCAACTCACCTTAGGTTGAGTATTATTAATCGTTTAGTGAAGCATAAAGTATAATTAAGGCATGTCGTGGTGCAGTACAAGGGTATGACCGTAAATGCGACTGGTTGTGCGTTATGTTCCCAATCGAGGAAATAAATTATTTTATATTTTCTAATGTTTTCATTTCCTCCCTCTGGTACAAGGCAAAACACTCATCTCGCAATGCCTCAAATTCAGCGGAAAGGCATGAACGAAACGAAGTGCCTTACAGTAAATTGCCAAGTTATTTCTGCCTATTTTGTCATTAGCGGGATATGGCGTGATGCTAAAAAAATAAAGTATAATTGTTATTTTGTTGTTATTCCATTAGGCGATACAGCTTTTGAATCGATTGTTTTTTTGATTGCACTTGTGGGAATAAGTTGTTTTCATTCCCCACACCACGCTGCAATGTTTCGAAAAAAATTGAAACTTCGACAATGCGTGCGAAACGGAGTGTCTTTTCACTACTTTCCCTCACCCACTGTGCTATTGGCGGGCGTGAAGCTTTAACAATGTATATTATATATAAAAGGGCGTGAAGCTTTAACAATGTATATTTCTATTTAATAAACAAAACACAGTACAATTATACATTAACAAAAAAAATCTCACCTTTACACTCATTAGAATATTACACTTGGCGAAGTTCAATCTATAAATAGCTTACAAAACGAGCTTTTTATCGACTATCACCCTCCTTAGAATGAGATCACGCACGCAGGACCAACAATAATGATTATGTAAATACATACATACATACATGTGTATTTGTATATGTATGCGCAGGCGCAACTCAGTGTAATGGCGACCGTCTGACTGGCGGCCGTGCGCACGCGCATATAAAAACGAAATTGATTAACTTAAAATAATCGATAAAAACGAAAAATTTTAATTATTTATTAAAGACACGTTTTAATATTAAGTTACAAAATTGATAATTCGAATAACTTTCATTAATAATTGAGGTTTTTTTAAGTTTTTTGTGATTTTTTTTGCAAACTATATTTACATGTGTGAGCTTAATTGGATTTCGTGGTGTGTCGGTAAAAAAGTGTTCTTAGTGATCTGGTTTTAAGTGTCTGTCTGTCTATCACTTTGTACAGTGTATCGGCTTACATGGATTTATGTCAATTATTTACGTTTATCTATCACTTCAAAGTGTTTGCTTTGGATAATCTCTGACCTAGTAATTACTAACTGGTATTTTGTCTCTGGAATATTTTGTTATATTTTTAAGGTATTTTTTTTAAAGAAACTAATTATATACGTATCTAAATATCTGAAATTTATATATTTTATTTATAAAAACAGTTTTTTTTTCCTAGAGTGGGAATCGAACCCACAACCATCGACCAACAAGCAGAGTATATGTTTACTTTATTTATTACATGTATTTTAATTAAAACAGAATTGAAAAAATATTTCAATTTCACGGAAATTGAAATATTTTTTCAATTCGTAGAAATGTACTCAATATTTTTTTTTTTTTCTTACTTTCTGATACCCTAATAAGAAATTAGCTTCTTAAAACATATACGTAACTAAACTTCTTTAAATACAGTCTTTATTGGTTGATTGGGACAATCTCAGGAACTATTAATTTAAGTAATGGAGAATATTTTTTTTTTTTCATCGGAATAGTCTATATAGTATTACAACGTTAATCAGGCTCATAGTATCATATGTAAAACGAAAATCTAAGGTATTGACTTGGGGGCAAAGCCCTAGGAAAAGTTAAAAATTATGCAGATATCTGTGGCACGGTGTAAGCGACAGGCTGTGGGTTCGGTCTTCACGCAAGGAAATTAAATATTGAATATTTTCATATTTTCAATCTCGAAAAAGCGGGACGTGGAGTCCCGCTGCTCAACACGCCGTGCTTCAAATTGAAAAGAGGGAAAGTATATTTATTAACACGGTTCCCAAATTCCTTCGGCCTACCCTACCATGTGCGGGATACAGCGTGAAGCTAAAAAAAAATCGTATCCCGGATTTTGAATCCCGGAATTGGATCATTGATCATGGATCGTTGGATTCGACTTCCTGTCCTTTAGATAAGACGTTTTATTATACTATACTTGGTCATGTCGGTCATGTAGTGTTGCAATAGAAAAATATGCACGCTAGTCGTAGTAATTATTACTCATTATGTTATTACAAAATTACAATAACATTTGTGTAATTAAATAAATTATACATATTTCAGATTTTTTAGTACTGATTTTTTTTTATTAGTAATTGTTGATGTTGTTTCTTCTCTATAACTTGATACTCTTCCATCCTTCCCTCGGATCGGTCTCAGGGCTTATGGGCCCTCCTCGGGATCGGTCTCAGGGCTTATGGGCCCTCCTCTGACGTTTCTAACTCCGCTCATTGATATGAGCGCGTCTTTGGGGTGTGACACCTGCGATTTAAGGTCGCAGATGTAGGGAAGAGAAATTCGTAAGTCTTTTCTATAAACCTTATTTTATCTTTACTATTGACCCGCTCGCGGCTTCGCCCGCTTGAATTGAACCATTTTATCATTTTATCTTTACTATTGTAGTAATTTTGTCGGACTAAAAATATTTCATTTGAAAATATTAAATATTTCATTTCCTCGAGTGGGGATCGAATCCACAACCTGTCGGTTATAGTCACACGCTTGTGCCGCTGCGCCACAAGAGGCCTCAGGTAAATTAAAACCGTTAAGGAAACTTTGCTAAAATATAATAATGAAAACTGCATTTAAATCTGGTTAGCTATTTCCGAGATTAGCGCCTACAAAAGCACAAACAAACATAGAAATTTATACATCGTTTTGGGCAACAGTTGTATATGTCCTTTCTAATATTTTTTCAATATATCTTAAATGGAGAGACAACGGTCAGTTACAAATATGTTATAAGTATAGATTTTTCTATACTTATATATATATATATATATATATATATATATATATATATATATATATATATATATATATATATATATATATATATATATATATATATATATATTATTATATATATATATATATATATATATATATATATATATATATATATATATATATATATATATATATATATATATATATATATATATATATATATATATATATATTTTTTATAACCTAGCTCGAGACATCGCCGTAAGATGTCTCCAGTGTCAAACAAAAGTTAAATTATAATATTATTATGATTACTATTGTACTTTTTTCTATAATAAATTGATATAAAACAAAATAAAAGATGTGAATCTTATCTGTTGTATAGATGTTTACTATATGTCTAAATATTTATATGAAAATGTCTTCTGCAAAAGTTACTTTACTAATTACTTCAAATAAACTAATTAATGGTGGACCGGTTATGTTAAACCAGTAATTCGACTATGAACACGATATGATTATGACAGGTATGTCAAGGTTTTTTGCACATCTTGAATTTCTCTTTATTTTTTTTATCGCTTCACTCTGTATTCCACATTTGGCAGAGAAGGCTTGGGAACCTAGTGTTAAGCCAATCCGTTACCTTACTCACTTCTCGCTGAATCCTTGAGGCATCTCGTATTGAGTAACGAAATTAAACGCCGCGTTATTACTTCATTACTAGAGCAAAAAAAAATATATTTAATATTTAATGAACCTGGAATAGAACTCATTACTTTCGCGTTTTTACAATCACACGCTATACCACTGTGCCACGGCTGCGTTCTTAAAAATATTTCACTAAGCTTGATTCGAACTCAGAACCTTCCAGTAATAAGTAGCTACAGCACATACTTACCTTTCCATTCAAAACAATATTGTAGCGTAGCCATTATTCTATAGGTCTATGAACCAATGAGTCACTCACAATGTAAACTTCCGCGCATTAGACGTTAGAAAGTCCTTCTATTACTTTTGTTAAGACACACTTGAAAAGGCAGAATAATGAGAGATTTAATGCTTTAAAGTGGTTTTGACAGTTGCATCTTTTAGAATTGACTTATATTTATGACGTTTTCAGTTTCGTCTCTTATACTTCTCATAATTAAAAAACAACTAAAAAGCCCGTCATGCGATAAAGTCACAAGGTTTGGCGTTATAACTTGAATTTTCACTCGATGAAACGAAATATTCCGTGATAAGGCAAAGCGCATTCAAGCGGCATTGAATTCCGCCACCTAATTCGCAATGCCTGAAATATCCTGCGAATAGAAGAGTGCGAAACGGAGTGTCTTAACATGAGGTTCCCAAGTTCCCACTGCCTACAGCGTGAAGCTGATAAAAAAATTAAAAACTATACACAAAATATTTAGTCTCATTTCTATTTCTGTACGAAATTTTCATACTAAATGTAAATTCATAGATATCAGCAAAATAATTAACATGTCACAGATAAAAAATACATAAAGGGACGATAAAGGCAGACTACACTAGAACTGTCAGTTTTCCCGCGCAAACCGCAATACTGTCACACTATGCATACAAATCGGCCATTTTTATTCTGTGCATGCCCCTAAAATGTCCGCCGATTTATTTTCACTCGTGTTCAAATGAAACTCACTTTCTGCTCGGTTTACTTCGAACAAATTTATTTTCTTGAACGAAAATGAATGGATCCTAGTGAATTTGTAGGTAGGTGCGATAAGTCTTGTTCGTTTTTGAGAGACCTCGTTTGTATTTGTGGAAGTAATTAAAATTTTAATTACTGATTTAATTAAATTGATGGTTATTTTAAAGTTTTATCTAATATTTTGATGCCAGTCGTATGACTGTAAAGGACAGGTTGTGTGTTCTATTCCCACTGGAAAAAGTGAAATATTTAATATTTTCAAATGAAACATATCATGCTTTTTTATTTCTTTGCTGTGGTAAAAAGGCAAAACGTGGCGTTGAGGAAAGTGTAGTAACACTAGGTTCCCAAGTTCCCTCTGCCTACCCTGCCATGTGCGGGATACAGCGTTAAACTGAGAAAAAGATCTAATACGTTACGTAGGAAGACATACAAGCCCTTCCAATAATATTCTCTGCAAGTTATACTTTTTTCGATAATCACTCAATTTGCCTACATTACTTGAGAGTGGCACGACGAAAAATGCGATTTATTTCAAGTTAAGTTTCAAGTCACTTTCTATTTAGCAATATGCAAATAAGAAAGCTTTGATTCCGTTTGTATACAGGATTTAATTAAAGTTGTGCGAAATTCAATAAAGTTTATATAGAGGACTGTCGTGACGCATGGGCACAAGGGTGTGGTTGCGAGTGCGACAGGCTGTGACTTCGACCTCCTCTTGAGGAAATAAAATATTTTATATTTTCTATTTAAATGTTTTCTCGCTGTGCTAACAAGGCCCAGCCTCCATTCCGCAACTCATCAAGCAATACCCGGAATTGAACGGAAAGTGGGGAATGAAACGTTGTGTCTTATCACTAAATTTCCTCTGTCTACTCTATCTTGTAGGACGTACAGAGTGAAACTGAAAATAACGTTAGTAAATTTAAGTCGCGTACAAGAAATCTATTAATCAACATCGTTTTACGGCCATCTTGGCATACTGACGTAAATATATATTCTGTAAACGACACTGCTGTAAGTTCCACTCCCCCTCAAGGAAATTGAACATTTTATATTTTCATTTTGTCTGCTAAGGTAACGTTAACATAACGCAGTGCTAAGTTCCGTCGCTCAACACGCAATGTATTAGGAATTGGGCCAAAAAAAAAATTGTTGGAGAACGGAAGTGGTCTAAAGAGAACTAGGGATAACTCAGCCTACCCTAAAAAGCTGACTTCTTCAAGCAATACTCTTGAATTGATCACTATGTTATTAACTATGAGAATTATTAAAAAAAACTATCAACCAATTAATAAGTATAAAAATGGAGTTTTTGATTATTTAAAATCAATTAAACTTCCATATAATATAAATGCAGTAAAATCTATGTTATTTTAGTACAAATTCACCACAAATACACTATCTGGTCCATCGACTGAATTATTTCATACAGAAGTAGCTACTTCTCATGCATTTAGGTTTTAGAATAGCGCAATTGCACCAGTTGCAACCGAATATAAATATTTCTAAAGAATTCCCGCTGACAGATCACTCGGTTGATGCCAACTGGGTCGACTTTTCTAAGTCCACGGGAACAACAATTTGTTTCATTCGCGATAAAGTTGTTGTGAATTGTGTGACGATAAATATTTTGTTGGTTTCTCTTAATATTGTCGTGCTTTCTTGTATTATTCTATGTATTCTGTAACGCTCAAAGTCTAAAGTTTCTTACGTAAATGATGTATTTAACTTTTTTTTTAGTTGTTATAGCATACACGTCTAGGGCGTACTTTATACATATTTGCAGCGTTTAGCTCCGCCACTCAATAAACAATGCTTCAAATTCGGAAATTGGGGAATGGAACGGAGTGTCTTAACATTAGGTTCCCAAGTTCCGTCTGCCTACCCTTCTAAGTGCGGGATAAAGTATGAAATTGATAAAAAAAAACTCGCTTTTGACAAGAAAGGGCTACTTCTAAGGCAGTCATTTCCTCACTCACCGCTTATTTATTTAATTTATATGTCGCTAGAGCAAAAGAAATTAAAAAAATCACTTCCCCTTAGTTGGAATTGAACCTACAACACGCATTTACAGTTAGACGCAGTGCCCAGTGCTGTGCTGTTGAAAAGAAACATTATTTTTCCGCCATATTAAAATAAAACTATAATAATGTATATATTAAATAAATAAGATTTTATTTATTTAATATATTAATTTATATACAATAAATAAAAGTAACATCAATTTTAATATCTAACTTTTTGAAATATTTATCAAAATTATCTTTGTATTTTCCGTTTAACAACATTGTAAATATTATCTGTAAAACTTTCTTCAACAGTTAATTACCATAGATAATAAATTTAAAAAGTCTTAAAAAGGGCGAATGGGCAGTAAATGCCCTTTTTATTAGCGGTCTCGGTGTTCTGGGAACAACTTCCGTGTTATTGCGGTTTTAATTAGATTTTTCTTCGAAAGTTTCTTCGGGTGTAATTATAGACTGGTTTCAAAATAGGTACATAGCAAGTTTTGAACCTGCGCTTATTGAGATGAGTGGAGAAAACGAACTTTATGTCCCAATGGGACTGTGTCAGTGGGGAAAGGTACACGGTTAATCTCGGCTTTTTGATTTTTTTTTAATTCTTTGCGGCGTTGAGATCCGCCACTACAGCCCTAATGTATAAACACTGGACAACAACCAACAGTGTCTGCTGTCAAAAACTCTTTTGATATTAAAATAAACATAAAATCGAGTGAAATGCAGCCGTGCTATGAAATAAGTTACTAAATCTTCATTTGATTCACTTTAGAAATACTAAATAAGGTGCTTTGTATATGAAATTAGACAGACGTTACATATGAAAGTGTGAAAAATTATGTTGATTTTCCTATTATTTTCTACGTAGATGTAAATTATTTTTTACTCTTGTAAAATAGAGCACGGCGATGAGAAACGCCACTCAATACGCTTCTCGCTAAACTCAGCTTCACGCTGTATCCCTCACATGGCAGGGTAGGCCGAGGGAAGTTTGAAACGTAGTGTTAGAACACTCTGTTCCAATTCAGTTCCCCACTTACCGCCTAATTTGAGACGTTGCCTGTTGAGTGGCGGAATACAACGCCGCACTTTGCTCTGTTACCATAACCGCCAGGCAAAGCGCGGCGTTGAGTTGCGCCACTCAACACGCAATGCCTCAAATTCGGCGGAAAGTGGGGAATGGAAGTGGAACGGAGTGTCTTAACACTAGGTTCCCTCTGCCTATCCTGCCTCCTGCGGGATACAGCGTGAAGCTGAAAAAAAAAAAAAAAAAAAAAAAAAAAACATAAGGATCTCTAAAAACAGGTACTTCTTTAATGGAACATATTCATCATTACTTATCAAACTTTGTGTCATTAACATAAGTGTTGGCAAAAACCAAATTATAACGGGTCCGTATTCCACTAATGATGAAATTATAATAATTAATTGGGAAAAAATATGAATATCATTAATCATTAATCATTAACCGGTAATCATTAATCATTGATATATAAATAAGATGAGATTTTATTATTTAGGTATATTATTTTTGACAGATGTCTGGAGTATTTGGTAATAATAAAGCCATAGGCTACGTATACTGTTTCCACGTAATGTAGATATCTATGGAATAGATAATAATTATGTTATTTTAGAGACCTATCGTGGCGCACTGGCACAAGGAGCTACTGTAAACGTGGCAGGTTGTGGGTTCGATCGCCACTCGAAGAAATGGAATATTTAATATTTTCATTTTTACGCTTTGGTAACATGGCAAAGCGCGGTGTTAACCTCCGCCACTATAAATGCAAACTTCAAATTCGGCGGAAATAATGGGGAGCAGTAGTGTCTTGGTAGGAAAGGAGTGTCTTAACACTAGGTTCATCATTTGCGGGATACAACGTGAAGACATAAATAAACGTTTTAATGGAATTAAATTTTTTTAATATAATATATTATCAAAGAGACTTTTTTAAATTCACTACGAAGTATAAGAAGACTGCATCATATGTAAAGCTTTAAAGCGCTAAAAGTAAACTTAATTTACCGTAAAATCCTTATAAAAATAATATTTTGCGAATAAATGACTGAGAAAGTGGAAGAAAATATTATTTCATATTTCATACGACCGACGACGGAAACTTAAATTACCCCAGTGTTAAATTTATTACGACTGTAACTAAAGAACTGCAAGCTTAATATTGTAGGTATAAGTAAAATAATGTGAAGAAAATCTACATATTTTAAAATTATTTTGAATTTTACGCCTTGAAAAATACTTACTTTCTTTAGTTACTCTCTCTTTTTAGCTTGAGGCTAAATTCCACCGTTATTAACGAGATTAAAAAGACGAAACGCGGCGTTTAACTCCACCGTTGCACACATAATGTTTTGAAAATTTCAACGGAACGCAGAGAACGTAGTGTCCTAACCAGTGTCTCTCTGTCTACCTTGCTATGCATGGCCGGTCGTAAAGCCGAGAAATCTAATCCAAATAATTGAAACGTACATACGTCTGTAAGAAATTATTTCGTTTCCTTCTAACTAAATATACGCCATCTCTTCTAAAGAAAATTTACTATCGTAACAGTAAATGTCATATAAAGCTAACTAATAATACAGGTATTTCGCAATAAACCCTAGAATCTATTTACAGAGATAGGCAAAACCAGACGACGCGAGACGCCTGCCGTGCCAGTTATAGTCTTTCAGTTTGTTTTCTCGTATCTTCTGTATATTATTCTGATTAAATATTTAACGTTTTCATTTCTTCGCTTTGGAACAAGGCAAAGCGCGGCGTTGAGTTCCGCCACTCAAGACACAATGTTGAGTGGCGGAACTCAAAATTTGCCGGAATATCTTATATCTTTTTTAATTATAATAACAAGTACTATACAACATAATATAATAAATATTGAATAAATTATATATATACATAAAATGTATATATATATATATATATATATATATATATATATATATATATATATATATATATATATATATATATATATATATATATATATATATATATATATATATATATATATATATATATATATAAATATTGAATAAATTATATATATATATATATATATATATATATATATATATATATATATATATATATATATATATATATATATATATATATATATATATATATATATATATATATATATATATATATATATATATATATATATATATAAAAAAAGAATTTCACCACTGACGGGGCGCGGAGCTAAACACCGCACTTAGTCTCATTAGCAGAGCGAAATGATAAAAATAAACTCTATCCACCTAAAGTAGAAATCCAACTCAAACGGGCGCTGCATTCACATTTAACCAACCACAATATATGCAAAATAGCCTAAGCAAATCTTTTTCCCAAAAGAAAATATAGCGAAATTTTCATAATTTCGACTTCAAACTGAATTAGTTCCAACAAGTACCGAGTTTAAATCATATTTTAAATACTCAACGCCCGCCAAGCCACGAACGAAGCCAGTAATACCGTGTTTTCGCACTTCAAATAACTCACATCCTCTACCGGTTAACTAATTCGTCACTCATGAACATGACTAAGTCTATATTATATGTATGGTTTTTAGCTATTTTAATTATTTTGTGTTTAATATAGATTTTTTCAAGCTTCACCTTGTATCCCGCACATGGCAGGGTAAGTAGAGGGAACTTGGGAACCTAGTGTTAAATCACTCTGTTCTGACACTTTCCGCCGAATTTGGAGCATTGCATATTCACCCGTCCGAGTTGCCGTGTGATTCCGGATTATATACGGATATTAGAATAGGATCACCCTGGTACTGATGGTGTCGTAAGAGGCGACTAAAGTGCGTGTGGTGGAGTCACGTTGCCAGCAATGGCAACACGCATTGACAGACTCGACCGGATTATTACCACCCCCGGCATTTAAGACCGGCGTTAAGTAGTGGCTTTGGCCACTGCGTTTCGCATTAGGTAATGCCGGGCCCCGGCGCCCTTCCACCTTAAAGGACGGCAACGCTCCTGTAGATCCTCTGGAGTTACTCGGGGCCGTGGGCGACGGTGATCACTTACCACCAGGTGACCCGTACGCTCGTTTGCCGTCTTTTCCATAATATATATATATATATATATATATATATATATATATATATATATTATATATATATATATATATATATATATATATGTATATATATATATATATATATATATATATATATATATATATATATATATATATATATATATATATATATATATATATATTTTCAGATTTACTCTGCCTACCTTGCTTTTTTTATTTTTTTTATTTATTTATTTTTATGGAAAAGACGGCAAACGAGCGTACGGGTCACCTGGTGGTAAGTGATCACCGTCGCCCACGGCCCCGAGTAACTCCAGAGGAGCTACAGGAGTGTTGTCGTCCTTTAAATTGGAAGGGCACCGGGGCCCGGCATTACCTAATGCGAAACGCAGTGGCCAAAGCCACTACTTAACGCCGGTCTTAAATGCCGGGGGTGGTAATAATCCGGTCGAGTCTGCCCATGTGTGTTGCCATGACTGGCAACGTGACTCTACCACACGTACTTTAGTCGCCTCTTACGACACCATCAGTACCAGGGTGGTCTTATTATTGAGAAAATTTCAGTCAAAAAAGACGACTGAAATTTTCTCTGTAGTTCTGTGGTTGCTTTATTCCAGTGATGGTTAACTGGATTTCAACCCCGTATATTAATAATAGGAAATTCATTTAAAACCTACCACAATATATAATTCTGTGTGTTTTGTCTGTATACTGAATTTAAAATAATTTCAAAGATATAGATTTTAGCTTCACATTTTACTCCGCGAATGGTATATATTCAAAGAGTATTCATCTACTCTAGTGCCAAGATACTCTGTAAATATCTTAACAGGTAAGTGGTGGAACATAACGCCGCATTTCGTCTCATCATCAAAATTAGAAAATGATGATAATTCACTATTCTTGACCAGGAATCGAATCCACTACCAAACGCCTCTTATAGTTAAATTCTATAGTTAAGAAAAGAAGATAGAAATTTATTTGGAGTCTGCAGATTTTCCGATACAACTTTTACGCAATGAATTCTCAGATTCCTCGCATTTACGTCTTAAATAATATAACGAATCTTCACACATAACTTCAATCACGTACGTTCACATGTCAATGTGTCCTCAATACGAACTGAATATGTAATTCAATAAAGAAGAAAATAACTTTAGAAGGAAAGTAAAGTTAACAAAAAGTTGTAAATTTCATACAATTTACAAGTGAAGTAAAAAAAAAAAATATTGATTATATTATGGAGATATGTTATGGCGCTAAGGCACAAGTGTTCCTCTGTAGAGGCGACAGGTTCTGGGTTCGATTCCCATTCAAGCAAATGATATATTTTACATTTTCATTTCGTCACTCTGGTAACGAGGTAAAGTGTATCGTTGAGTTGGGAAACGATAATGTTATATTGGGAACAGATTGCCTAATTTTAGGTTCCCAGGTTCCCTCAGCATATCCTACTACGTGCGTAATAACGTGAATCTAAAAATAACAATATTAATATTAAACAGATCTGCCAATACAATCAAAACCTTGATATAATCGTGACAAGCAACTCCCTGATACTGCATTCCCTACATGCTTTTTACATTGAGCGATTTGTTCAGCTTTTAAAGATCATTTCTATTTCGTTATTATTACAGAGAAGTAGTTAACTTTTAACTTCACGCTATACCCTGCACGTGGCAGAGTAGGCAGAGGGAACCCCGGAACCTAGTGTTACGACACTCCGTTTCGTTCCCCACTTTCTGCCGAATTTAGAGCAAAGCGTATTGAGAGGCGGAACTCAACGCCGCGCTTTTTATATGTTACCAGAGCGAAGCAATGACAACATTGAATATTTAAAATGAAAATATTAAATATTTCATTTCCTCGAGTGAGGATAGAACCCACAGCCTATCATTTATAATCACACGCTTGTGCCGCTGCGCCACGACAGTAACTAAGTGAATTAAAACAATTTTCAAAGATAGATAGTATTGTCTATATTTATATAGAAATTTATTCATGTTTTTATGTTCTTTAAAACCTTTAACCTCGCCTTTAATTTTTATTCAAGTGACATTTATCGATTTTACTTATAGTACATTCAACTTTTACATTGTAATTTAGCTTAGCTTTTCTATATATTAGTTGCTTAAAATATTTGGTAGGCACAAGCGTGTGGCGGTAGACACGTTGCGGGTTCGATCCCAACTCGAGAAAATGAAATAATTGTTTTTTGCTCTCGTGTCGACGTGTTAAGTACGGCGTTGAGTTCCGCCACTCAACACGCAATGTCTCCAGAATGTCGAGACGGGGGTACACGTTTTATCTTCACGTTGTATCACCCATATAAGGTTGATGAATGGAGTCTGGGCAACTAGTGTTAAGACGTTCCATACCACTTCCCTTTTCCACCTTCCACCGAATTTGAGGCACGGTGTATTAAGTAGCGGATCTCAACGCCGCGTTTTGCCTTGTAACCGGAGCGAAGAAATGAAAACATTAAATATTTAAATTAAATTATTAAATATTTCATTTCCTCGAGTGGAGATCTAACCCCACAACCTGTCGGTTACAGTCACACGCTTGTGCCGCTGCGCCACGACAGGCCTTTGCAGATTAATTTTATAACGAAATTTTATAATCCTTAGTTACACAATAAAAAACTTACATAAACGATTTTTAAAAGCCTTAAAAGTAATAAAATCCTTATAAGTCCAGTGCTGTAGCAATTTACATATATTTTATGCATGATTATGTGTCAGACATTGTTCCAAAGCAAAACCAATAAAATTATCTTCTTATTACTTCAGATAATATCTGATGATGAAAGTGAAAACACTTGAAAATTACGTAAATTTTACAAAAAAAAATATAATATAATTACGATTATTTTAAATTGAAATGTTTTGAAATAAGTGAATGAAGTGATTTTTTTAAAAATGCATCTTACCACGGATCTATCTCCCGACATCAGCTATGAAGTGGGCAAGCTGGAGATTTCTAAGGAAACTGAGATGCTGTACTATGAGCTGATGAGAGCATTGGAAGAAGAAGAGACGGTAGGTGGTGTTCGTTTTAGGATATATATATATATATATATATATATATATATATATATATATATATATATATATATATATATATATATATATATATATATATATATATATATATATATATATATATATATAGTAGTATGTAGGTGGTGTTCGTTTTAGGATATATATATATATATATATATATATATATATATATATATATATATATATATATATATATATATATATATATATATATATATATATATATATATATATATATATATATATATATATATATATATATATATATATATATATATATATATATATATATATATATATATATATATATATATATATATTATATATATATATATATATATATATATAATATATATATATATATATATATATATATATATATTATATATATATATATATATATATATATATATATATATATATATATATATATATATATATATATATATATATATATATATATATATATATATATATATATATATATATATATATATATATATATATATATATATATATATATATATATATATATATATATATATATATATATATATATATATATATATATATATATATATATATATATATATATATATATATATATATATATATATATATATATTATATATATATATATATATATATATATATATATATATATATATATATATATATATATATATATATATATATATATATATATATATATATATAGAATACTAAGGCGTGTGACTTTAAACACGATAGTTCGATACCCAATTGAAAATATTAAATATTTTCAAATATTTTTTTTTTAATATTTTCTTTTCTTTACTCTAATAAAAAGGTAAAACGCAGCGTTTTATTTCCCAATTCAACACGCCATATCCAGCGGAAAGTAAGGGACGAAAGTGTTTTAGTAGGAACAAGACTAGGTTCCCAAGTTACCTCTGCCTTCCGCATGTTGGATACAACGTTAAGCTAGAAAATAATCATATTAATACTAAAATAATTATATATGTGTGTGTGTGAACATATTTTTTACACCACACGACCGCATATCAAACATGTTTTCAACTCAAGGATCATGTAAACGAAAGCCCCTGGCGAACAATTGTATAGAAAAAAAATAGACAAGCGTCGATAGCATGGATCGCCGTGGGAACCCTTTTATGTTATTTGATACAGCGGAAGTATGAATAAACAGATATCATAGAATTTAAGGCAATGCTGGTTAACTGGTGGAACTTAACGCCGCGCTTTGCTTTATTACTAGAGCGAATAAATAAAAATATTAAACTTAATAGTATAGACATTTGGTGAAAAAATATTACATTGACGGATTTTTATTCTTATATCTTTTATTTGTATTTTAAATTTTACATATAACTACGTTGTCTTCTAAACGAGGTATTTATATATATATTTTTATTCAATTATAATTTTGTAGTTACTAATTCCTTGTAAATATATAGAGAAAATTCTGTCAAAGTACCTGATAACTTTGATATTTTGATAACAAAATATCATTTATTTTTTAGCTTCACGCTGTATCCCGCACGGGCCAGGGTAGACAGAGGGAACCCGGGAACCTAGTGTTAAAACACTCCGTTCAGTGGAACGGAAGTGTCCGTTCCCCACTTTCCGACGAATTTGAGGCATTGCGTGTTGAGTGGCGGAACTCAACGCCGCGCTTTGCCTTATTACCAGAGCGAAGAAATCAAACATTAAATATTGAAATTGAAAATATTAAATATTTCATTTCCTCGACTGGGGATCGAACCCAGAAGAACCTCTCGGTTACAGTCACACGCTTGTGCCGCTGCGCAACGACAGGCCTCCAAAATATAATTTTATTCCTAAGTTATAGAGATTGTATGTAAAATTGTAAATACCAATTATTTTTTATTTACCTATACATTTTTCCTTTATAGTAAAGTAAACCAGGAAAGCGTTGTATTGAAACGTACTTTAATGAATAATTTGAGCGCGACTTTTCGTAGAAAACTTGCTATCACGATGTTTCTAAGCTATGTTTTATAAAGATCTGATTAACACTTTAAGAGCGCTTTGCCGAGATAAGATGATAATGTCATTTTTATTGCCACCAAAACTTATTATTTACGTTTATACATATTCTCTAAGTCTAAAGTAACAATAATATTTAAATTGAAATATTAATATATCTACTTTATAATTTAGTCAAATTAAAACTAAGTTTGAGGCCTGTCGTGGCGCAATGGCACAAAAGTGTGACTGTAACCGACAGGTACTGGGTTCGATCCACAGTCAAGGAGATGAAATATTTAATATTTTCAATTTCAATATTTAATATTTCATTTCTTCGCCCTGGTAATAAGGCAAAGCGCGGCGTTGAGTTCCGCCACTCAACACGCAATGCCTCAAATTCGGCGGAAAGTGGTGAACGGAAGTGGAAAGGAGTGTCTTAACACTAGGTTCCTGGGTTCCCTCTGCCTACCCTGCCTACTGTGCGGGATATAGCGTGAAGCTAAAAAAAACTAAGTTCCCTTAACACTAGGTTCCCAAGTTCCTTCTACTTACTCTAACGGGATATAGCGTAAATCTGAGAGAACTTAAAAATTACCCAATAGTAATGAAATCGTGAATTCCTTCCCAATTTCTTAACCAGGCAAGCTACCACTGAACCATAAGGTATAAATTAAAATTAAAATTATAATAACAATAAATGACACTCACAGTTTCTAACCGAAGCAAATATAAATAGAAAATAAATTGAACTCTTCAAATTAAATGTTTACTTTAGTGAAGTTTGCGAACGGTTCATTAGCTGGCGACCAAACAGACGAACGAGGCGGACAGTTAGAATGGCTTTGTACTGGCTATAATTAAAGGACTTACTTAGGTCGTTCTTCACGCTGTATCACGCAATTAGCGGGATAGGTATAGAGGCATTAGTCTTAAAACACTCCGTTGGTAAAATTTACGTAAAAAGTGAACATAAATGGACAGCTTCACGCTGTACCGCGCACGTGGTAGGCAAAGGGAACTCGGAAACCTAGTGTTAAGAGAGTCCTTGTCACAACACCGCGATTTGCCTTGTTACCAGAGCGGAGAAATGAAAACATTAAATGTTTCATACGAAATATTAAATATTTCAATAAAAAATGAAAATATTAAATATTTCATTTCCTCTAGTGGGAATCGAACCCACAACCTGACGAGTTTACAGTCGCACACCTGTGCCAGTGCAATACTATTAACTGATATAATATTGCTAATGCTAACGAGAGCTTGCAAAAATATTTTCAAACCAAATGCAGTGAAAAGATCCTGTACTAACGCGATATTATTATAAAACCAGTCATTCTGTAATGAATCACCAAATAATGTTATCAAAAAGGATACACGTTCAAATCTATTTGTGCTTAGTACAATAATATGTACTATACTATTAAATACTGTATGTTTTTTTTTTTAGCTTCACGCTGTATCCCGCACGAGGGATGGCAACCCGGGAACCTAAGTGGAACGGAGTGTCAAGACACTCCGTTCCACTTCCGTTCCCCACTTTCCGCCGAATTTGAGATATTGCGTGTTGATTGGCGGAACTCAACGCCGCGCTTTGCCTTATTACCAGAGCGAAGAAATGAAACATTAAATATTTAAATTGAAAATATTAAATTCTTCATTTCCTCGACTGGAGATCGAACCCAGAACCTGTCGGTTACAGTCACACGTTTGTGCCGCTGCGCCACGACAGGCCTCGAACACTATGTATGTATGTATGTTTTCATGTACAATGCGCAGATTAGCCGTGATAATTTAGCCATTGTTATTCAAGTGTCAAACAAAAGTGAACAAATAATATTATGTTTCATTTTCAAAGATATTGACCCCAAAATTTAGAACGAGAACGTTGACCACTGAGTCATTATGAATAAATTTAGTTATATAGAAATACGGACAATTGTGGCTTGTCGCCACGATAGGTACGCGATAGGTTGTGGGTTTGATACCCACTTGAGGAAATTAAATATTTAACATTTTAATTTATTCGCTCTGGTGTCAAGGCAAGACAGCGTTGAGTTGTGCCACTCAACAAACAACCTTCAAACTGAAGGGAAAAGGGATATTAATACTAGATTCCCATGTTCCCTCTGCCTACCCTGCCATTCGCGGGATACAGCGTGAAGCTGAAAAAAAAAAATGAAATATAAAATTTATCGCTCCTATACTTTCACGCTGCATCCCGCAAATATCCCGGTAGACAAAGGAAGCTAACTAGTGATCATTTTCGAGAGACCTTTGATTTGTTACTAAAATAAGGAAATATAATTGATTTAATCCCCCAAACAGTACAGACATACAGAATTGGCACCTAAACATACATATTAACATTTTAACGAAGTATATTAAAATTTTATAACGGTCTATATTAAAATTAATACGAGTATTATAAAGGCAGCAACCAGTTTGGAGGTCGTCTCGGACCTTACAATTTATTCATAAGACAGGTTTATGCAAAAATGGGACTAAAAATACTTACTCGCTCAACTGTATCTCTCACATGGCGAAGTAGGCAAAGGGAACCCGGGAACCTAGTGTTAAGACACTCCGTTCCATTTCCGTTCCCCACTTTCCACCGAATTTGAGGCATTACGTGTTGAGTGGCGGAACTCAACGCCGCGCTTTGCCTTAATGCTAATTAAATTTCATTTCAGTATTTGTTCTCTGGATGCTGTGTGATGATTTAAATTATGAGCTGAGGCGGTGTGTTAGAAATAAGTACTTTTTTTTAGCTTCACGTATACATAAGGAACTTGGGAACCTAATGTTACGATTTATCGGTACTGAGTAGCTTAAAGGTTCCCTTAGTCGACCCTGCTGTACTGTGGCTTTTAAAATGTGCCCATTGTAAAATATATGGACAATATCACCATATATAAAAAATCAAACAAATATTTCGGTTGATTTCCATTAGACATATCAAACATGAACTATAACCATATATGGGCATAAGCTGTTCAATTTTAATTTACCTACTCAGCTCTACTTTGTAGAATTTACTAAGAAAATTTAAAAATAATTTTATCACAACTTATACATACATAGAGGCCGTTGGATTTGTTTTTCGTCACAATCACGGAGCGTCTTAAATAGGTTCCCAAGTTCCCTCTGCCTACTTTGTCATATGCAATATACAGCACACAGAAACAGCATGACTCGTATATATCAAGGTAGGCTGAGGAAACCTAATGATAAAGCTTGTTCCCCAAGCAGAGTCCAATTTTAAAGCTAATTTCCTGTCCTATTACCAGAGCGAGAAAATAATAATTAATTTTCTCAAGTGGGAATCGAATCCTCTACCATCTTATTAACCAACGGACATTATTCTGTATACATTTTGAAAGGCATCAAATGTACATAGTTAATACGTAACATGAACAAAAAGTTGACCGGCCACTGAATTATCATATACGTTATTTGCCTAACACTTGTCTGATAAATATTTAAAAACAGATTTGTAATGAACTGTTAAGCTAATATTGAAAGTCCAAATGGAACTGTTTACTTATGTCACGGTTTCTGTATTTAAGTAGGTACCCAATGGTATAGTGGTGGCTTATAGTTATAGTTATATAGACTAAGGATCATATTCAATATTATAGAGAAGAAATTTTTGCTTGTGGCATTAACGCTGTAGTGAAATGGAATTAAATAAAGGTTATGTATAACACATGTGTCATGACACATGCCACAAGACATATTCTAATCGAGGGAAGTAACTCTGGTCGTATTTACAGTGGGCTACATCGTTTAATGTGATTTACTTAATTTAATATTGATTTCTTCAATTTGCATATATTATTAAACAAAAAATATTTTTAATTCTATAATTAATACTATATATTATATTTTTTGATTTATTCAGTTAAATATATATTTTTAAAATGTTTCAAAAGATGTACTTTGAAATTGTTGTTGGTTCGTAATTTCTCGTGTCGCAAGAAGTCAAAAGTTAAAAAAAGTCTTATCTCCACGTACAAGAGATATTAAGCGTTCTGTTATCAATTTTAGATTAAATGATTAGATATCAATTATGATGTGAAAATTCTAATTTTACTGGCTGTTCTTGCTTTCTTTAGCAGTCCATGGGCTCTTGGCATGCTGGATGGGTCCAGATGGGATGTGGGATGGGTACCATTGCAGGATCAGAAGTGGGGGGCATACTCATTTAATCTATGTACCTATACCTAATCTATGTACCTATACCTGTATCCTACGTATCGTTACAATTTTGAATCCATTTTTCTGAGAAAGCTGTCGAACATTTCAAAAATGATAATATTTGTAGACAAGTTCATATCTATTAACAAAGTTATAAGAAAAAAATCGTTATTATATCTCTGGAGTCTACTTCTGCCTCGTACAAACTCAACGATAGTAAATAAAAGTAAACTATATTATAGTTTATCTATAAGAATATTTTCGTAGATATGAGCTGACCAGTTTCATTTTTTTCTACTCTGTATCCTGCATATAGCAGAGTATTATGAAAAGGGAACCTGGGAACCTGCATTTAAGACATTCCGTTTGCATTTAAAGCTTGGTTTGCCACATTTCGTCCAATTCTGGGGGTCTATTGTGTTATACAGCGTAAATCAACGCTGATCTTTAAATAAATAGTATAGTGGAGACAAGGAGAATATTAAATATTTTATTTCCTCAACTGGGAATCGAACGCACGACCTTCTGTTATATGCAATCTTAAAAAACTACCTACAAGTATAGCAAAAGTTATTTCATCTCATCTCAGCAATAACAGAAGTTATAAATGAATTAAATACAGCAAGGATTTACACAACATTTGTTTGTACAAGTAATTTACTTTATAACTTGGACCATGGCGGCGCCGCTGTTGAAAGTAATTTAGTGTAACTACAGTGGTTAACGTCTAAAACTATAGTTAGTATAGTAGATTTGTTATAGAAACTCTGATCTTGGTTGAGCATTCAATTTGTATAATTCTAAAACATATTTGACGCAAGCGTAAGTTATAAGTTTGATTTCCACTTGAGAAAATGATTTTTAATGAATATATCAGTTATTTTTTTGTTCTCATATAGGCAGACGACGGCATAGTGTTCCGCCACTCAAACGTAGAGCCTCTAGAATTCAGCGTAAAGTGGGCAACGGAAGTGTCTTAACACTATGTTCCCAGGTTCCCTATGACTTCCCTACTGTGTAGCTATAAACAAGAGGAAATAACTAAGTATGTACAATGTAACGTGTCATACAAACTTAATCAGTTATTTCCAACTGACCATGCGGTCGAAGCCTAACAACCTCGAACATTGTCTCCCGTCGAAGTGATTCACAGAGACTCAGAAACTAATGTAAATTATAGGCGCCATAAAGAGATGCCTATTGACTCATCTATCACATACATTCATACGTGACAGTAATATTTTATAAGGAGTAAAGCAAATTATACTCTATTGTAATAGATATAAGGCTTTATGTATTAATTTAAATATTTTTGGAGTATGTTTAGATAGCTTTAATTTGTAGTATTGAAACGGCTCTGTTTTTTTTATTATCATATTATTTATGAAATATGTTCATAGTATCATTTTTTTGTGCAGTAAATGAGGACTTAACTTAATTTTACTTTGATAAACTTATGACTGACGTTATATATATATTTGTGATATGTGTATGTGTATGTGACATGTTGAGGCCTGACGTGGCGCAGCGGCACAAGCGTGTGACTGTAACCGATAGGTTCTGAGTTCGATCCCCAGTCGAGGAAACGAAATATTTAATATTTTCAATTTGAATATTTAATGTTACATTTCTTCGCTCTGGTAATAAGGCAAAGCGCGGCGTTGAGTTCCGCCACTCAACACGCAATGCCTCAAATTCGGCGGAAAGTGGGGAACGGAAGTGGAACGGAGTGTCTTAACATAACACTAGGTTCCCAAGTGCCTCTGTCTACCCTGCCTCGTGCGGGATACAGCGTGAAATTAAGAAAGAAAGAAAAAAATATGTGTATATGTATATAGCACGGCGTTGAGTTCCGCTAATCAACAGATAATGACCGGTCATTGGGCGGAAGAATTGAGGTTTTACATTCGTTTCCTACTACTATAGTGGGTAAGAAAATATCTATTACACAGGTTTTCTACAAAGACGACCACAGTAAATTTACGTTACGCGCCCCAAAAAAATCTTGAAAATTAAATAAAAAAGTTAAATTATCAATAGCAATAATGCAGTCGTGGCACAGGGGTGTGCGAGCTTATACACGCCAGGTCATGAGTTCGATTCTTGTTCGATGAAATGAAATACTGCATTTTCATATTTTCATTTGCCTCGCTCTGGTAACGATGTAAAGCACGGTGTTGAGTTACAGCGCTTATCACGCAATGCACCACAAGAGTTTATTTTATAAAATATTTCATTCCCTCGAGAAACGGTCGGATCCACAACCTGTTACAATCAGTCAGTCAGCTTGTCCCCTTGCGCCACGACAGGCCTACCCTACCCTACTTAGTTATTATCCCTAAAAAACAATAACTTTTACAACAAAAGAATAAAAAAAAATATGAATTACTCATTATAACCCACTTACTGTGCCTAATACAATAATTAACTGCTATCATACTAAATAGATTCTTTTATACTATAATATATATTATATTTAATAGAATTTTAGTCCTTATTTCTATATAACATAAGTATAAAAATGCCACATTTGTACAACAATAATGCGTAAATACTATATTCAATTAATAAATCGTCCTAGATTTTAAAGTTGTCAGTCTTGTCAGTCTTAAAGCCAATTAGGCTTACAATTAAATCATATGGCCTTTTGCCATTGTAGCACAAGCGGGCGACTGTTAACTAGACAGGTTCTGGGTTCGAGGAAATTATATTTATGTATTATTTTCATTTCTTCGTTCTAGAAAAGGCAAAGTGTGGCGTTGAGTTGTGCCATTCAACACGCAATACCGTTTCTGGAAAGTGGGCAATTAGACGGAGTGTCTTAACACTAGATTCCCAAGTTCCCTCTTTCTATTCTGCTATATAAAGGAAACATAAAATTTTATATATTTATTATAATAAAAACATATTTTTAGTCCTTTTTCACGCAGCAGAATGTCAACAGTGTTCTTACTCTCTCTTTTACCCGAATTCGAGACACAGCGAGTTGTGCGACGGAACTCAACGCCGTGTCTGGTCTTTCCTGGACAGATAAATGAAAATAATTTATTCCACTAAATGGGATTCGCTCCAATAGCGTCGTGTTAACAGTGTTTGCCAAAATGATTATAATAATTAATCATTATTATCTCCATTTTAATATATTTTGTAAATAAACTATGTATATTAATTATTACTTTTTTGTTTCAGGTAAATATGTCGTTATTTTGGATATATTGATGATACGAAAAAGATAAGTACCTAGTCCATTAATCCGGTGGCCATCCACCGGATGGGCACCGGGGCCCTGGCATTACCTAATGCGAAACGCAGTAGGCCAAAGCCACTACTTAACGCCGGTCTTAAATGCCGGGGGTGGTAATAATCCGGTCGAGTCTGGCCATGCGTGTTGCCATTACTGGCAACGTGACTCCAACACACGCACTTTAGTCCTCTCTTACGACACCACCAGTACCAGGGTGATCCTATTCTAAGCCTGAATCACACGGCAAGCTATGTTCGTTGGTCTGCCTGGGATTCGAACTCACAACTTTCAGGTTTACGTGGACGAGGCGAAAGAGGTTCTCTTTGCCTACACTCTAGAGAGGGCGTGAAATATTACGTCAATTTAAAAATATTTAGTTCGAAAAAATAACGACATCTTTTTCTTCATTTAGCTGGCATTCTAATCTTCTATGTATAGATATTGCCTTTAAAGTGATAATATTATTAGAACAACAAAGTAATTGAGATTAGGAAATGATATAGTGTAATTCAAGCGGGCGAAGCCGCGGGCGGTTCGCAAGTATTATAATATAAGGCATGACGAAACGTCAACGTTAAATGTCAATTTCAACAAGGAGTAGGCATTACAAACGACAACTGTATCGAATATGTCACAGCAACGGTTCGATAATAATGGCTTACGATATAGATTGTTACTTTAATGGTAATATCGATATTTCACAACGAAATTGTTTTGAACCGTCGTAACATAGTAACTCACGCGATAGTTTTGGGTTGAATTCCCATTTGGGGGATGAATTATTATCGTTTAATTTAATAACAAGATATCTACTACTTACCGTCGATTTTTCTAACTGTGCTCATCATCTCGTGCGGTTTCGTAGGAACTTGCTTCCACGCCATATTCCATATATTTGTAGAATGAGCCTGACTAAGGAAGTATTTTCATGTCGATATGACTTGAGTACCTTCAATAAGCGCGTCTGCTTCCATCTTAATTGCTTCTGTAGCTCGTCTGGTGTTACACGGGTGGTGCTAGGCGGGTGGTGTAGCTCGTCTGGTGTTACACGGGTGGTGCTAGGCGGTGGTGATTAGTCACCATCAAGTGATCAGTACACTTAGTTTGTCTTGCATTTTCCATAAAAAAGGTTTCTAAGTTCCTTCTGCCTTAAGCCAAAAAATCCTCAGCTTAAAAAAACTAAATAATTAATTTAAACGCGGCGTTTAGTTCCACCAATCAATTTTGACTGTTTCGAAATTTTGCTGAAAAGTGGGGAATGAAGTGCTAAAGCACTAGGTTTATTTATAGTAAGGTAGGCAGGTAAAACTTAATGTTAAGATATTCTGATGACCCTGTAACGTCAATTTTCGAGACATTATCCGTCGATTAGCGTAACACAACGCCACGCTTTATCTCCTTACCAGAACAAAGAACTGAAAATATTGAATTTTCAGTACGGAAGGGTTATCGAGTGTACAACTGTAGATGAATGTACATAATTAAAATTATTATGATCTGTTTGTATAAAGTGCGGCGTTGAGTTACATCATTGGATAATCGTCTTTTTTTAAGCTTCGCGCTATATCCCGCACATCGCAGGGTAGGCTGAGGGAACTTGGGAACATACTGTTAAGACACTCCGTTCTGTTTCCTACTTTCGACTGATGAAAACAATAAATATTTAATTTGAAAATATGAACGCAATGTCTCAAATCCGACGGAAAGTGGGCAACGGAAGTGGAACGGAGTGTCTTAACATTAGGTTCCCGGATTCCCTGTGCCTACCCTGCCTCGTGCGGGATACACGAAGCTGTATAAGCTGAGTGAGTGAGTGAGTGAGTGAAAATATGAAATATTTGATTAACTCGAGGGGATCGAACCCATAACCTATCGCTTTTACAGTCACACGCTCACGCTTGCACCCCTGCGCCACGATAGGCCACAATAAAAAAAATAATATTACACTGTGATAGTGAGCGATTCCTTTTAACTTTTATTAGTTCATACAAATATGTGAAACATGCATTTGCAATTGAAATATTTGCTTATAGCTAGATCAAAAATGGAAGCTTTTCTATTTTATTAAAAAAATACTACAGATAGTTTATTGAATATGCAATATATTGACGTTATCGAAGTAAAATTAAACGGTTATTTTAAGCTCGACGTTAGTGGGTACGATTAGCAAACTGAGTATGGTTTATAGTTTTACTTGTAATAAATCTGTAACTGATCACTGTCTGTACATACATACATTTTGTGCCGTGTGATTCCGGCTTAGAATAGGATCACCCTGGTACTGATGGTGTCGTAAGAGGCGACTAAAGTGCGTGTGGTAAAGTCACGTTGCCAGCAATGGCAACACGCATGGGCAGACTCGACCGGATTATTACCACCCCCGGCATTTAAGACCGGCACCGGCCAAAGCCACTACTTAAGTAGTGGATTCCAATTTAAAGGACGGCAACGCTCCTGTAGCTCCTCTGGTGTTACTCGGGGCCGTGGGCGACGGTGATCACTTACCACCAGGCGACCCGTGCGCTCGTTTGCCGTCTTTTTCATAAAAAAAAACATAGAAGACGTTTATCAATATAATAGGGCACAAAATAGTATTTTTTTAAATTTTTGTTTGTCTGTATTTAAATCGGTTAAAATCGTCCCAACAGAGATGCTTACAACATAAATAAATTGTAACAAATGTATAAGAATTTCAACGTAGCTTGGTGAACGAATGGCTTAGTTGTTCAGAGCGTTTGGTCGGTTTCCATGAGGCGCGGGTTCAAATCTTTCTTCGTTCAAATTTATAATATAATTTTAAATTTAATAGTGTTTGTTTATTTAATGTTATTAAATATTGAACGAAAAAGAAACAGATGATTTACCACTAAATTATCTTTATTGCTATTGGTATAGCTAGAGAAAACGGAGTGATAAACACTGCGGTCTCTACCTCTTTCGCCTTGTTTACTGTCATCAACCTCTTTACATATGCCCTCCAGGAGGTCTTCATGTATTATTATGTCCACTTCCTGCAGTATCATCGATATTATATTCTTATTAACAACTTATATTCTTAATTAAAAAATATATTTAGAATAAAAAGAATAAAGAAAAAAACAATTTCACGCTGTATCGTGCATCTGGCAGGTTAAGCTGAGGGAACTTAGTGTTAAGACACTCTTTTCTAAATAAGCCACAAAATAATATATACTCTACTTAGCTTCACGCTGTTGCCCGCACATAGCGGGGTACACAGAGGGAACTTGGGAACCTAGTGTTAAGCTACTCCGTTCCGTAACTCACTTAGAATATATTATATTTTAACCAATAACTTTAACTGACAAATCTATATCATTATATAAATTGCTCATATTATTTGTAACCATTTCAGTAATTCCATAACCATTGCAAAATCAACTTTATTTCCTAATTGATAAAGACAATTTCGTAATACAAATAAAGTCTTCTCTATGACTCAAACTTTGTGGGTGGTAGAATGCAGATTTTCCTTTTTATTTTCTTTACATTTGTACATTCTTAAGCAATCCCTTTGCAAACTGATAATGGGTGAATAACCGTATGTATGACGGCGTGTTGTTTTCTAAACTATATACGTACATAATAAATAAAAGATTAGTTTGTTTGGACGCTCCTATCTCAGGAACTACTGGTTTGTATTGGTGATTGTTTTTTTGTATTGGACAGTCTATTTGACAAGTAAGTAATTAAGACTTACTACATCAAGGCTATGGTGGCGCAAGGGCATAAGCGTGATGTAAAGGCGAGAGGTTGCGGGTTCGATGTTGAATAATTTGGTTCATTCGATATTGTTAAATATTTTCATTTCAAGACACTGACATCAAGACATAGAGCGGCGTTGCATTCTGCCGCAATCACGCGACGAAAAAGTCTTAATAGGAATAGAATACCTTAACATTAGGTTCCCAAGTACCCTCTGCCTATCCTGCCATGAGCCGTGAAGCTAAAAAATACATAAATAATAAAGACTAAATAATCTTTAAATATGTACTTAATTTAAAAACATATAAATATTTTGAACGTTGCAAGATTTGAACCCGCCCCACTTGGAAATCGTCCAAACGCTCTGACCAACTAAGCTATACGTTCTTTAAACTTAGGTATTTTTTTCCTAAGTGTGGAATTACACTTTAAAATAGAAAAAAAATATTAAATAAATAACATTTCCTCTTGGAAATTGATAATTCTAAACGAATTATGTTTGGGTAACGGAAATTTGTAAAACATCATCCCTACAGAGATGCTAACAACATAAATAAATCGTAATAAGCGTATAAGAATTTCGACGTAGCTTGATAAGAACGTATGGTTTAGTTGGTCAGAGCGCTTGGACGGTTTCCAAGAGGCGCGGATTGAAATCTTGCTACGTTCGAAATTTTTATACAATTTTAAATTAAATATGTTCTTTCCTGAGTGTGACATTTTAAAATAGTAAAAAAATAACTTCTTCAGCAATCATAAACTAAAGTAACATAAATAAATACCCCCATAGTAATAGCAGAACTAGCATATAAAACGTCAACAATATTCTTCATATTACATGAAATTACATTACAGCGGGCCGCAGCCTCCGGCTGTAGCTGTGGCAAATAAATTTGATTTCCCAAATCCCAGAAAATCTGACACATTATTTTCTCATCTAACCTTTGGCGCTTACTTTTGTTAGGACAAAGTAGCGGCGATGTGTGAAAAATTATATTTATTATGTACTATATATAATATAATATAAATTGTTTTATCGCTTCGTAATGTTTATCGCTAGCTAGCTATTTTGGATTCAGATTTAAGATTCATTTTGAGGTCAGTCGTTGTGGGTTCGATACCCAGTCGAGGATATGAAATATTAAATGTTTTCAATTTATATATTTAACGTTTTTATTTCTTCGCTCTTGTAAAAAGGCAAAACGCGGCGTTAAGTTCCGCCACTCATCACACAATATCGAGTGTCTTAACAATATTTTCTAAATTTCCCTCTAACTTCTCCGCCATATGTTAGATATACCGTACAGCTAAAAAAAAGTACTTTTTTATTGCCAAATTCTTCTCTTTCGTGCTTATTACAAAAGTCGGCCCTATCATTAAAGATTGACTTTTTAAACACTGTCTGTCAGTTGTATCGGATTACAATTTCACAATTTAAAGCAAATTACATACAAATCTTAATTGAGGCCTGTCGCGGCGCAGGTGCTTAATCTGAGACTGTAAATGCCACGGGTAGTGGATTCGATGATCGAAATATACACATTTTATTGAAAGAAACTATTACTCTCACTCACTCAGTTTCACGCTGTATCACACGGCAGGGTTGGCAGAGGGATCTTGGGACCTATGTTAAGACACTCCATCCCGTTTCCGATTTTCCGCCCAATTTGAACCATTTCATGTTCAATGGTGGAACTCAACGCCGCGTTTTACCTTGTTGCCAGCGCAAATAAATAAAAACATTAAATATTTCAATTGCAAATAGTAAATATTTCATTTCCTCGAGTGGATATCGAACCTACAACTTGTCGCGTTGAACAATTGAATAAAAATAAGTGAAAATACTCTTACATATATCTCTTTCATAGTTCAAATAGATCCAAAAATATAACTGATATTCTCAAGCGCAATATCGTTATTTTTTTTAATATATCCTTAATCCCGGTCACTATAAGCCGATCATAAAGTGATAGACAAGACCCCGTTTATGATCGTATAAGGATTTAGAATATTCTTATATTATTAACTAGCTTTTACAAGCGGCTTCGCCTGCTTGTTTATTTTAAAATAACATTAAGTACGATATTATATCACATCTTTAGTTCCCAAGGTAACTCTGCATATCAGTATCAATCGTTTCGAATAATGTAAAAAGATTTTTTCAATACTGACCCTTCTTGCTCTTAGGCCGTACACGCACTTGTAGTAGATTCGTTTCCCACGCGGCGAATTAATTATTTTGATTTTTTCGTTTAGGTAACGTGAAGGTGAGTGAGTGAGTGAGAGCGTTACCAAAACAGAGTATAGCGTTAAGTTCCACCACTCTACTCTTAATGTCTTTTTATTAAGATGGAAAGTAGGAAACGTAGTGTCTTAATACTAAGTTCCCACCTACCTACCCTGCTATATGCCGAATACTGCAGTTTAATCTTTACAAAGCCTATCTTGGTTATACTCTACTCTGCTCAGCTTCACGCTGTATCCCGCACATGGCAGGGCAGGCAGAGGGAACTTGGGAACCTAGTGTTAAGATAGTCCGTTCCGTTTCCGTTCCCCACTTTCCGCCGAATTTGAGGCATTGCGTGTTGAGTGGCGGAACTTAACGCCGCGTTTTGCTTTGTACTCTGGTACAACTATTTCATTTGAATGGGGATCGAACCCACAACCTGTAGGTTACAGTCACAAGGTTGTGCCGTTGCGCCTGCCAGTGTTCGGTTATTATAAAAAAAATAACAGTTACTTAAAAATAGCTGGATTAGTATTCTCTACTCGTGAGTAGACTAAGAAAAAATTCCACTGCGCCCTAAAGGTGTTGAGCTGTGAAATTAACATAGAAACAATTTTAATACAATATATTTATCAAGCCGCACAGCGACAGGGCACTGTGAAAATGCGGCTGCGGCCATTAAGATAACTTTGTACCGATTATCGTAAATAACGGTTATAGTTATGGAACATTACAATGTGATTCGGAACGTTCGTTTGTGGAGTTATTTTCGATATCGATACGTTATAGAATTTCGTTATTGATTTAGATATGTTTTTGTATAGAAAAATAGTGTTAAATCACTACTTAATTATTTATTTATTTCTTGCAAAACAATATTATTTTCTAAGCTGAATCATAGCACATATAAATCAAAAGGTATCATCTCGATTGGAGTTCTTATTTCTGAGAAATTTGTGGACAAGTATACAAACATACACACATTTAGATGTACAGGGGCGTGGTAGCCTAAATAGAATTTTATAGTTTGCAATTTCTTCAATATCACTGGTTTCACTTCACTTTAAAAATAGGTTCCCAAGTTCCCCCTGCCTACCCTTCTATGTACTATAAAAAAAATATTAGTACAAGAGAATTATTTTAGTATGAGACCGTGGCGCAGCGACACAAGCGTGCGACTGCATTCGACACGTTGTGCAAAGCGCGGCGTTGAAATCCGCCATTCATCACGCAATACCTCAAATTCGGCAGAAAGTGAGAAACGAAGTGTTTTAACACTAGTTATCGACGAGTGTCTTGACACTAGGTTCCCAAGTTCCCTCTGCCTACTCTGCCACGTGCGGGATACAGCGTGAAGCTGAGATATTTTTAGTTTCATATTCAGCTCAACCGGGCTAAGATGGTATCAAAATGTAATTATCTAAACTTTGATAGTCAGATGACAGAAAAGATTAGTTTTTACCAACAGGTTCCGTTACTAACACGTTTCAAAGTGGATGGTGACTATTTATGTGGAAGTTACTGTTTATACCTGTTGACACTTGTTAGGTTTTTTTTTATTTGTTTTTGCGTTTAATTTAATATAAACAACCCAGTATCAGTTTAAAATTATTTACAACTAGCGACTCTCGACGAAAAAAAAAAAAATCATTCAAATCCTTAACGATTATCTCGATATAATATTAGTAAACAAACATAAGTATATATTCAAACATGTAATTCGATATACCTAATTTCATCAATACCACATACATGTCAAACTAATAACCTCCACAGTTTCAATTGGTTAAAAGTTTTCAATATTTCTATTAAAAATTCATTCAAAGAAAGCTCCTTAATTGAAAATGAAGGTACACAAATACATTTTCTAGCTACTACTGATAATGCGGAGATAACAAAGATTGGTGATAACGTATCACTTCCTCTAAGTGATAACAATATTGCTACAATCCAATTATTAATTTATAAGGTAATGGCACAGGTGTCATGACAAAAGGCTTAAGCCTGCAATTGTAAACTCAACAAATTATACTTTTTGTTGGAAGATTTTTTGTAAAAATTCACGCTATATCTAAGAAGACCGAGGGAACCTTAAATTTTCCAAACAATTTAAGACATTGCTAGAAATTCAACACAGAGCTCAACACCCTGATATGTCTTATTACAAAAGAGGCGGCACAAGAGTGTGACTGTAACCGACAGGTTCTGGGTTCGATCCCCAGTCGAGGAAATGAAATATTTAATATTTTCAATTTAAATATTTAATGTTTCATTTCTTCGCTCTGGTAATAAGGCAAAGCGCGGCGTTGAGTTCCGCCACTCAACACGCAATGCCTCAAATTCGGCGGAAAGTGGGGAACGGAAGTGGAACGGAGTGTCACTCCTTAACACTAGGTTTCACTTTCGTTCCCTCTGCCTACCCTGCCTAGTGCGGGATACAGCGTAAAGCTGAAAAAAGAAAAAAAAAAAAAAAACAAAAGAGACGAAAGAAAAGTAATAAATATCTCATTTCCCCAAGTGGGCATCGAACTTACACCCCTCCGACAGGCTGCAATAAATAAGTACTTTATTACATTACAAGCTCCATTATAATTACTCTATAGAAACTACATTCGTCTCAGTTGTTTCTCTAATACAAGTAGTTTGTATGGGACTCGTGTTTATACCAGGGATACGTGGGCGGGCTCTGGCTAATAATGTCTTTTAAACTAATTAATGTTATTTTTAGACTGGTAGGTTATCTTATATCGTTATTTTGGATTGTTGTCTGTTAAGATTTTCGGCGGCGTTGAGTTCCGCATCTCAACATGCAATTATTTTAATTTAGGAGTAGTTGGTAACGGTCTATTAAGTGTCTTAATGGGAACCGAGAACTAGTTCTAGGTTCCCAGGTACCCTCTATGTACCGGGATAGAGCGTGAAGCTGAAAATAAAAAGTTTTACTTCAGTACGCTCAAATAGGTAATCAATATATATATATATATATATATATATATATATATATATATATATATATATATATATATATATATATATATATATATATATATATATATATATATATATATATATATATATATATATATAACAGTAACTGGCATCTATATCTTGTTAAGAAATGTCCTTATTTACAATTTTGCCATGCTTACCTTATTATGACGTGTAAAGAAGTCACGCAACGCATAAAGTTCAAAACTTATAGCTCTTTTTTTATTATTGTTCCATTTTTATTCTGTATATATTTTGTTAAAAATCTTGACAGGTTGTCGCGACTTCTATTCCCGATTAGGGAAATGAAATTTTAAATATTTTCATTTCCTGGCGTCAAAGACAAAGCGCGGCGTTAAGTCCCGCATACTTGCCGTGTGATCCCGGCTTAGAATAGAATTACCCTGGTACTGATGGTGTCGTAAGAGGCGACTAAAGTGCGTGTGTTGGAGTCACGTTGCCAGCAATGGCAACACGCATGGGCAGACACGACCGGGTTGTTACCAGCCCCGGCATTTAAGACCGGCGTTAAGTAGTGGCTTTGGCCACTGCGTTTCTTCGCATTAGGTAATGCCGGGCCCCGTGCCCGTCCACTGTAAAAGACGGCAACGCTCCTGTAGCTCCTCTGGAGTTACTCGGGGCCGTGGGCGACGGTGATCACTTACCATCAGGTGACCCGTACGCTCGTTTGCCGTCTCTTCCATAAAAAAAAATTACGGAGTATATCCAAAATTCGGTTGGAAAGTGGGGTACGGAAGTGTTTTAATTTTAGATTTCCAAGCTCCCTTTGCCCTACTAGTAATATATACATTACTTAAAACTAAACTTATATTGCGTTTATATATGTAAATACGTTTCTTACAATAATATGATATACCCTTAAATGAGTCCAGACATTTTCTTATGTTGCCAACTTCCCTATTATTATATAAAAGTAAGTAAATGAATCAAATTAAAATATATCTTTACATACAAAAAAAAATGTTTGTCAGTGCTTTTGTTCGCGCTTATCTCATAAATGATCATTAAAATGCTGTTCTAACCAGGATTTAATGTTTATTTGGTTTCTATGGGTTGGTAAATAAAGAAAATTTTATTTTTTCCAAATTACTACAGTAACAAAAATAGTTGTGTAGCTCAAGCAGGCGAAGCCGCGAGCGGGCCGCTAGTATAACATAAACTCATACATTTGTATACTTTGTGCTATATGCCTTTCTTCTGGTCAAGTGTGTAGACACCTCAATAGTTCGATAACCTCTGATAATGAACGGCGTATACCTGCTGGTCTTGCGCTCCATTTATAACGATTTATAGCGAAAACTATCGTTATATGCAAGATATATGGTTATATGACAATGTAAGCATATAACTATATGACTATTATGATCATAAAATAATTATGTTATTAAGGCAGAGAGAGAATCCAGTGTCAATACACTCTGGTTTCATTAGCCTTAATATTAATTCTTCAAGTTCCTTATCCTTATCCCGCACATGGCAGGGCTACAGCGTGAAGCGTGATTAACTTATCTAATCTACGTATCGTATAGTACACTGTCTATAGCCATAACTTGAAAGAAAGACAACGTCAGGCTAAAACGCGTAGAATAAGTTCACTTTTACTCTGCTGATTATACAACAATTAATCAATTTGCGTGAAATGCGTGAAAAATCGTGAAGCCACGTCAAACGTATTGGGGATTCGATCCCTACCCTAGGAAATAAAACATATAATGTTTTAATTTCTTTTAATTTTTTTCGGCGTTGAGTTGAGTGAGTACTCAAGACGCAATGCCTCAAATTCGACGTATAGTGGAGAAAGAAAATGAAACGGAGTGTCTTAACATTAGGATAAGATGCAATGCCTTAAATTTGGCGGAGAGTCGGGAACGGAAGTAGGTGGGAGTGTCCTTGCCATAGGTTCCTAAAAGTTCCCTCTGCCTACCCTTCTATGTCCGGGATACAGCGTGAAGCTGAAAACAAAATAAAAAGAAAAAATCTAACAATCTGGACATACTAAAATGGTAATTTTCTCACCGCCCATACGAATTACGAATTCCTTATTAATATTCCCCTCAGACTGCAATCAGACACATCAAAGAATCCTATTGTTTACTAAGGAATGCTATCTTTTATTAGACTCCTGTATAAAGTATATACAGTCGTTTTTTTTTCTCACGTTATATTTCGAATATATGCATGTACTCAGTTTCACGCTGTATCCCGCACATGGTAGGGTGGGCAGAGGGAACTTGGGAACCTAGTATTAAGACACTCCGTTCTACTTCCGTTCCCCACTTTCCGTTAAATTTGCAGCATTGCGTGTTGTGTGGCGGAATTCAGGGCTGCGTTTTGCATTGTACGAGAGCGAATTCCATATTAAATTTGGAAACATTAAATATTTCATTTCCTCGAGTGGGGATCGAACCCACAACCGTCAAGCCGTCGGATATATATATATATATATATATATATATATATATATATATATATATATATATATATATATATATATATATATATATATATATATATATATGTGTGTAATCGTTTTAAATAATAATATATACATTTACATAAGTGTCGTGACTATACCACATTACGTCTATCTGTTGTCGTGGATCGCAGGCACCAAAAATAGTCATAATTTAAACCAACAAACCTATTAAATAACATTTAATGTGTTCTCTGCTTATGGAGCTTTCTTTCATTATTTTCTTGTTTTACCCTAAAATCATACCTAAATGGCAATGGCTAAACTCAGTGGCACTATCTGACGGTAAAACCGACGGTCGTAGGTTCAATTTCCACTTCGGGGAATGTATGAATTATTTTCTTGTCGCCGCTCTGGTTAGAAAACAAAACGCAGCGTTGAATTCTTCTCTTAAGAAAGCACTAGTAAATATCTCGAAAATTGGGAGGAAGACGAGAAATAGAGTCTTTTAATACTGGGTTCCCAGGTTCCCTCTGTCTACTTTTGTGAAATGTGTGATTAATGAAAACGTATTAATCTATGAATACTTTTTAAAAACGAAAAAGGTAATAAATTAAAACCTAACAA
Organism: Eueides isabella; assembly: GCA_019049475.1. Classification (NCBI taxonomy): domain Eukaryota; kingdom Metazoa; phylum Arthropoda; class Insecta; order Lepidoptera; family Nymphalidae; genus Eueides; species Eueides isabella. The sequence goes on from CM032402.1 coordinate 10,607,229, forward strand.
ATCAGCTTCACGTTGTGTCCCATTGCAGGGGCCTACCCTGAGAGGGAACTTAGAAACCTAGTGTTAAGACACTCCGTGCCATTCTCAGCTCTGCGCTGTCTTTGAGGCATTGCATGTTGAGTGGCGGAACTCAACGCCGTACTTTGTCTTGGTAAAATGAAAAATTAAATCCATTCACCCATCAAATCATCTACTTTTCACCGAATTTGAGGAATTACGTTAAAAATGTATTTTTTTTTACTTCTCTAGTGAGCATCGACCCACAACATATCGCATTACACTTACGCTCCTGCACTACTATAGCTTAACAAATAATTAATAAATTATCACTAAACAACAAGCAAGTTACTAAGGTTAAGTACGTACTCGTCATTAGTAGAGAAATTCACAATCTCATGGGCTTTAATGGACAGCTTTCGTTTATAATCTGGCCTTATTTAACGGTAAGTTATACAGTAATCTTACATGTATACTATAATTTTTTAAATTACACTCGCTAGTGCGGGTTCTAATCACGTTAGGGGTAATGCAATGTAGCGTTACAAGAGCAAATACTAAAATAAGAAAGTTTCACGTATATAGGAGGGAGAACTTGGGAACCTAGTGTTAAGGTAAAGTTAAGTTTCTGTTCTCCACTTTCCACCGAATATGGCATTGCTTGTTGACTGGCGAAATTCAACGCCGGCATGTTTATATTAAACATATTTATAAATATTTTTCTGTTTATTATGAAATATGTATTAATGTTAAATTATCAGCAAATATAATGATGACAAGAACAGTTATCATTATTTGCGTCACTATTTAATTATGTTAATATACTTAATAGTCATATTTTTTAATAATTTCATCCTAGTGTACATAGAAAGGTTCCCATGTTCCTTTTGCCTACCAAGCTAAGAGCGGAAGCAAAGAGGTACAATTCTTCAAATATTCAAGATAATTACTATGGAAATTGAAAATGTACTTCAATTCAATTCAATTTATTTCAACAGCCTCTTGTAAATTGATATAGAATACCTACTAATTATACTATTAAGTCGCAGACGGTCGTGTCTTCTTAATTACAGTCCCCATCGCTTTAACACCCTTTTAAATGTTTTAATTCATTAATTGTTTCAATGGACTTGGGAGTAGCAGAAAGTAAACTGCATTTTGTATCGCATTATGTTCTCGTAAAGCTTTAGCCTGTCGTGGCGCAGGAGCACAGTGTGACTGTAAACGTGGCAGACTGTGGATTCGATCCCCACTCAAGGAAGTGAAATTTTTAATACTTTCCTTAAACTAGGTTCCTAAGTTCCCTCTGCTTACCCTGTCATGTGCAGGTAAAAATATATACCAAAAAATCTTTATACATAAAATATTCAGATACATACAAAATCGACCTCCTTTGAGGCTCAAAGGTACAAACGTCATCGGACAAAGAGAAACGTCAAGCATGAAATTGTTGACTAACTTTACGTAGCCAACGGTTAGGAATCATGTTTGGTTTGTCGTATATCTGTAGTGATTATTAGAAATGTTGATATTTTACATTTCGATGGTTTCTGGGAGGTGGGGGTTGAAATCCCGACCGTGATTTTTTTTATTCATAATATTAAAATTAACTAGCATATATTTACAAATCTTCTAGTTGGAGTAAAGATAATATAATTCATTTCATCAAAAACAAAAAAAAACCTTAAAATCTAAACACGTTGAGAATCGGGCTAAAAGTGGAGAACGGAACTTAATAACACTAGGTTCCCAAGTTCCCTCTACCCACCTCGCCATGTGCACAATTTAGCGTGAAGCTAGAAAAATCTTATTTTAATATCAAGAAAACAAATAAATATGTAGATACTCGACAAATGGCTACCGAACTAAGTTTCCTTAAGGATTTCCCTGAGTGATTTCTTAGGGATTTTGTCTATCATTCTAAACCAGCCCTTATATTATATACAGCATAGAAAACGTAAATTTCATGTGGACGGTCTACCGTATATAAAATAGCCCATCCGTCAGTATTTGGTCCTGAATTTTAACTAGATTGAAGATCTATCAGCGCTGGAAGAGTTTCAGTATTAGTAATTTTAAGTAAATTACTATATATATACATTAATTATTTTCACTAAGTTATATCTTTTTAATAATGTAAGATATATGAGGTCTGTCGTGGCGCAGCAGCACAAAACGTGTGACTGTAACCGATGGGTTGTGGGTTCGATCTCCACTCGAAGAAATGAAATATTTAATATTTTCAATTTAAATATTTAATGTTTTCACTTCCTCGCTCTGGTATAAGGCAAAACGTGGCGTGGTTGAGTTCCGCCACTCAACACGCTATGCCTCTAAATTCGGCGGAAAGTGGGGAACGGAAGTGGAACGGAGTGTCTTAACACTAGGTTCCCAGGTTCCCTCTGCCTACCCTGCTAGGTGCGGGATACAGCGTGAAGCTTAGACTGACTCGCAATAGAGTTCATGTACCTATTAGAAATCACGTTGTTCGATTTTGTTCAGCTATTAGTTATATGTATATAAGCGATATAACAATATTAGTATCAGCCGTTCTATAAAAGTACTAATAATAATATTATAAAGAAAAGTATCATGATTTAAATATAGATATATAAATACCTGTAGCGTTTATAAGAAAGTTAAGCAGAGGAAACCTAGTGCTGAGATTTAAGGTATTCCGTTCATCACTTTCTTCCAAATTTTCGAGACATTGCATAGCAAAACTTAGTTTCGCATCTTACCCTAATACTGGCGAGGCAATAAAAATAATTCCCTCGATTAGAAATCGAACCAATGACCAGTTGACCAGTGCCGATGCACCACAACGACCTTTAAGTTAATTTATTATATAATTCTACTAATTTTATAAATGTGAACGTTTATGAGCGTGGATGTATGTTCCACATTCACGCAAAAACTACTTAACATATTTCAATGAAACTTTACACTAATATAACCTTATACATAAGAACAACGCAAAGACTAAAATTTACTTTTAATTCTGTATAATATAACTACAATTTTAAGCTGGTGTCTCTTCCAGGCTCGTATATTTAAAACTCTCGGGCTAGTAAGGTATGCGAGAACGCAACTCGAGTGCGTCGATTACAGTCGTAATGGCGACGTGAGAGGCAGTTGCAAATGAATTCAGATCTTGTGACAATTAAATATTTAATTTGGCTTTGTTGTCTGTATTATATATAGATGTCTGGGTGTTGAATATTTGATACTTTGTGGGACGGGAACCTGATTTTAAGACATTCCGTTCCCCACAGTAAGTGGATTTTTTAAGGCAATGGGTGTTTTTATTGGTATGATAAGTTTTTAAAGGCAATGGCTTGATTTCGTCTTGGAGTCATTTCAATTTATACTTATAATTAATCTGTAATTGATCGCTGTCTGTATATGAAAAATATATTTAAATATTTTTTTTTGTTTATGTGACGGGGCTCAGAATAGTGGCTTTTATTTTTTTTTGTCTGTTAGTCTATTGATGTGTTTGTCTGTGCGCTTGTACGCGCTAATCTCAGAAATGGCTTGCCTCATTTAAATGCAGCTTTCATTTATTATTTTTGATAACTTTCCTTCAATATTTAATGTTCGTTTTATTCGAATTGATAGAAACATATAAAAGTTACGTCGTTTTAAAATATTTAATTCACTTGGGAAACGTAAGTGTTTTAATAGGGACGGAGTGTCTTAACACTAGCTCCCGTCGGCCTACACGATACACCATGATACAAAAAAAATCAGCAAGCTTGTGTTTGTATTATTTAAAGAATAATTATTTGGTTTTTGTCTTTACTTATTATATAAAATACATAAATATCGTATTTTTAATAAGAAAATCTAGAAGTGTTAACTAAATTTTATAATATGACAAAATATCATGAGGATTCATTCTCATTTCCGGTCACAGTAGGGCTTCAAAGATTGAATACTCCGCAGTGTTCCGGATATAAAGTTACTAAAGCCGTTCAAAATTTTGTTATTATTTTTTATATACCTATATTTTTTTAACTTTACGCTGCATCCCGCACGAGGCATGGTAGGCAGAGGGAACCCGGGAACCTAGTGTTAAGACACTCCGTTTCACTTCCGTTCACCACTTTCCGTCGAGTTTGAGGCATTGCGTGTTGAGTGGCGGAACTCAACGCCGAACTTTGCCTTATAACCTTTTAATATTTTATGCCTGATTAATATCTTCATTTTCTCATTTAATATATACTCGGCAAATGTTAGATTAAAATGACATTGTTATGTATCAAGATAACTAAAACTAGTAAAGATCCTGGCAGTAACCTTGCGTGGAACAAACCTTGGTTAGATGAGTCCAGTTGCCAAGGCCGTCTACACTAGATATGGATGCACATGCAAAAATAAATATATTATATGTTATTAACATACATATCTTCAACGTTTTTTATAACTTCACGCTGTATCCCGCACATTGTTGAGTAAACCTAGTTTTAAGACATTGTTTCGTTCCACCGAGCTACTACGTGTTGAATGGCGGAACACAACGCCGCAGTCGTATATATAGTATTTCATTATATTCGCAAATTTATGCCCTCGCTCTACGACAGGCCTAGGCAAAACAATGTATTGATTTGTCCCGCACTTGGCAGGATTGGCGGAGAACGCTAGGGAACCCAGTGTCAAGACACTTTGGTCCCATTAAGACACTTCCGTTTCCCACTTCCGCCGGACGTTAAGTAACGCTAGTAGCCTGGCGGAAAGTATTTTTTTTTTCAGTTTCTCACTATATCCCGCACAAGGCAGGGTAGGCAGAGGGATCCCGGGAACCTAGTGTTAAGACACTCCGTTTCACTTCCGTTCCCCACTTTTCGCCGAATTTGAGGTATTGCGTGTTAAGTGGCGGAACTCAACGCCGCGCTTTGCCTTATAACCAGAGCGAAGAAACGAAACATTAAATATTTAAATTGAAAATATTAAATATTTCATTTCCTCGACTGGGGATCGAACCCAGAACCTGTCGGTTACAGTCACTCTTGTGTCGCTGCGCCACGACAGGCCTCTAAATATTTAATTTCTTTTAATGCGAATCGAACTCATAACCCGTCGCGTTTATCAATGCACCATGACAGGCCTTACATACGTTCATTCAGTATAAATATATCTAGAGATTAGCTCGACCTGTGTTTGTAACATGACCTAGTGCTACTAGGGCTGACCTATTATGTAAGTGTCCCATGACGATAATCGTTAACATTTGATAAATTTATAATATAAATATAGATGATATAGTTATTTAGGGATAGGAAATTCAATTTCATTTAATAATTTACACAGGATTTCGATTGTCGTTTGTTTTTTATGCATAAATTTATTTATTTATTTAATAATTGGAAAACTAACAGCACATGAAACAATACATAGCAACACTTATAGGCTACATTTGGCCAATTACAGGTCTTCACAAAAAGAAATTACTTAAATATATAAAAAAATATATAATTATGTACTTAATAATCTGTGTACTTACATAAAATTGTAAGCTGAACGAGAGAGAGAAAAGCGCACAGCCCAAGATCCCGCACAATGCATACTTTTTTGCGGCGTTGAGTTCCGCCGCTCAACTCAAAATGCCTCAAATTTGTAATGAGAATTGAGTGTCTTAACACTAGGTTCACTCTGTCTACTCACCCTTCAATGCGGTATGCTGCTGTTTAAATTGTATTTAATATTTTGTGATAAAAATCATCTATTTCTTTGATGAAAGAAGTTATAAACAAAGACTTATTATGTGTGACGCAAAGTTTAGCAAGTGCGTAGTACTTGTGAGAATCTCACCTCGTTACGGCGAAAGTTTTCTAATTATTTATATTTATATAGTAGTTAAGGTGTCGGTAATATATTTTATAGCTGATACATTATGCTTACACAACATAATGTATCAGGGTCACCATAACCTATCCTGGATTATAGAATTTTTGACATATAAAAAATAGTCTGTAGATAATGAGCAAAACTATTGTTAAGTAAATAAGAGAAAGTACTAAAAAGATAAGTTTTTTAGCTCCATCCCCTACGGAGCCAGCGAAAACAGGGCGCCAAAAGTTAAAATCTCTGCATACCTCTTTTACCATGTGATATCGTATATAAATAATATATTTTTTGTTTTCTTACAAAATATTGAAGTTACAATAAGAAAAACACATACAATGTATTACATTGTATTAAACACTAAAACAATCCTTTCAATTTTCTGCAAAACAAAAGTAACATGAATAACAATTAATTTTCTTCTACAGCGCGTGCGCACATTCACAACAGCACTCGACGAACTAGCGTCCCGAGTTCAAACAGCTGAAGCAGCTCGTGCCTCATGGAGGGCTCCAGGAGATGCAAGAGATGCTCGAGCCCAGTTGGATGCTGTGTCCAGGGCGAGAGCTCAGCTACCACCATTGAAGAGAGGGGTAGACGAGCTAAGGGCACAAGCTCAGGCTATGGCTAGGGACAACATACAGCTGCCGGAACATTTGGTCGCGAGGCTCGATGAATTGAATACGAGGTAAATGTTTTATTATTTAAGGAATGTTGAAGTTCAGAGCACTCGAGCTCATCTTTCATCCTTGAAATGAGGTTTGGGTGAACCAAGGAAAGAAGCTTGTTATGACTATGTATGTTATGGTGATGTAAGGCTGCTGGTCGTAAGGTTCCCTGAATTGAATACAATATTTTTGGTTTTGTGATACTTTCAACTATTTTGATATGATGGTGATAATAAATAGACTTTTTGCTCCATATTGAGCCTTAAAGACATGAAAAGACCTTTTAAATATTTCAATCATTCAGATAAAACGCAGTACTACGTTATAACATCAAATGATCTAGATATACTTACTATTCGAAATGCAAGATATCATCAAAATTCGTTTAGCTATTTAATTTGATAACAGTTTTAGGTTCAAATATTACACTTACTTATTAACAATTTGATAACTTCTGGAAGAGAAATCTACATTTCAAAACATAAAATTCTATATTCCAAATTCCAGGGTATCAGCACTGAGTTCTGGAGGAGAGGAACGAGCACGTCAGCTTGCGGGAGTAGCGAGGGATGGAGGTGCTGGAGCCGCTCAGGGCTTCTTAGCTGGTTCTGTACTCCCACCCTGGGAGAGAGCTGTGACTCCTGCCAACGTGCCGTATTATATTGAGTACGTTTTTGTTTTCTTTAGTTTTTATTACATTTGTTCTGAAAAGTTCTTCTTTTTTGAGTTTGGCCTGTTTAAGAAATATTTTACTGGGCTAGTTTATCGATATCGGTTCTGTGTTGTATACCAAAACCCAATATATATTGGAAAGTTTAGTATTTAATATTATATATAATATTTCGTCCAAAATTAAAATAATATCTAACTTTTAAAAGTTGACTTATTAATTTTATACATATTAATTAATTAATTCTATTATTTCTTTCAGCCACGAGCTGGAAACCACCCACTGGGATCACCCGAAGATGATTGAGCTGATGAACTCTCTCGCCGATCTTAACGAAGTCCGCTTCTCCGCGTACAGAACTGCACTAAAACTTAGAACTGTACAGAAGGCTTTATGCAGTGAGTTTAACTTTAACTTTTAGAAAACGTATATGTTTTCGAGGTATATCGTGGCCCAAGATCACAAGTGTGTAACTGTAAGGAAGGTACCTAATGAGTTCGATCCCCACTTTGAGAAATACTTTCATTTCTTCGCAATTGGTACTGGGGCCGACATTGAATGGTGAAATTTATCACCTTCATTTGCCTTATTATCAGAGGGTAAAATATTAAAATTTTCATTTGCTCAAGTGGGGATAGAACCCACAACCAGTCATTACAGTCGTACGCTTGTGTCCTAGCGCCACAACAAGTCTTTAACAAAGACGAAAAACAGAGTGTTTCATCACAATCGCTCTCTTCAGCATATCTACGTACAACGTAAAAAAGCAATAAATCACAAATATCTACTACATTTATATCTATCTAGATATAGATCCTTATCTAAAAAGATACGTTGGTTAGCGGTTTTCCAAGCGGCTTCACGGTAATGCAACTGTGACCGCAGTCATTTGATACTGCGTAGCGACAAGTTCGCAAGTCGTGTCTGGCTTAGCCAAGTTCACTTTCTACAGTATTTACTATAATAGAAACTGTGAAATGCGTGTAGTGGCACGTTGAGAGTACAAGCATGCGACTGTAAGCGCGTGAGGTTCTGGGTTCGATCCGGATTGAGGAAATCATAAATTTTATATTTTCATTTCTTCGCTTTGATAATGAGTGAAGCTTGGCGTTGAGTTGAAGCATTTAACACGCAATGCCTCAAATGGGGTGGAAAGTGAAGTTTTTTTTGAAAAGCGTCTTAACACTAGGTTCCCAATTCTCTTCCGAAGTTAAGCTTAAAAATGATTAGTTTTTTGTTAAGCACATGAGAATATATATAGGAGAGTGCGTAAAAAGCCTACAACCTATATGCTATCTTTTTATCTACAACGGGAAATTGAATATACCTTAATTTAATTCGTTTTAAATATTATACTTGTATCTGTAGTAAGAAGTATTATTAATTTGTTAACTGCATAATCTAAAAGAAGCTGGCTGGCGTTATTGATTTTATAAGACCAATATATATACCAATATATTTTTCTATATGCAATTGCAGCTTTACTGTGAGATATCAACTTAATTTTAACGAATGCTAATAATATTATTCGCTTTGGCCCATCTTTTTTGGGCAGGGTAGAGGATGCTAGTACTACAATATATATTTATGATTTTTAGATTGTTCTAAAAAAATACTTTTTCTTTTTGGTTACTAAAATCGCTGGTTCAAATCATTCTGTGTAATTGTTTTCATAGGCTTTCTTTTCATCATTTCAGTGCATATGCTGCAGTTACCGTCTGCCTTGGAAGCATTCGACTCGCACGGACTAAGAGCTCAGAACGACAGGCTCATAGATATACCGGACATGATCACTGTACTAACTTCTTTGTACGAGGTAAGTTATGTCTTTTGGCTCTATCACGCAATTTCTTTTTAGCTTCACGCTGTATCCCGCATATATCCGTCATGTATCCCGCTTTAACCTGGTAACCAAAAGGAACATAATATTTAGATACTCTGTTCTTCACGTATGTCAAGATTATTATAATTAAATGAAGGAGGCGCAGGAGCATAAATATGAGCCTGTAAACAACAGGTTTGGGTTCAATCCCCACTCGAAGAAATTTAATATTAAATATTTTCATTTCTTCATTCTGGCAATGCCTTAAGCCTTCTGCCGCTTAATGCACAATGCCTAAAATTTGGTAGAAAACGGAGAATGAAAGTTAGTATCTTAACACGAGGTTCTCAAGTTCCCTCTGCCTAACCTGCCATGTGCGGGATACAGCGTGAAGATTTAAAAAAATCCTAACACAGCCCAAAACTACGGTATTCAGTAATAAATTTTAAATTTAATTTTTGCAGGTGATAGCAGCCGAGAACCCAAGTCTGGTGAATGTACCGCTTTGTCTAGACTTGTCAATCAACTGGTTGCTCAACGTGTATGACAGTCAAAGAACTGGTCAGATTAGAGTGTTGAGCTTCAAAGTGGGCCTCGTGTTGCTTTGTAAAGGACACCTGGAGGAGAAATATAGGTATTATATATATATATATTATATATATATATATATATATATATATATATATATATATATATATATATATATATATATATATATATATATATATATATATATATATATATATATATATATATATATATATATATATATATATATATATATATATATATATATATATATATATATATATATATATATATATATATATATATATATATATATATATATATATATATATATATATATATATATATATATATATATATATATATATATATATATATATATATATATATATATATATATATATATATATATATATATATATAGTTTAATTTTTTTTACAGAAAATATTGATTTTTTATTAAATTATTTATTGTTATTTATAATTTTTTTTCATAATGAATGAGTGATTGTATCTAAGATATTGTATTGCATGTTAATTGAAAATATATAATTCAATATGAAGATAAATACAAAGTAAATATTATTATTTTCTTGATTAACGTATTTTTTTACATAAATAAGTATATTTTTATTTACTAAAAATATGTTTTCTTTAGGTATCTGTTCCGCTTGATAGCGGATCCATCTTGTCGCGCAGACCAAAGAAAATTAGGACTTTTGTTACACGACTGTATACAGGTAGGCCAAAAATACCTTAATTTTAATCTTAGCCTTACATTCTCCAAAGAAGTCAATTTGGTGCACTGATAATTCTCTGTGGCAGAGTGCAGCGTTGAGTTCCGCCGCTCATCCTTTGGTAATTTAGCGAAATGTGGGAAACGGAAGTGTTTTAATGGGAACAGAGTGTCGCATAAGGTTCTCGAATTCCCTTCTACCTACCCTTTTAAATTTAGTATACTTTTTAGTGCACTTATTTGCCTTGTTATAGAAATGAGCTCACTTTGCCACAATATCCATTACATTTGCAATAAACTATACATTTTCAAAGTTAAATTCCATACTTTGGAAATACAAATTAAAAAAATATAATAAAAACGGATGTTTTCCAATAATAGTTTAATTTTTTATACGTTTTCTGATTAAATAGTAACTATATCGGTGATGTGATTGTCTTTTACAAACAGGTACCGAGGCAGTTGGGCGAAGTGGCAGCGTTTGGGGGTTCCAACATTGAGCCGTCGGTTCGAAGTTGCTTCGAGCAGGCGTCAGTCGCCACTAAAGAAGGAAATAGAGGCAGTACATTGGATAGAAAAGCTGGTATGTGTTAAAAAATTATATATAACTCACGGCCTATACGTTAAAAACTGAAATTTTACCTGAATACATTTTTTTTATAGAATTTTTGTTTATTTTTTCAGCTTCACGCTGTATCCCGCACGAGGCAGGGTAGGCAGAGGGAACCCGGGAAACTAGTGTTAACACACTCCGTTCCACTTCTGTTCCCCACTTTCCGCCGAATGTGTGGCATTGCGTGTTGAGTGGCGGAACTCAACGCTTTGCCTTATTACCGGAGCGAAGAAATGAAACATTAAATATTTAAATTGAAAATATTAAATATTTCATTTCCTCGACCGGGGATCGAACCCAGAACCTGTCGGTTACAGTCACACGCTTGTGCCGCAACGCCACTACAGGCCTCAAAAAAAAATTGTTGAACTGAATATTTAAAATTTAAATAACTTATTTACTTATAAACCTATTTAAAAAAAATAAACACGATATGTTGAAGGAAGGTTGACAAAATATAATAAGGAAAATTGCATTAAAATCTGGTGAGGCGTTTCTGAGATAAGATCGTACAAACGCACAGACATGCCTTGATAATGGTTATATCCATATTAATGATTACATTTTCTTAAGCAAACCATAAGTACTAATAAACTTCTACAAACACCTCCTCCTTCTTTAACCCCCCAGGAGAGAAGGAGAAAGAAGACAAAGAGAAGACTCTAGAACGAGACGCGGACGGTCAGCTGCAGTACATAGAAGCCTTCCACTTCCTACAATGGCTCCAAAAGGAACCCCAGTCCATGGTGTGGTTACCAGTTCTGCACAGATTGGCCGCGGCTGAGAGCGCTAAACACCAAGCGAAGTGTAATATTTGTAAGGAATATCCGATTGTGGGCTTTAGGTGAGTGTTTTTTTGTAATTTTGTTTTTTATGACAGGAACTTGTGATAGGAACCTAGTGATAAGACGTTCCCCTGGTTAATAAGGGAACGAAATGTCAATGTCAATGTCAATGTCAATTTTTGACGTGTGTGGGGCGACAAAATGTCAACTGAAACCAACGTTTTCCTTGAAAATGTTTATAAGCAGTAACAGATATTGCCATATTTGATAAGTATATTATAAAGCGAAAGAGTTTGTACGTGTTTATTTTTTAATTGATTTCATTTTTCGATAAATAATTATTACCATTTATAAAGCGCGGCGTTGAGTTCAGCCACGTAATGCCTCAAACTCAGCAAGAATTGGTGAACGGAATGGAGCATCTTAACACTAGGTTCCCAAGTTCCCTCGGTCCACCATGTAGTGTGCGAGATACAAAATAAAGCTGAAAGCTGAATAAATAACTACTAAATTATATATATTTTTTTCTTTTTCAGATACCGGTGTTTGAAATGCTTCAACTTCGACATGTGCCAGAATTGCTTCTTCAGCGGACGCAAAGCCAAGAACCACAAGCTAACTCATCCCATGCAGGAGTATTGTACCGCTGTAAGTTATATCTTAGGATCTTTATTTTAAGGTTTGGCGCGATTTTAACTGAGAAAATTGTATATAAAAAATTATAAATGTTACAATTTTTGTATATTTTGACTAGATTTTGCTGTGCATTTTTTCTTATTTTTTTTGGAAAAAGAATATCTTTTTGACTTATTTATACATTAAGAAATACTAAACGCAACCAAAAATAGTTTCATACATTAAAAAAAGCTGTTAAAAATTAGTAGTTTTTTTTTTTAATTTCGTTTCCGTTTATAGAATTTATCTATTATATAAAATGTGTGAATTAATTAAATATCGACAATATTTCTGTTACAGACCACATCCGGTGAAGACGTCCGCGACTTCACTAGGGCTCTTCGTAACAAGTTCAAATCCGCGCGCTACTTTAAGAAGCACCCTAGAGTTGGATACTTGCCGGTGCAGACTGTTCTTGAAGGTACTGAAAAAATATATTTTTATGTTAGAAAAAACATATGGCGTATGATAAGTAATGTACGCCCTACCCCTACTACGGGTCAACATTACTAAAGGAAATTAATATTGGATATTTTTATTTTCTAACTCTGGCATTGTGGCATTTACGGCGTTGAGTTCCGCTACTCAACAAGTCAAATCTCAAAAGTTCAAAAGTTAGCCTAGTTTGAAGAGGTATATTTAGATTACTAGACTATATTTCTCTGTCTCTGCGGGATTTGGCTGTTGTATTGTAGAAAAAAATACAAATATTAAAATGAATTATTACCAAAGCGAGGACATTAATAATAAATCTAAGTATTTGAATTGCAACAATTTTAACCGGATCAATCGCGTATATAGACTTTCATTCTTTTTTGGAAACCCGATCTTTCAAACACTTGGCAGTAGCTTGTGGTCACGGGTAGATTGCTGTACCTCAGGATCTATCCGATCGATCCGGTTAAAAATGCTTCAATAAAATGTGTAATACATACTTACTTACTTAGCTTCACGCTGTATCCCGCACGAGGCAGGGTAGGCAGAGGGAACCCAGGAACCTAGTGTTAAGACACTCCGTTCCACTTCCGTTCCCCACTTTCCGCCGAATTTGAAGCATTGCGTGTTGAGTGGCGGAACTCAACGCCGTGCTTTGCCTTTGCATAAAATATGTAATGATCGTATTTTATTAACTCTTAGTATGTTGTCCAGGTGACGCACTGGAGTCCCCGGCGCCGTCCCCGCAGCACGGCGCCGGCGCGTCGGCCGACGACATGCACTCGCGCCTGGAGCTGTACGCGTCCCGCCTCGCGCAGGTGGAGCTCGGGGCCCGTGCCGGGGACACGCCTGACAGGTCAGCGAATTATATATATATATATATATATATATATATATATATATATATATATATATATATATATATATATATATATATATAGGAATTAATAAATATATATTACTTGGGATATTAGTTAGAAATATATAGATATTGTTTAGAAAAGGTTAAATAAGGTTTCTCTGTCTGCCTCTCTCTCTCTTTCATAGAAATCAATAGGTTTGCTTTCTGTGAGAGAGAGAGAGAGAGAGAGAAACATGCGCACGCCACACGTCTTACTATTCTATAGCAAAAAGTGTCGTCACAATCTTTCTTAAGAACTTTTTCCTTCTACCCCCCATTCACAACGCACGATAAAAACTTTTTCTTACAAATAACCATTTTATACTAATAAATATATTGTCTTATCAGTGATGAAGAGCATGCCCTCATAGCTCAGTACTGTGCGTCTCTAAACGGAGCTCCAGAAGCGGAAGGTGACGACGCGCCGCGCTCTCCCGTGCACGTGGTGTCCGTCATACACAGGGAACAGCGTCATGAGCTCGAGGCCATGATACGGTAAGGAATTGATTTGTTTTTTTGCTCTTTAGAGAATTTTACTGATGGAATATTCTATAATTTGATCAGAATCGATGTACATAGTGTGACCATGTTTGTTACTTTTATATATTTAATTTTTTGAAAACACTGAGGCCTGTCGTGGCGCAGCGGCACAAGCGTTTGACTGTAACCGACAGGTTCTGGGTTCAATCCCCAGTCGAGGAAATGAAATATTTAATATTTTCAATTCAAATATTTAACGTTTCATTTCTTCGCTCTGGTAATAAGGCAAAAGCGTGGCTTTGAGTTTCGCCACTCAACACGCAGTGCCTCAAATTCGGCGGAAAGTGGGGAATGGAAGTAGAACGGAGTGTCTTAACACAAGGGTTCTCTCTGCCTACCCTGCCTCGTGCAGGATAAATAAAAAAAGTACGTAAAGCTATAAAATAAATAAAAAAAGTACGTACAAGGTACTTACCTATTTCTTATCAAATATGGATGTGGTAACTAAGATTTAAAACCTCTTAAGTTTTAAAATTTAAAATGTTTTTTTCTTTTAGATTATTTATATATGCCTAATGAGAATTTTGGAAAATGCTGTATTAAAAGAAAATTAAGTGAACTATGGTCAATATAGTTCCCGCATATGGTAGGGTAGGCAGAGGGAACTTGGGAACCTAATATTAAGGCACTATGATGAAATTAATTTCATTTATCTCATTTCTTTTATATTTTATGATTTTGAAAGCTAATCTGTTATCTTTAAAATTACTTTACAGGGAGTTAGAAGAAGAGAATGCTAGTTTACAAGCGGAATATGAAAGGCTGAAGGCCAAACAAACACCAGGATCTACACCTGAGGAGCAACACGCCATGGGCGACAACAGAAACGCCCCTGTTGATCAGGTTAGCTAAATCTTGTATCTAGATATATTCTTATTAAAGAAGGAGAGCGAAGAAATGAAACATTAAATATATAAATTGAAAATATCAAATATTTCATTTGCTCGACTGGGGATCGAACCCAGAACCTGTCGGTTACAGTCACACACTTGTGCCGTTGCGCCACGACAGGCCTCCATATTTAATTTTCCATATATTATAACGAAAATGTAATTTAAACGATATTTAAAATTTTCGCAGGATATGATGGCGGAAGCCCGTCTCCTCCGCCAGCACAAGGGACGTCTCGAAGCTCGAATGCAGATATTAGAAGAGCATAACAGGCAATTGGAGGCACAGCTGCAGCGTTTACGTAGACTACTTGATGATGTGAGTCTTTTGTTAATGTTAATGTATTTTTTTTTTTACTTTCACGCTCTATCCCGCATATAGCAGAGAGAAAATAGCGTGAAAACGATTCTTTCAAATTCAATTCAATAAACAAAGTTTTTTTCATTTTGAGACAATAAGTGGCTAGTGAGTGGAAATCTATTTTATATTATTTTAGTTATTATTGTTATTATGTTTTTAAGTTATCAAGAATATGAATGTGTACTTGTATCCTTAAATATCTACATAAATGTTATTGATAATAAAATTCAAAGGGCATATCTTAAAAGTTGTACTATACTTAAAATACCTATAATATTGAATAATATGTCAATCGATCCTCGCCATAGAAAAAATGTACACAGATATATCACAATTTATTAGGCCTAGGCCTCAACTTTTAAATGATCTCTGAATATGAATATATATTATTTATTTACTATGGCCGTGGTCCGAATTATGCTCACATTGTACACAATGCTTACACTGCTAACGTGCGGTCCGATATTAGTGAGCGCGCCAACGTCTGTTAGCAGTACTAATAACACGGACCACTTGTGAGCGTGCTTATGACTTTGACAAGTTAATAGGTTTAACTTGTCAAATTCGTAAGTACCTGATAGAGCATTTTTTGATATAAATATGAGTGGAGTATGTGGTATAGCCGATGAAAATTATAAATTTCTTGTGAAAATGGTTGTATTCAAGCATTTTCCGCAATTGAGGAAATTAACGATAGTGACATTGACGTGAAGGATATATTAAACGTCAAAATAACATCAACGCTCACGGTGCTCACGCTCCGATCCGTCAGCACTGTGTGCACTAGCCAGTGACGTCACAAGTGACGTCATACTATTCACAACGCTAACTGTGAGCGATAAAAGCTCAATACGGACCGAGCGTTGGCGCGCTCTGAGCGATGTGAGCTAATTACGGACCACGGCCTATATGAATATACTTTTGGTGTTACACGGGACTGTGTACGGCGGTAATCACTTACCATCAGGAGACCCGTACGATCGTTTGCCTTATTTTTTCCATAAAAAATGAAGAATTAAGTGTCTTAAAACTAGGTTCCCGGGTTCCCTCTGCCTACCCTGCCTCGTGCGGGATACAGTGAAGCACAGTAAAAGTAGTATAACATAGTTAAATTTATTTTAATTTTTAGCCGGGAACTGGCGCACAAGGCTCCCCGGGCGCCCGCACTGGGACTCTACAGACTCGCTCGGTCACCGCCAGTCAATTAGCTACTGATTCACCAGCCAAACTGCATAATGGATTGTATCACGATAACGGTTAGTATTCTTTAATTATTTAAATACATTATTTTAATTTTTTCAGATGAATTCGTATTTACAACTACCTGATCAACTATTTGAGGGTATTTGTTCTTATTTAGATGTGATTAAAGTTATTTATTATATAATATATAATGTAAATTATATATAAATTAATTTCTGACAATTTAACAATTTTGCAAACTGGAGCTACACTGACTACTTAAATTCTATTGTTAAAAATGTCTATGGCGAAGACGTATATTGTATTGCTATATATTATATATCTGTTATTCAAAAATATAAAAATTTAATAGGAAATTAACAATATTTTAATGAATTACAAATTTAAGTGACGTGACAAAATGGCAGTTAAAAATACAATAATTAATCTTTGCAAATGTTATACTAAACTACAGTAAATTTTATACTACAAAAATAATCTAAAATACATATTAGAAATAGATACCACATATTTAATTCGAAAGTATAAGAAAACATAATAAATGAACAATTTGACACAAGATGGCGGTCGGGAGCGCGAAGGGCGCGAGGAGCGTCCGCCGCCGCCGCCGCACGCCGTGCACTCGCTCATGCACTGCGCAGGTTAGCGGCTACGGCTACAATGCTCGAATAGGGTTACCAGTGCTAAATTATATTATTATTATTTATATTTATATTTGGTATTTTTTTTACTTGAGGAATATATTATATTTGATGTTTGAACAGTTTAACATTCATTTAAATTTGTGTATAGTTTCTTAATAGTCAATACATAAATTAAAATTAGAGAGATGCTTATTAAATTTAAAAAAATCACATTTCGAAATATAAAAAAATGTATATTATTGAATGTAAATATACTTACATGTTTAAAATTAGTTAAAAATCTTGTTTCGTTAACTTTTTGTTTTTTTTTTAATATTTCAAGACATTTAATTTTATTTTGGTTAGAAAAACTATTTTTTAAACTTAATTTAAACTATTTGACTGATAAACGCACTACCCTATTCAATATTGAGCAATCGTTGTTAGAGGAATGTCGTCGTATTTTTATTGTTTTTCGCTTTTTCACAGATTGTTGTCCATATTCATATTGTTTATTTTAATTCCGTTGCAGCGTTCGTCTGTTAGTTAATTATTTTAATAGATTTCTTTCAATTATTATTGCATGAGTATTGCATGTATTTTTTGCCATAATGGTCTTAGATCGTTTTCATATTCGAATTGTTTTGAGGAATAACGTTTTCTTCTTTTTTCTGCAAACCTAACAGGACGTATACCATGAGGTAAAGTATTATTAAAAAAATATTAAAAAAAAATATAGTTATTTTCATGTTCAATAATGACATAATGAACAATAGTGATGTGACTAATATTCGCATATTTTAACATTTGCTAAGCTTGTGTGAATGTTTGCGAATATTAATATCGAAAATTAAAAAAATAAATTGAGAACCTAATGTTATTTATGTTAATTATATCAACATCGATTCCTTCTTTTTATTATTATTATTATTTAATATAACTTATAACTACATTAAATAGAACAAAAACAAAAAAACAGGTTACTGTTATTTGAAAAATTACAAATTCTTTATTTGAGCTTACAAACAAATATTTCTCGGCGGAGCAAGATAACCGTCAAATAAAAACCAATTTTACGCTTATATTCTAAAAATAAATTAAAAACACAATTACTTAGCATTTTCTTATCATTATAGATGACCTTGGCCGAGCTGTCGAAGAATTAGTATCTGTTATGACTGAGGATCAAAATCAAAACTCCAACGCACCACCTCAATACAACGGTAAAGAAGAAAAAAAATAACTTATCGCGAACATTCTTCGAACGCGCTATGGTGCTAAAGCAAATGCTGCCAATTAAAAATGCAGCATTTGTTTTTATCGCTCTGGCATCATTTGAATTACCATTATAATATGAATAGAAAATAAAATAGCCAAGTGTTATAAAACAATTAGGCAAGAGTCATATATAAAATAGGCCTTTTCCACAATGCACAGATGATATATATACAAATCCTTACTAATTTTCGACTCATCACTAACTTACCTGCACGTGCTTATCTGTACCGGAGCTTACTTCACATAATTACACTAATATCGCGTAGTATCAAACGTGGTTATTTTGGTTAACCGTACCAACAACTTGCATAACTAAAAGAACCGTATTTTTTGTAGAACCGTATTTTATTTAAAATGTTTAAGTATAATCAAATTATTCTATAAAATATTAAAAATCTTAAATATTTAATGATAATCAATATACCTTAAATTAATAATAAATATTTCCGTAAAGTTCCTCTAATGTACTTAGTTAATAACATTACATTATTTGTGCAGCTTCGGTTAACCGAATGTCTTAACCACAGATTCAAAATATATCGGACCGTGCTTCCTAACATTTCCTTACGAGTCCATTGTTGTACAGCTTCGAGTTGAACAATAGATGATGTCGGTTCGAGACGATGACGTATGCAACGCTTATTGTATAGATAAGGGCATGCCGTTGTTGCAGTACGTATCGTGAATGAGTCCTTGCTAATTAATAATGATTATAATAATTACAAAAATAGTGACAGCTGTCAATTTCCCATTTTCAAAGCCATAACATCAAAAATTATTTATAATTATCATTCTTTTTTGTCAACCAGTTATTTTATTATGGTGTTTCAATTATATATGATATAAAAAAAATATAAGTTAAAAGACAGCTGTTGACCCTGATACCAATTTATTAAAAAGTATTATATCTATTTTATATATTTCACTTGGTAATTGAAATGCTGCCAAAGCGAAGAAAAAAAAATCAACGAAAAAGACAATGTAACGAGAGCATTTACACTAAAATTGTACCAAATTCATCAAATACTTGATAGAAGTTTTTTTTTATTAATTATATTTTAAATACATATCTTACATACATATTAGTACAATTACCATTATCATATCACGACTTGTAAATTGCCATATCATTTGCTGTTTTGACACGTGTATAAAATGTCACGTACGTATATAAAGCGTTTGCCTTTTCTGAATTGCCTCTACTACACGTTGTTACATCACTACCGAGATAATCGAGTTACTATTTAATCGTACGATCATCGATTTTAACAAATCAGATCTTGGTAAGGATGAATAACCGATGTATCGTTTTCGATTCGTTTGTAAGCCAGCTTGAAGGGCTAAAGCTTTAAATATCACAATGTTAGCTTTAATATACCCTATGTTGACATTAGCGCCGGTACATGTCGGTATCGAGGCCTACGTTCTAGTGGAATGTGTATTGTTATTAGATAAACCAGTTTTCATACAATATTATGCCACTCGATGGCCGTAGTTAAAGAATTCGTTAAACGGTTTTGCGGTAGTATTAGATTGTAGCCAAATAAATATCGATCATATTTGTGTATGTTACATATTATCGAGTTATCAAAAAATATATCGTTAGATGAAAATATGAATAATCCAGCTTTTACTCTCATCATTAGTCACTTTCTGTTAAATATTGGTCGGAAATAGTAGACTCTTCGTAGCATCTTCGTGTATCATGTAACCAATGTAGTGGTGTGCGATTGTGAATGAACTAATCACGTCATAATAATCGATTAATGAAATACACAGTTTACACAGTTTATATTTATTATTTAAATGACTTATTAAAAAATCGATATGTTTTGAAATTATACAAGCATTCACGATCGTCTATCCATAAACTAAACTTTCACTGCTACAAAGGCATGACATTTTTCCTAGTAATATTTATTATAGTGTGACATAATAATAAATCACACTAAATCGATATTTTATAACGTGTCTATTGTAAGATGATGCCTACCTTTTTAGATAAGACTATATGGGAGAGATGACTTTTATACGAACGTTAAGTAACTGTTGAACGCTAACTTTACAATAAGTATGTACTTCCAATTAACCATATCAATTCGTTTGAACTTTTTATTATTGGCCACGATTATTCGATACAATTTTATGAACGTAATTGAATTTGCTTTTTCTTTTATAAAAAAAATGTTAATTGACGAAATGACAGATAACTAATAACAGTTATTATATATTCTTTATTAATTTAATATGTGTTTTAATATTTTGTGAGATATACTCATTTTAATTTTAATCTATATAAAATTGTATCGATTATTGTCTGTGGCAATACCAAATGTTGGTATTTGTATTTTTTTATCTGGCAACTTGTTAATTCCATTTCGTTGCGACGAATAATCCTAGTTTTAATTTGGCTAATATAGATTTTAAGAATACGAAGCACAATTTATTCTTAACGAAAGAAAAAAAAATTAAAACAACACTAATATATTGTTAATAATTTTATTGTATTTGTTTAACGTGTAGGACGAGTTTTTTCTTTTTTTTCAAATATTGGCAAAGATTTATTAAATACTTCCGCATTTATTTGTATATTTTACTGTGTTTATAATGTTTTAGAAGTTAAATCCAAATAAACGTTCTGCATAGTAATATTTTTTTTATTTTACCTCCTTAGTGAAAACCATATTAAAATAAAGATATTATCGACAACCATTCTTATAAAATGTTATTTGTTGCCAAAAAGGAATATTTTTTACCAGACGTCTTGTCATTATTTTTATGAGATGACTTGTAATTCATTTATCTTAAATAATATTTTAAAAAAATATCATCACTATCAGTTTCGCGCTGTATACCGCACATAGCAGGGTAAGCAGAGGAAACTTAAGGACTCTTAAGACACTCCGTTCCTATTTGGACGCTTCCATTCCACACTTTCAACCAGCATTGCGCATACACCAAGTTCACCGGTTAACAGAACATATTTCGAAATATAGCGTTCATAGGTCTATCTGCAGTGAAACAGCCGTTATATTTATAGATATCGCCAAAGCCTTCGACAAGGTCTGCTCTTCAAGCTCCGTCATATGGCCCTGCCAGACACTCTCGTGCACATTACTCGTGAATTTCTGTCGAATCGTTCGTTTAGATAAAAGATAGAAGGGACTTTATCGTCCACTCACCCCGTTCGCGCCGGAGTCCCTCAAGGCTTCACGTTATCTCTCATCCTATACGCGATCTACATCAGCGACGTTCCGCGAACTGATAAAGTCGAACTTCCGACAACCGCTCCGCTTAGATACTGGCTGAAAGATAAGCTGCCAACGCCCTAGGTGATTGGTTAGCAAGTGGCGGTTTGAGGTCAATCCAGAAAAAAGAGCCTGTCGTAGCGCAACGGCTTGTGACTGTGAACGATAGGTTGTGGGTTCGATCCCCACTCGAGGAAATGAAATATTTAATATTTTCAAATGAATTATTTAATGTTTTTATATATTCACTCTGGTAACAGAAAAAGTCAGGCAAAACGCGGCGTTGAGTTCCGCTATTCAGCATGCAATGCCTCAAATTCGGCGTAAAGTGGGGAACAAAAGTGGATGGAGGTTCTTAACACTAGGTTCCAAGTTCCATCCCATGCCTACCCTGCCATGTATATCAGCGTGAACCTGAGTAGAGTGAGTGAGTATATTGATAGCAACATGTGGACTTTCAAATCCTCAACAATTGTGGGAAAAATATAAATATGATCTGGTGAACGATATTGTACACAGATTACATGAACAAAATTCCAATGCTTCGTATAATGATTTAATTTACACTTGTGCGTTAAAAATGGTTGTAGATAAAGTTATAATTATTACTGGGAAGAATTCTATATCTATCTTTGGGTTGAGCAGACCTCAAAGAATTGGAGAACTTTGTAGCAATTTAATGCGAGAACTACTATTACTTTTGAGCGACTAATAACGGAGGCCCTTTCGCTGTTGAATTCAGAACGAAGATAAGTGTTTGACACAGTTATAAATAGAATTGCCAGTGGTGATGGTGGTTTGCTATTTTTGGATGCTACCTGATGCTGAACAGCGCACTCTATACTTAAGCTACCTCTAAACTTGACCCATGAAAAAATACCAGTCTAACAAAAGCAAACATAGTACCCGCGGAAAAATGTTGCAACAATAAAAGTTACGATTTGGGATGTACGATGTCCAACAAAAAAAAGCAATTGAAGCACAAAATCGATGATTACAATAAACGATATGAAGAGCTACTATAATTATTTTGTGAGTGACTGCGGTACTTTTAGCTGGTGATTTCCCATAAACATTGCCATGGAATTTCAGTCAATTATTTCATTTCATTATAGAAATAATGTTAGTATAAACATATTATTTGTATGAAAAAATAATTATTAGATAAACCTGATATGATTTTAATTTTTATATATTTCGTATTTTATCTGTATATTTCTATTAAAATATCATCTGAAGTTTGTATTTTGTAATTAGAATAATTATCTTAATAGCTCACTAAAAGATCTCAGTTTCTCTAAAACTTTTATCTTCAGTCTTCTTTAAAGCTTTAAAAAATACATATATTTTTTTTATAGCTCTTGTTAACTTAACATTATACTTCAAGTAAAAATATTGGCAGTGTTTTAATATTTTTTTATTTTAATTTTACCAGGATATGTTACACCATTGCAACATCCTTATTTGTTAATTTAGACATAACATTATGCCAAAAACAATTTAATTCCACAGATACTGGAAACCAACATGCCTAAGTATTATATGTCTATTTTCTATAATAAACATTTTAAAACTCATAAAATATTATTTGAGGCCTGTCGTGGCGCAGCAGCACAAGCTTGTCGCTGTAACCGACAGGTTCTGGGTCCGATCCCCAGTCGAGGAAATGAAATATTTAATATTTTCAATTTAAATATTTAATGTTTCATTTCTTAGCTCAGGAAATACGGCAAAGCGCGGTGTTGAGTTCTGCCACTCAACACGCAATGCCTCAAATTCGGCGAAAAGTGGAGAACGGAAGTGTCTTTACACTAGATTCCCGGGTTCCCTCTGCCTACACTGCCTCGTGCGGCATACAGCGTGAGGTTAAAAAAAGGTTCAGGTCAAGGGTTTGTACAATTTTAAACAACAAAAGCTTTATTTAATTAGTGAGTCAATATTATTTGTTCCAAAGAAAAGGCGACAGTTAAAGTATTTTTATTTTGGCACTAATAAAATTCACACTATGCACATGGTAGGGTAGTTAAAGGGTATTTGGGAACCTAATGTCAAGACCACCTTTCCGCCGAATTTGAGGCATTGCATGTTGAGTGATGAAACTCAACGCTATCAAAAAAAAGTTATTTTTTGTATGTAGCAATCACTAATAACTTATATATGGAAGATTTGTAACATTGTAATAAAATAAGGGCAAAAGAAAACAAAACAAAAATATGTAAAAGAAACTTAAAAATCTTTATTCCGTTAACATTTGTTAAGCTGTAATACAGTTCTTTAAATAAATCCATTATATCATAAATATAATTTGTATTCTCGTAAGCAATTTGCGTACATTATTAAATTATCAGTCTAAGGCCACACTTTTGAAGCACCTATTAAGATATTTATATATCACTTTTCTATCATATATTATTAATAAATAATTGTTTAAAATGTATTGTGTTTATGTTTAACACAGATTATATTCAAAGAAAAATATCATTTCAAATGATGAACTGACATGTTAATTAGAAAACAATACAAAATTTAAATCAATGATTCTTTTTCACGTTCTTAAAACAAAACATTTTCCTTTAAAACGCTTTAAAAGTTACATAACATATCGAATAAATATCTTACATGTGGCCTTCATTATCTAAGCTTTTATCATACTTTGACGGTCGACGAGCTGCTGGAATCTAAGCCATTTATCGGAGCAGGTATATTTGTTCTAGGTCTTCTAAACAATAGCACGTGGGGTTCGGGGTTGTGTACCATGAAATGTAACCATCCAGGACTTTGCTGAACACCAAGGTTTCTCCATTCCGTTTCCGTCATGAGGTGGGATTTAGGAACTAATCGTGCTATATCTGGTGGGAGGATGACGTGCCTGAAATATAATAAACATATTCAAATTTACATATATTATATGTTAAATTCATTTGTGATTATAAAGTATATAGTGTTGAGTTGCATCGCTTCACAGGCAATGCCTCAAATTTGATGGCATGTGACTTGCTTAGACCAGATCTTCAAACTAGGGCTCAAAGATTTTTCTCCATACTCCTGCTATGACAGGGATACATAAATTTTTAATTGTGATGAACTACTCACAATGAAATAGTATGTTAGGTAGTGACTTAAACATAGTGATGTTACCAGGTTACGTCTATCTACACTGATATGGTCAAAAAAATAAACAAACAAAGGACTCATATAATATTGTTTCTGAGTTATGGGTCCAATCCTAAAATGAGAAATGAGCATAATATATAATGAAATTAAAAAATGGAAAAGAAAGTAGGAAATTAAGCCTACTTTGATATGCAAGAAAAAGTGGGAAGTATTATGTAAGATCAAAATTGTCATAAAAAGAAATTAAATTACCCTTCAAAGTAAAATAATCTTCAAGTATAAGAAACAATAATCTAATTGGAAACCTTATCTACAGATTGAGAATATACGAATGATCATTTATGACTAGCTCTTACCATTCTCTAAATCGATTAGAAAGTTATGTATAGGAAAAATAATCTTTTATGTTTTAATTCCTAAGTATTCATGCTAACCTTGACATCGTAATGCGCGTTAATATAATAATAGCCTTTCATAATGTAATAAATATATTAAAAGCTATGAATTAGATAAAAAAATCTATCTTTTTTAAAGAAAAAGTTGTGTACTAACTATATTTTAAATTTATAAAGGTATAAGTTGAATTAATTTGAAATCAGTGATAAGTAAAAGCATGGTAGCAAACATTGAACGCATGATGCAACCCCTATAAAAATATTTAAATTATATTCCGCGACAATTTAGGAAAGATAAGAAAGAAAATTTAATTTTATAAGCTAAAAATTTGCTTTTTACCAAAGATGTTGAAGCTAAATAACATAAAGTAAAATCCCAACCTGTATTCGTAGACGTCATCGTCGTATCTCTCCGAATACTGTATCTGATCAACGGGCATTTTGGTTAAAATTGTTAATTAATATACTATTTTTTAGAATTTAACGACGCACGATAAAATCTAAGCCGAGATTTAAAATATTGGCTGAAAAAACGCTTGAAACAGCGATCGATTCTTCCAGCTGTTCAAACTGTCAATATATAATCATAACATACACGTCCAAAAATTACAGATACTTCAAATGTTAAATATTAAAGAAAATTTTATATATTTATCTGTACATTGATTATATATATTTAAATATTTTATTTTCGTTAACTTTATTTTTATGTACAGTAAATATTCTTTCTCGTATACTTTTATATATACATAAATGCAATGATGGTTTCAAAACGCTTGACTTAATATTGGCGGGAACATATTGACAGCTGTCAAGTCACACGTTCCATTTTATGCATTTAATTTTTCGTTTTAAAAAATTTTACGCAGAAAATAATATTAACTTATTTAGTTAAAATATAAAAAAAATCCATCTTTTCTTAATTATATAACATAATTTTATGAAATTGAAAGATTCTAAGTTTGCCAGAAACTCAATCAACGCATGATCAACAAAGAGAAAAAATGAAAGTGCAGAAGGGTACCTAATATTACTTAACATTCTCTTTTGTGCCTAATTTAAAAAACAAGGCCAAAGTTATTTATGTTTACCATTTACTTACTTGACCAAGTTGGAATTTACAAGTACCAACTTACATTATACTGTTTACCAATTTATTCACTTCCTACTTGAGAAACTACAGGACTGTACAACATTATATTGTACAGGTACAGTAATTTGCAACGCAAAATTATTAATATACAATATAAGTGCGGGAATTTATGCATATGAAAGCCGAACGTCGGTGACGCGGCTAACATTATCCAATCTGGGGGACCCCACTGTAACAATTCAATAATGATCCCCTGCAGTGTAGGAATACCATTATTTACATATTTTGTTGTAATATTAGAAATTAATAGAGATAAAATGGTTTTTTTTTGTTAGAAATCAATATTGAAGATCTTTGAGTTTTTCCATTTTACACAAAATTCTTATATTTGGGTAGGTGCTCGCGCTGTCGTAACAAATTGTAAAATATTGAATCCACGCCTCTAGGAAACTGTCCAAGCGCTTTGACCAACTAAGCTACTATACGTCCTTATTAAGCTACGTAAGTGTGGATTAACAATTGAAGATTTGTTAAAGTGTAAAATTTTGGTAAAACTTAATATACGTGATTAATACGTTTTAAAATTGTATGTAAAATATAACAAGAATCTTCTGAATCTATTTTTGATACTTTAAGCAGTATAGATCTACTGAACGCAACGAAGTCAATTTGAGTAAAACTTCTGGCTTGGTTAGAAACAAAAATAATGCACACGGTCGTAACGCATAAGCGTGTGATCGTAAACGTTACCATAAAAATTTAATGTTTAATATTTTTATGTCCTCGTCAGCACTGCAGATTTTACGTTTAATTTTGCTGATCGTAAATGGACATCGAAAGTGTCTTAATGGGAATGGTGTGCCGTAACACTAGATTCCTTACCCTGCGATATGCGGGGCTACGCTAAAAAATACGCAGAAGCCGCCATCGATAACTGGTTGATTCTAAAAAGTCAGGGAAATATTCAACCTGCTGAAATGATAATTAAATAAATAAAATAGAAAAAAAAGAGGGAAATGTATATTCTATTGTGAAGAAGTGGAGAACAATATCTGTAGAAACAATATTGTCATCCTTGTGAATCAATTACGGGTATCAAACGATTGCAACTCATACCGGTAGTGTCGGGAAAAGCTTCCAGGCGGCTCAGTTGATATCCTAAATCTAAACAAACGCCATGACCTCAGTAAATTTGGAATTCTTACAGAATCTCCTGAAGGATGAGTATCCAGATGTTACTATACATGATTTTGAGGTAAATATATTTTGTTCTAATTTTTTTTCTATTTTATTCTACATTTAGCAAAATAATAAGGCAAAGAGCGGCGTTAAATTTCGCCACTCAATACGAAATACCTCAAATTCGGCGGAATATGGGGGAACGGAAGTGGAACGGAGTATATAAATTGTGCTTATATAAATTATAGCAAGGATTACCCTTGCTATTATTTATGTAAGCACAATTTATATAAAGTACATCCTATACCTTATTAGGTACCCTGTAATTTTCGTTAGTATTAACTACATTTTAATTTTATTTTTGCAATAAAATAAATGTTCAAACATTTACATAGTTTTTTTACTGTACGCACAAAAAAATATGTCGACGATGATCAGGATGATCCTGAAAAATGTAGAATTTCTAAAAGGTTTGGGAAACATAGCAACCGCAAATAATACGGTCAAGTCTTTTAGCTACGGATCCTTTCCTTAGCTGTTGAGTTTATAATGCGGGTTCGGAAGTATCTAGTTTATTAAACAGCTACTAGATTACACCGTCCGTCCCCTCTAAACCTAAGTACTAATAATAATGTCATTTACGTACGTATATTTACATACTAATGTAAATATCTATGCCACTGACTTTTGAAATGCATATATTTATGTATAATTCTCTTTAAATCGTCGTCGTCGTCGTCGTCGTCTCAGCCGTGCGGCGCCCACTGCTGGACATAGGCCTCCCCCAAGGATAGACGATCTGGTCAAGATCGCCGGAAGCCGCTGGATGCGGGAGGCCTATATTGCTAATAGATAGATATGAATACATCATAAAAAAATATTGATCTTGTTGTTTGCTGAAATTTCTTCGGCTCTACAGAGACATCTTACAAGGTGTACAGTATTGTACAGTTGGTAGAATGGACGGCTACATTATAAAAAGTATTTAATAAGTATTAAATACATTTTATAATGTAGCCGTCCATTCGTTCGTTCACCGACAGGTTCTGGATTTAATCCCCGGTGGTGGAAATCAAGTATTTCATATTTTCAATTTAAATATTGAATGTTTCTATTCTTCGCTCTGGTAATAAGGCAAAGCGCAGCGTTGAGTTCCGCCACTCAACACGCAATGCCTCGAATTCGGCGGAAAGTGGGGAACGGAGTGTCTTAACACTAGGTTCCCGGGTTCCCTCTGCCTACCCTGCCTCGTGCGGGATACAGCGTGAAGCTGAGACAATAATAAGTATTAAATATTTTAGGGTGCACCAGGATCCAAGCGGGGAGATAACTACACATCAATGGTGTACCGAATAACTTTGAAAGGATCACGAAAATCCATTGAAGATGATACAGAAATCATCGAGCCATGGGAAGGATCTATTATTTACAAATGTTTGCCAGAAAGCATTTTACGGCGTGAAGCTTTCAAAAGCGACGAATTGTTTTGTAACGAAGTGGCGTTTTACAATAAAATTTGGCCAGCATTAACGAAATTTCAGAATCAATGGGAGAAAGTTGTACATCCGTTTAATTCTATACCCAAATGCTACTTAGCGCAGAATGATTTGGTCATTTTGAGGGACTTAAAAGAGTTCGGCTTCGTGATGCCTGATCGGAGGAAGGGGCTGACCATCGATCAGTGTTATTTTGTGCTGAAACACTTATCTCACTTTCATTCTTTATCACTGGCTATGAAATATTACGATCCTGAAGGATTTTATGAATTATTGAACATACAAGATGGAATTTCTGAAGGTAAGAGATGTTGGAACACTTGAACGCTGTGTGGCTGTAACCGGCAGGTTCTGGGTTCGATCCCCAGTCGAGGAAATGAAAACTTTAATGTTTTCTTTTTAAATATTTAATGTTTCGTTTCTTCGCTCTGGTAATATAATAGAAAAAGCGCGGCGTTGAGTTCCACAAACTCAATACGCAATGCCTTAAATTCGGTGGAAAGTGGGGAACGGGTTCTCTCTGCGTACCCTGCCTCGTGCGGGATACAGCGTGAAGCTAAAAAAAACCAACTTTATAATTTAATAATCGACATACATAAAGAAAACAACAACTCCTGTAAAGAAACAATATTTAAATACCGATAAAGCTTCCACTGTGCTACATGGGGTAAAATAGGTCAAAATTATTCCTTCATCTTTCTATCATCAATCAGCCTGTGTATTTTTTACACATATATATATAACGCGAACCTGTCGTGGCACAGCGGCACATACGTGTGACTGTGAACGATAGGTTTTGGGTTCGATCCAAAGTCGAGGAAATGAAGTATTTAATAATTTCAATTTCAATATTTAATGTTTTCATTTCTACGCTCTGGTAACAGGGCAGATCGCAGCGTTGAGTTCCGCCACTCAACACGCAATGCCTCAAATTCGGCGGAAAGTGGGGAACTGAGTGTCCTAACACTAGGTTCCCAAGTTCCTTCTGCCTACACTGCCATGTGCGGGATACAGCGTGAAGCTGAGAGTATAACGCAAAAAATAATGACAAATCACTTGCTGCCCTTGGAATTTATACGATATTTTTACATTTCTAGTATTTTTCGTCACCGAAAACGAAGATTACTACAGGAGCTATTACAGCGAGGCTACACACAATGCTATAGCCATGGTAGAGGAAGAACTGGAGAATTCTTCCGATAAGGAGAAATATTTGGTACCGTTTAAAAGATTCTGTCATGAAGATACTTTCTTCCAGTCCATGGTGGAAATGGTCGCCCCAAGAGAACCGCTAGCTGTAATATGCCATGGAGATTGCTGGACTAACAATTTGTTGTTTAAATTTATGGATGGTGATCTGGCTGAAGTAATTTTGATATATTCTTTATTCTTATAGTATTATCAATAGACATGTAGGTATTACCAATGAATTTTTGTCTTAAACTGAGTGGATCTACCTATCATTGAGGCCTGTCGTGGCGCAGCGGCACAAGCGTGTGACTGTTACCGACAGGTTGTGGGTTCGATCCCCAGTCGAGGAATTGAAATATTTAATTTAAATATTTATTTTCATGTCTTTGCTCTGGGATAAGGTTAAACGTGGCATTGAGTTTCGCCAGTTAGCACGCAAAGCCTCAAATTAGGTAGAAAGTTGGCAGTGGAAAAGAGTGTTTTAACACTAGGTTCCCAATTTCCCTCTGCCTACCCTGTCTTGTGCAGGATACACCGCGAAGCTGAGTAAATCGATCTACTTTTTTTAACACAGAAAATTTAATTTGTACCACCCTTTTCTTAATCGCCAAAATTTAACTCCGCGATTTGTCACTACCAAAGCGACTTGATAAAAATACCAAACTCAAAACAGTTCTGGCAATCGAATCCAGAACCTACCTTACCCTCGAACATGTCACGAAACATCCACACATTTCAGATGTACATCGTAGATTTCCAGCTGGCGCGTTACGCGTCCCCCGCCCTGGACCTCGCCTTCCTCATATACCTGTGCTTGGAGAAGGACCAGCGAGCTGAACACGCGCCAGCGCTGTTGCGGTTCTACACCGATCAGCTCTACGAGAGGTTGTCGGAAATGAGCGATGGTAATATATTGGACAAGGAAACTCTACATGATATGTACGTTGTGTCCCTTTTTTTTATTGATTTCGTGGCATTTTTTTGGTTTATTTCGATTGAAAGTTAAAGATTGTTTTTAGATAAATGGTATTTAATGTTTTGAGCCTGTCGTGGCGCAGCGGCACAAGCGTGTAACTGTAACAGGTTCTGGGTTCGATCCCCAGTCGAGGAAATGAAATATTTCATATTTTCAATTTAAATATTTAATGTTTAATTTTCTTCGCTCTGGTAATAAGGTAAAGCGCGGCGTTGAGTTCCGCCACTCAACACGCAATGCCTCAAATTCGGCGGAAAGTGGGGAACGGAAGTGGAACTCTTAACACTAGGTTCCCGGGTTCCCTCTGCCTACCCTGCCTCGTGCGGGATACAGCGTGAAGCTGAAAAAAAAAGATATAGATTAATAAAACAAAAAAAAAAAAGAAGTATATAGATTAAATGTATTGGTGATGATTATTTGAGGTCAACCGAGACACTGGGATATAAGCTTATGGCTGTTAATGCGATAGGTTGTCAATTCAATTCCCTCTTGAAGAAATTAAATGTTTAATATCTTTCTCGCCTTTGAGGCCTGTCGTGGCGCAGTTTAATGTTTCATTTTTTCGCTCTGGTAATAAGGCAAAGTAGTAGGTTTAGTACCGCCACGTAACACGCTTCGTGCTACAAGCTACAAAAAAAATAATTAAAAAAAAAATCTTTCTCGCTCTGCTATCAAAGAAAAGAGTTGACGTTGAGCTCTGGCACTCAACGCGTAATTTCAGGAACAGAAGTGTCTTGATGGGAACGAAATGGCTTCACACTAGGTTCCAAGGTTCCCCTATTATGTGTAAGATACTGTGTGAAGCTAAAAAATGATGATTATACGGAGAAAAATATTTATTGGTTGGCCTACCGATGGTTAAAAACAAATTAAAATTCAAATATTTTTATTCAAAATAAGAAGTTATAAGCTTTTTGAACGTCAAACAATTTACCACCAGCTCACTAAAGTTACTGCCTCAGACCTGAGAAGAACCGGCGAAAGTAACTCAGCGGGTCTTTTTTTCAATCAAAATTTTACATCATATAATCAATTATGTGACAATGATACACTTGAAATAGCCTGGAGCGAGCATTTTATTCCCAAGGCGTGTTATCATTTAGAAAATCGTTAATTTGGTAATAACCTTTAACACACAAACGTAATTTACAACTTTTTTAAATTGCGTAATAGAAAATTCTCGGACGTTTTCTGGAATCCTATTGTAAAAGCGTACACCCTGACCCATAAAAGAATTACGAACTCGATTCAATCGAGTTACAGGTGCACTCGTTAAATATTGTCAAACAAAATGACAAACAAAATATATTTAAATATTGTCAAATATTGAATAGGCTAATTATTTTTTCTTAGGTTACAAGAAGAATTCAAAAGCAGCAGCCGCTTTGGTCTCGGCATCGCTCTGGACATGTACCCGATAATGACTTGCGACAGCAATGAGGCACCCAATCTTTATCAGGAAAAGGTTGTTATTTATAAATTTTAAATATATCAATTCACGCTGTATCCCGCACTTGGCAGGGTAGGCAGAGGGAACTTAGGAACCTAGTGTTCCGACACTTCATTTCGTTCTCCACTTTCCACCAAATTATTGGTATAGTGTGCTCAAGCGGAACTCAACGCCGCCATTTACCTTGTTACCAGAGCAAAGAAATTAAATATTTCATTTCCTCAAGTGCTTGAGACTGGCTCTATTTCAGCCGTGTGATTCCGCCTTAGAATAGGATCACCCTGGTACTGATGGTGTCGTAAGAGGCGACTAAAGTACGTGTGGTAGAGTCACGTTGCCAGCAATGGCAACACGCATGGGCAGACGACCAGATTATTACCACCCCCGGCATTTAAGACCGGCGTTAAGTAGTGGCTTTGGCCACTGCGTTTCGCATTAGGTAATGCCGGGCCCCGGTGCCCTTCCACCTTAAAGGACGGCAACGCTCCTGTAGCTCCTCTGGAGTTACTCGGGGCCGTGGGCGACGGTGATCACTTACCATCAGGTGACCCGTACGCTCGTTTGCCGTTTCTTGTCCATAAAGAAAATATTTACATATGATTCTAATATATTAATTTAGGAAAGTGAAATATCACCATCGCATGAAATGAGCAATTGTATCAAACCAGTGTGGACGTCTAACGAGGCTTGCAGGAAGAAAATGACTGACCTGGTCACTGAGCTCGTTGATGGTGGTCTTCTATAAATATTTAATCTGGATTTTTATATGTTAAATAACTTATTATAATGTTATCTTTTTATTGTAATAAAAGATTTGTAACGAATTTATTTATTTATTAAAAACTATTTAAGTATGTGTTTTTTTTTTATAATCTGTAGCTATAATGTTATAGTTTTGGAATACAAGGTGTAAGATTGAAATAAAGAAACATTTTAATAAATATTTAGTATTTTTACAAATTTCAAACTGTTAATCTGCAATTACCAAAGAAACATACTTGTTTAGCAAAAGTATAAAAATTTGATCGTAGCAAGATTTGGACCATCGCTTCTCGGACGGTTTCTAAGAGGTGAACATTCAAATCTTTATACGTTTAATAAATAATATATCATACAATAAGTATTAAACGTATACAATAAGTATTAATTTCATGTATTTTTTTACATTTTTTTTTTTTTTTTAATTTTTTTTATTCATACTAAAAAAATGTTACTGACTAACAAAAAAGTATCCATCCATTTTTAGATTGACTTTCAAAAGAAGATAACAATAACAATAGGCAGAAAGCCTTATGGAACCTTATTTTGAGACATACCATTCTCAACAAGATTCTAGAGCCATTGCGTGTTGAGGGGCACTCAACAACTTGCTTCTTTACCAGAGCGAGGAAATGGAAATAAAAAATATTTAATTTTGTCAAGGAAAAAACATATTTAATATATATATATATATATATATATATATATATATATATATATATATATATATATATATATATATATATATATATATATATATATATATATATATATATGTTGAGTGGCACTCAATAACTTGCCTCTTTTGGAAAAGAGGCGAGTTATTGAGTGCGGTTTCAGAGTGAGGTTTTCATTATTTTCATTAATTTTCATTTCTTCGCTCTGGTGAGCGAGGAAATGAAAATTAAAAATACTCCATTTCCTTGGAAATAAACATATTTTATATATATTATAGATATAAATGAAACGCAGTAACATATAGTCGAATATAAATTTATTACATTTAGTAAATATAAACACTGGTGTTAGACTTACATTTATTAGAACCATGCTTTGTGACGATTTTATATTAAAAAAAAAAATATGTTTTTCCTATAAAAATCAGATCGTTTATACAGTTTTTATATGAATATTGAAATATAATTTATTAGTTAAAAGTGCAAAATTTGTTTTGTTTTTTTTATTTATATTTTGCGGGTAGTTAAGAAAAATGTAATGGATGTGGACGGAAAATTTTTAAAGACAAAATTTTGACCATTACATTTAATACTTATTCAATTTTTTTTTTAAAAGAATGTAAAATGTGTAAAAAAAATTAAATGTTGACTATCTTTTATATCATACGTTGAAAAAATAGAAACAAAAAATCAAACTAAATTTCGCACTAAAATATACTCAATGGTACTAAAAAAAAATACATACCCGTACAGATTCGTGGCACAAAGTTAATGAAACCTACAAACTAAATGATTTTGTTTCTTTTTTTTTCTCTATAAATAATAAAAAAAAAATAAAAAAAAAAAACACGTACGGGCCAAATATAATACAGATCTTATAAGACTTAAACTAAACGATCATTGAAAACTTCAGATTGAATGAGATTCGCCTTTTATCTGAACATTCCAATAATTTCTAAATATTTTTTAATTGTATATTAAAAATTTAAAAAAAATCATATCGCTATTTTAAATATATTATTTCAAAATCGATTTTTTTTTTACTTCACAATATATTTTTCTATTATTTTTCTGTGCAATTATAGCGTTTATATAATTTAGTAAATCTGCGCCAAAATTTTAAATATTTTTAGTCAATATTTGGTTTACTTCAGTTTCATTCCACTTAGCGTAGTTCCTCTGCCCTTAGACGCTTGTGTGGGTCTCATGAACCCTGAGGTCTTCGTCTTTAATGGAGGTCTTGGAACACCTACTGAGCTCCCACTTGACGAAGACCTGGACGCCGGCATCCTGGAGACAGGCTTTTGAACTGGTTTCGGTACAGGTTTGACAGGAGTTGGGGCTTTCTTCACTGTAGCGACTGACACTGAACTGTTTAACGACGATCTGGAACTTCGCAGGGAAGCTCTGGAAGTTGATCGTTCCACACGTAGAGATGTCGCGCGTTTCGTAAATCGTTTCGGGTCTAATGGAGTCCGCGGCGGCGTTTTCGTGTCTTTGGTAGATATTTTCTTTGGAATTTCCGTTTTTTTGGGCACTGGAGATTCACATTCCATGTTGCAACTTGACGACGCTCCTTGAGAAGCGCTTTCGGAGTTAAGACTTTGTGTCTCTTCGAAGCCTTCATCGTTAAGCTCATGTTCGCTTTTAACTTTCGGAATTCTAGGGGATGTCGTCCTTTCTGTAGGAATTTTATCTATTTTAGCGTTCATCGATTTTCTATACGCATTTCTAGACCAAACACCCGTAGGTGTTTGTGTTGGCGACTTTAGTTCTCTTATGGCTTTCTGAACGTCCTCCTGGTTGATGGACGTCTGCCGCCTCATTCTGGAGTATGGCACTGATTTATTATCTTTGGTTGGTTTGTCTGTCGCACTGTTCTTTAATCTGTCCTGCCAACGTTTTAACCTAACTTCTTTTTCCTCTTTTATACTTTCTTCCACTGGTTTCGTTTCTTTTGGTGTATCAATTGGGTATGAAGCTTGGATTTCCAACTTTGATGGTCTCAACACTTGGGTTTCAGCTATTAATTCTGCACTATCCGGTTTCTTCTCTTCCTCAGGAGAACTAGATTCTGGAGTTCTCTTATACCTTCTCGTTCTTCTTGCTGCTGAGAATCTATCAAACTGTCCGTCCCCTAATATCTCCTGACACAGGTCCTTCATTTCTGTGGAAGCCTTGTCTGGTATTGACGATTGGAATTTCCTACAAGGCTCTCTTTCTGGTGGTGGATTGAATAATTTTCTTTGTACTGGAGGTGTTTCGATATTGTCCGAATCTATTTCGACTCTGTCCGATTTTTCTGTTTTCTCTTTGACACTGGTTACGGTGATGTCGGGAAGTTTACGTTTTTCTTCTTCCGTGATGGATACGAGTGGTTGGGGCGAGTCAATTTGTTGACGTGACCGTTGTCTCCTGAGGCGTCGCATTTCTTCGTTCTCTTCCGTTTTCCGCCACGGCAGCCTACTTTCTTTTGGTTTTGGTTGCACATCTGTAAACGAGGAATGTTAAGTTGGGTCATTTATCAAGAATTGTTATATAATGTACATTTTTCATATAAAAGGCATTAATCACGCAATATCTCTATAGATCTTTGGAACTATAACTATTACTGACCACTAGGGATCCCGTTTCTCTGTACCTATCTTGCTTAACAAAATAATATATAATAGTATAAAAAATATTAAATGTTTGATATTTTCGTCACTTTTCAATCAATAACTAGAAAACAATGTTTCATTTGCAATACATTCAAAGCGCATCATCAGCCCATGTGTGTGTGTGTGTGTGTGTGTGTGTGTGTGTGTGTGCGTGTCTCACCCTCCACAGCCTCGATGGCGCGCACGAGGTCGGTGTCGGTGACGGCGGGGGGGCGCTCCGTGCCGCTGCGCGTCTCCGCCAGCGTGCCCAGCGTGCCGCAAGAACTCTCTACGCACATAAATACACACAAAATTAAATTATACACGTGAAATTACGATATATTACATATGATAAATTAGTTCAGGTGTTGGTAGCGTGCTCACCGGAGTCGTTTTCCAAGGAGCGCCGGTGCGCGGCGTGCAGGGCGCGCGCGCGGCGCGGCCGCTCCTCCTCGCTGTTGGCTCGCAGCCATGATTCGATTTTTTGACGCCACTCCCTATATTTTGTAATATTGGTTTAAAACATATGACAATCTAAGGTAAGGAAAAGCGCAAGGAAAAAGCGTAATGATTATGATTTCAAACCACACAGGAAGAAATGAAGTGTTGAATGTCTTTATTTTAAGTATTTCTCTGGTCTGAGGCTAACTTTAGTCAGGTCAGTAGTGAGGCAGTAACTTTAGTCAACTGGTGGTAAATTGTTTAACGTTCAGAAAACGAAGCTTGCATTACAATTTAAATTTGGTTAACCGGGCAAAACGTAGCGTTTAGTGCCGCTGTATAGCACGCAATAAAAAACCCCAAAAACTTCAGAAAGCAGAAAATATTGTCTTACTACTAAATTTCCTCCCCTACTTAATTTCTTACTACTAAATTTCCCTCTGTCTCTGGCTGTAGGGCAGGGCCCTATGAGAGATTCAACGTGAATCAAACAAAAACAATAAAATCTTTTTTTTTTAGCTTCACGCTGTATTCCGCACGAGGCAGGGTAGGCAGAGGGAACCCGGGAACCTAGTGTTAAGACACTCCGTTCCACTTCCGTTCCTCACTTTCCGCCGAATTTGAGGCTATGCGTGTTGAGTGGCGGAACTCAACGTCGCGCTTTGCCTTATTACAAGAGCGAAGAAATGAAACATTAAATATTTAAATTGAAAATATTAAATATTTCATTTTCTCAAGTGTGTATCGAACCCACAACCTGTCGGTTACAGCCACACGCTTGTGCCACTGCGCCGCGACAGGCCTCAAACATTAATTAATTTCTCAAAAGACATATTTATACAAAATTCAGAAATATTTGTAGCGTAAAAATGTAAAAACATAGTATAATATTACAGCCGCCATAGTGGTACAGCGATGAATTAGAAAACGCTGATATAAGATCAGACCATTAATCTGTAGTGATGATATAGATATAATAAAAAAAAACCTACTTAGGCTTAGCTTCAGTCGTAGTGTCCACGGATGGTGTAGATGGCGTGGGCGTGGGCGTGGGCGTGGGCGAGGACGGTCGTTCCCCGGTGCGTTCTCTGTCCGGGATCTCTAAGCGAGCCCTGATCGGTGCTCGCCGGGACCACGAGCGATCTGGAAATTTATATTTATTATTAAGGGGATGTACTTTCAAATTGTACTTTTGTACAATAAATTATTTTATTTAATTATATTTTATTCAATTATATTTTGTTCAATTACTTAAACGTGTATTTATTTGCGAACAAACACTTAAGTACTAACTTAATGGAGGCTTATCGTGGCGTGGGGGCACAAGCGTGTGACTGTAAGTGCGGTAGGTTGTTGGTTCGATTCCCACACAAGGAAAGAATATATATTTATATATATATATATATATATATATATATATATATATATATATATATATATATATATATATATATATATATATATATATATATATATATATGTATATATATATATATATATATATATATATATATATATATATATATATATATATATATATATATATATATATATATATATATATAAAAGTGGCAAATAGAACGAATTGTCTTAACACTCGATCCTCATGGTTCCTCTGCCAACCCTGCCACGAGCGGGTTACAGCGTGAAGCTGGCAAGAACTAAAAAAAACAGAAACAACACAAATATAGTCCATGTTACCCAAGCTACCCCACACGTTCCTCTCCCTCCCCTCCTGGTGGGGGGAGGCGTGCCGCAGGAACTCCAGCAGCCCGTCCTCGTCGCCGCCCGGGCTCGCGCGGCTGCGGCGGCGGAGGCTGCCGGTCGGGGTCACATCTAGGAACAAACGTAGTTATGTATAGTAATGGGTTCGATTCTCAATAGAAAACATGGGATTATTATATATTTTGTATTTTGGCAACGAGTTAGAGAGCTGCGTTGAGTTACGCCATGCAATACTTCCAGAATTCAGCGGGAAATGTCAAATTAAAGTATTTTAATAGGGAAGCGTCTTAACAATATTATTGGTAGTGGTCCCCATGTGGTGCAGAGGCACAAATCGTTAGAGGTTTTGGGTTTGTTTTCTACGCGAGAAAATTAACTCAGCTTTACGCTGCACGCGAAAGAGTAGGCAGAGGAAACTTGGGAACGTAGTGTTAAGACACTCAGTTCCACTTCCGTTCCCCACTTTCCGTCGAATTTGAGGCATTGCGTGTTGAGTGGCGGAATTCAACGCCGCGTTTTGCAGTGTACCTTTTCTTTTCAATTTTCAATATCCGATTATTATTAATAAATTTTCATTATATTAATGAATTTAATGAGACCTGTAGTTGCGAAGGGACACAAGTGTGCAACTTAACATGCAATTTAAATTCAGTGGATAATGGAGAACAGAAATGACGTAATGGGAACGGAATGTCTTAATACTAAGTTACCAAATTGCCTCTACCAACCCTACCAAGTGTGAGACACAGCGTGAAGCTGAAAAACACCTTTGACGATTCAAATATTTAATATTTCAACTTAAATATTTAATGTTTTCATTACTTCGCTCTGGTACAAAGCAAAACGCAGCGTTGAGTTCCGCCACTCAACATGCCATGCCTCAAATTCGGCGGAAAGTGGAGAACGGAAGTGGAACGGAGCGTCTTAACACTAGGTTCCCAAGTTCGCCCTGCCTACCCCGCCATGTGCGGGATAGAGCGTGAAGGTGAGTAGAGTAGAGTAATATTACCTGGCGATGGTGAAGGATCGTGGGGCTTCCTCAAAGATCGTCTTCCCAGACCATTTCGTATATCCAATAGAAGTGACTCCATTAGAGACTCGCACTCCGATACAGGTGTACTGCACATACTGCCGCCTGGAATATTTATAATTTTAATATTATTATTTTTTTAGTATTCTTTTGTGGTTAACGGAAGTGTTTTAATGGAAATCGAGTGTAGAAAGGTTCCCAAGTTCCTTTTGCCTGTTTTGTTTTGTGATTATTTTTTTTTATTATTTTTTAGGTATATTTTATATTCTTTAAAGTGTTTTTTTCATATGATGAATATTATTTCGGTAACTCTAAGCTTAATAGTCACAACGTTAGTGAAATTAATTTTAATAAATATACTAAATTTAAAAAAATATAAAAATTTGAACGAAGCAGGATTTGAATCCGCACCTCCTGGAAACCATCCAAGCGCTCTGACCAACTAACAACATAAATAAGCTGTAACAGCGTATAAGAATTTCGATGTAGCTTGGTGAGAACGTATGGCTTAGTTAGGCAAAGCGCTTGGACGGTTTCCAAGAGGCGCGGGTTCAAATCTCGCTTTGTTCAAATGTTTATATTTTTTTAAATTTAGTATTTTTTTTCTTAAGCGCGGAAACACAAACACTTTAAATATAGTAAAAATTAAATAAATATAATTCACATAGTCAAACATTTTAAAATGTGAGAGTGTTGATGGAATCGAAGGTTCCTAACTCTAACTGTAAATATTTAAATACTAATTTTAAAAATGTATAAAAATTTCAACTTTTTGTAACAATTTTCATACGAATGTTACAACTCATTTATCAATTTCAACGTGGCTTGACGAGAACGTATGGTTGAGTAATTCAGAGCGACTGGATAGTTTCCAGAAGGTGCAGATTCAAATTATGCTTCGTTCAAATTTTTATGTGTTTTTAGTTTTTATTTCTTTCCTAAGCTTGAAATAACACTTTTAAAAATACTCATTCACTCAGCTTCACGCTATATCCCGCACATGGCAGGGTAGGCAAACGGAATTTGCGAACCTAGTGTTAAGACACTCCGTTCCACTTCCGTTCCCCACTTTCCGCCGAATTTGAGGCATTGCGTCTTGAGTGGTGGGACTCACTTTACCAGAGCGAAAATGAAAACATTAAATATTAAAATTGAAAACATTAAATGTAAAAATTAGAGGCCTGTCGTGGCGCAGCGGCACAAGAGTGTGACTGTAACCGACAGGTTCTGGGTTCGATCCCCAGTCGAGGAAATGAAATATTTAATATTTTCAATTTAAAATATTTAATGTTTCATTTCTTCGCTCTGGTAATAAGGCAAAGCGCGGCGTTGAGTTCCGCCCTTCAACTCGCAATGCCTCAAATTCGGCGGATAGTGGGGAAAGGAAGTGGAACGGAGTGTCATAACACTAGGTTCCACTTCCGTTCCCTCTGCCTACCCTGCCTAGTGCGGGATACAGCGTGAAGCTGAAAAAAAAAGTTTCACTTGTTCGAGTGGCATTCGAACCCACAACCTGTCGATTAAATAATAAGGCAGGTCTCACCGGGGCGGCCGCGGGCGGCGGCGGCGGCGGCGAGGTCGCGCGCGCGGCGCCGCGCCGCCGCCTGCTCGTCGAGCGCGGCGCGGCGCGCGTTGTCGGCCGCCGCGCCGCGGAACTTCGTGCAGAACGCCACGAACGTCTGGCGACCACGGGATATGTTATCAGGTGTTCGTCTACTCTCAGCTTTAGCGTAGTGTCGTAGTGTCGGGACACTCCGTTCTATATTCTTTACTTTTTTTTTGTCAAATTTGCTATGTTACTGTGTGTTAAGTAGCGGAACTCTACGTCAATAGTATTATAGTATTTCGCTTTGTTACCAAGAGTGATAAAATGAAAAACCCAGAAACTATCGCCTTTACATTACACGTTAGTGCTTCTGCGACAAGAATCAAAATATTGATTTAAATACATACTTGTTTAATTATATTTTTTTATATATGAAACAATTTTCTTACAATCTACTAGTGAAATAATTGTCTGTACGAGGCGACTACACATTTCTAATAACGTACAAAATAATAACAATACTATAATAATTTTTTTTAGTTTCCTCTGCCTACCCTTTCAAATATTAAAGGACAGAAGAACAATGTAAAGCTGAAAAAAATTATATAACTATAGCGGTAGGAATTAAAACAAATTCTATTAAAACTTAAACTTTTTTTTTCAATTATTAATATCATTCTCTCAATAAACATAGAAGAAACAAAAATGAAGAATAACATTACAATCTTGCAAGAGATAAATAAACTGTACTAAAAAAAATTTAAACATTTTTAAATGTATTAAATTAAACAAACAAACAAACGATAAGACAACAAATTAAATATATAATTTAAAAAAAAATAAACATACCTTAAAACACTCCTCCAGTTTAAAAGAAATGGGATCTTCACAGAAGAACTCAGCCAATTGCTTCCTCATACTTTCCACTTCTTCCATGTCTTTGTTCAACGCTGAGACTTCTCTTTCTGCCACCTAATAATAAATAAAATTAAAATACCATTACAGAAAAAATAAAATCACAGGTAAGCGATAAGTTGTGGGTTCGATCCCCGCTCGAGGAAATGATATATTCGATGTCTCATTTCTTCGCTCTGGTAACTTGACAAAGCGTGGTGTTGAGTTCCGCCTTTAAATTTTAGTGGAAAGTTGGGAAGAGAATGTGCAAGAAGCTGAAAGAAATGTTTGTAAATATACGCGTGAAGCCAAAGAAAACTATATGTATATGATTTTTTAACACTTTTCTTAGGTATATAATGACTCCGTAAGAAGTCAGCTGAAAGCATCACTGTTAATATGAAATGATTTATTTTTTTTTTATTTATTTATTAGGTTGCTAACAGGACATAACATTTTTACATAAAATTTATATACATAACAAACAAAAAATATGTACTAAATGATGCCCTAATTAA
This sequence comes from Eueides isabella, assembly GCA_019049475.1. Taxonomy (NCBI): domain Eukaryota; kingdom Metazoa; phylum Arthropoda; class Insecta; order Lepidoptera; family Nymphalidae; genus Eueides; species Eueides isabella. The sequence continues at coordinate 10,650,171 of CM032402.1, forward strand.
AAGCAACACTGCATTCTTAGAGGACAACATCAGATTTCGAATAATAATAATTAAAGAGAGAAAAAGAAAAAAAAAACATAAAAAGAATACAATATTGAATTAAACTAGAATTTACAAGAATTTGAGTTTTATGGATTCCTTGAATTTACTTAGGGAATCAAAAGAAATATCAACATTATGACTTGAGGTCAATTCTTTAAATGTTCTTAAAATTCTGTTAAGAGGTGCATTATAACCAAGGTTAGTTTTACATAATTTTTCATGAAACAATGTTGTATTCTTAGACCTAGGTAGTCTAGATGGCACTGAGAAGTCTATTTGGGATAAGAGCCATTCTGAATCAACGAATCCCCTTACAATTTTAAATAGGAAAAGGTTGTCTAGCAATTGTCTTCGATCAGATAAAGATGACATTTTAAAGTGTTTTAGACGATCCACGTAATTATGCACATGCTTAACTGCCCCACAACGATATGACACATGCCATAGAAAGCGCTTTTAAATAGATTCTATCCTTTTTATATACTTCCTATAATGTGGATTCCAAACCACACTACAATATTCCAGAATGCTCCGAACTAGTGCATTATATAAGCAAATTTTAGTATTAGGTTTTCTAAATTCTTTACAATTTCGAAAGAGGAATCCAAGCGTCTTTAGAGCTTTTTTGCAAATATTATCAATATGCATATCAAAACGCAATTTTGAGTCGAGAACCACGCCTAAATCCGTTATGAACTTGACTTCATGTAATGGAACATTGTTAATGTAATAATAATAGTTATGGGATGTACTACGTTTTCTCGTAAAGCGAATGAATTTACATTTGTCTGTATTTAAGAACATGTCATTATCATCACACCACAAGGTCAAACGATCTAAGTCACTTTGCAAGTGTAATATGTCATCATTATTTCGTATGCATCTGGATATTTTTAAGTCATCAGCGTATAAATAGTAGTCAGAATATAAGAAGCAATTACAAAGGTCATTTATAAAAAGATCGAAGAGTACAGGGCCTAATATAGAACCTTGAGGGACTCCTGAACTTGACAAAAATGGGTCTGACCTGAATCCGTTTACTACAACTACCGATGTTCTATCCGAGAGGTAAGACTTAAGCCAATTTACCAACTGATAACTAAAACCAAAACCAGATAACTTTTGGAGAAGCTTTTGGTGAGGTACTTTGTCAAAGGCTTTGCTGAAGTCAGTATATATGACATCGACAGTTTGCCTCGAATCAAGTGCAGCTGACAATTTTTCCACAAAAATAACTAGGTTAGTGCACGTAGATCTGCCTCTTATAAACCCATGTTGGTTTGGTGATATAAGATGTTTACAGTGCCAACATATTAATTTACAGATAAGCTTCTCAAACACTTTAGCAAATACAGGCAGAATGGAAATGGGTCTGTAATTATTTACCATCTCAGCGTTGCCGTCTTTGAATATTGGAATTACCAAAGAATTTTTCCATAAAGTCGGAAAGGATCCAGTAGCCAGAGATACATTGAATATCAATGACAGAGGTAAAGAGATTACATTTGCACATTTAATTGCAAACAATGAAGGTATGCCATCCGCACCTGCGCCCTTATTTGGGTCCATTCTTTTTAAAACATTTAAAACATCTATTTTAGTGAATTTAACATTACTAAGAAAATTGTAAGGCACTGAATTATGCTCATGGGGTCTATTGTGCTGGGAATTAAATTTATTATAAACAGAACTGAAGTGGTTCGCAAAAAGGTTACATATATCATTACCTTGCGTCACAATTTTAGCGCCTAGGATCATTTGGCTAGGATAAGAACTCTTTTTCCGTCTTTTGTTTTTAACAAAAGTCCACACAAGCTTTGGGTTATTTTTAAAGGTGTTCTCAAGTTTTGATATATAAGAAATATAAGAAACTTTTCGGATATATTCACATCTTTTCCTTAAGAGTTCAAAAGACAATACATCGAGAGGATTCTTGTTAAATTTAATGACTTTTAACCTTATTTTATATTTTTCTCGCAATAAATTAATTAGATTATTTGAAAACCATACCGGGTACTTATTATTTTTTGACTTAGAAACTGGCACAAATTTAACTATAAGTTTTTTTAAGTGGGTATAGAAAATAGAGAGCAATATGAAATGATGTGAAGAAAAATTATAGAAACATAACATTAACATACTCATTTAGAAAACATATGATTTTTTTTTATACCCGCGCCTCTTGAAAACCGTCCACTGCCGTCCATTGGATGTATTCCAAGAGGCGCGGGTTCGACTCCCCCCAAAAACCTTCGTAATCCATTCCAATTTTTTATATGTGGAATAACATTTTAAAAATAGTAAAATTAGCAATTCACTCGATATTCACTCAACACGCAATAGTTCAAAAATTAACAGCTATTTCAGACGGAAAACGTAGAATCGAGTATCTGAACACTTCCCTATTATGCGGGAAGGAGCGTGAAACTAAAAAAAAAATACCTGCAAGAAGTCACCCATCTGTTCGCTAATATCGTGTTGCGTAGTGTTCTGTATCTCCTTCTTCAGCGTAGTGATTCTTTGGGAGAGAGTGTTTATCTCGTTGTGTAACTGCTCCACGCTCGCTTTAGACGCCTCCTCTAACACTCTGATATCGTCCGCGAAATGAATCAGCTCTTTATTCTTACGTTCTGCTTGCTGGAAATTATATAATATTTTTTATATATATAAATTAATAATATATTTTTTTTTTTAATTCATTCTCACTCAACTTCACGCTCTATCTCGCACATGGCAGAGGGATCTTGGGAACCTAGTGTTAACACACTCCGCTCCACTTCCGTTCCTCACTTTCCGCCGAATCTTTGGCATTGTGTTGAGTGGCGGAACCCAACGCCACGTTTTGCCTTGTACCAGAGCAAAGAAATTAAAACATTAAATATTGAAATTAAAAATATTAAATATTTCACTTCTTCGAGTGGGGATCGAACTCGCAACCTGCCGGTTACAGTCACACGCTTGTGCCGCTGCGCCACTACATGCCTTATAGATTTCTGTAAGTATATAATCATGTACTGTTAAAAAAAAACTACTCCCATCCTGCGATCCATACTAGCTTGTACAATGGAGTTTTCTCCTTTTTCTTGTAAGTTACAGAGACATGGACCTTGCGACAGGTCTAGAAGAAAAAAATGAATGTCTGAAGTGTAACACAATGAATGAAATTCGACAAAAAGTGGGGAACGGAACTAAAAGTCATAATTGGACTTTAGGAGACCAAAGCCAAGTTCCTTCAGCCATGTGCGGGATACAGCGTGAAGCTAAAAAAAAATAAAGTAATATCTCACCAGAGCGACGTAGTGCATGAGGTTCATGCCGGGCTTGTTGGCGCGGATGTCGGACAGCTTCTGCAGCGAGGCCAGCTTGACGCCGGCCGCGCCGCCCGCGTACCCGCCCGCGTTCAGGAAGTTGCCCGCGATCAGCGAGATGTACAGGATCTCCTGGGGATCGTGCACATGTGTGAGAGCCTGGGGCTGATGAGGAGGAGCTTCAGCTCTGGTAATGAGCCCAAAAAGTAGAAAGCTTTTTGCTAGAAAGTGGGAAACGCTTTTCATTCGTATAATAGATTACGTAAAACTTGTGGTATGCTTTAATAAGCAAACACAACAGTACCATATATTTTGTTTTAGTTCTTTCGGCTTTACATTGCGTCCTGCTTTTAGAAAGGTAGGCAAAAGTAACTTTGGAACCTGTTAAAGCACACTGTTCTTATTAAAATACCTACATGCCTTATTCCATGAGTTGACCAAACCCAATATCGAGGCAACTGTAGATATTGAAAAATCCATCCAATCCATCACACAAGTGGAATCAAATCCAAAATAGCCGTGATTCTGCGCTACGACAGGCTCAAAGGTTAAATTTTCTAACAAATATTAGAAAATTTTAATTTTCTATATTACCTGAATAGCTCTTGAAGACATAAGATCGTCTCCAGCCACCAGTATGGCGTTGATGGCACTCTCCAAGTACCCAGCAGTGGACGCCCATTCTTCCTTTAATAGCATACACTCTATTCTTAATTTGTAACTGAAAATAAAAAAAATAAAGTTGATATAATTTTTGTAGACAGGTTAGGCGTAGGGAACTTGGGAACCTAGTCTTAAGATACTTCATTTCATTCCCCACTTGTTGCAGAATTTGACGCATTGTGTTGAATGGCGAAAATCAATGACCACAGCAAAAGAAGAATGGAAATATTAAATATTTCAAATCCTGGAGAGGAGATCGAACCCACGTCCTGCTGCGTTTACGCAAGCTTTTACTACTGTGCCACGACAGGAACGACGAAATATAGACGTTTAAGTTACAAATAGGAAATTAAAAAAAAAACCTCGTACGTACTTTCGTTTGGTTTGTCTATGCCATAAAGAAAATCAATAGATCTTTAAGTAATTATAATTATATGTTTTGTTTCACATATATAAATATATGTTCTTCTATAGTGGACGAGTGATTTTGTTAAAGTATAGGATAAAACGTTGTCTGTAAAGTAAATTTTAACATCCGAACATCATTTATGCGACGGCCATTTATTATTCATTTGAGTTTTCGATAATAACCGGGAGAGCCACCTTTTTAGAAAAAATATATTTAACAGATTTTGATACATATATTCACCTTGGACACTGTGAAGAGGCTGTTAGCCTGTTCAAATATGACAAAATAAAATTTTATCATACTTTTACATAACCTAATATATATTGTCTTAACACGTTATTTTTACAAACGTTATTTTTTTTTTTACGTTTATATTATTATATGTTGTAAATAACTTAAAAACAATACTCACTTGGGCAACTGTATAAGCTGCAACAGGAACTTCTCAGCGTTACCCAATTTGGTCACATCGCCGCTAAAAGCTTTCAACATCTCACATTCATCTATTTCCGGTAATATTTTAAGGAGACCTCTCAGTTTCTCCGTGCCTATATCGTCGTGGGAGCCTTCTCGAATTAGCTGGATTATATCTTCGTTGGAACTAGAAAAAGGGAGATATGGTTTGCTTATGTCGACATTATATTAGCGAATTTTTATTTGAAACTATATTTTTTGGTAATGGACTGTTTTCATCATTTGTTGAAGTTCGAGACATTGTTTGGTGTGTGGAACTTAACGCCGCGCAATGACTTCTGATCAGAATGAGGGAATGAAAATAATCCAAGTCTCGAATGGAAATTAACCTGCGGGCGGTCCTCATACTTTCAACGTGATCTTCCTGTAGTATTATAGATATTGTGTTTCTGAAGGTCAACCAAAGTCTCCTTCTCCCTCTCTTACCGCTCACTTTTCCTACACAAATCTTTTTTGCCATTCTTTCATCACTCATTCGCTCGATCCTTTCATATAAAATATATATATAAATATTAAAACAGTTTATTTGAAATAAAGTAACACACCTGCGAAACTGCTTCAAGAATATATTGACATTTAAGCTCCTCTTGCCGTCCAAGAGTGTGATCTCAGAAGGTTCTTTCCTCGGCTTCCTTTCTCCTGAACTATCGCAAATTGGACTTCTACCTAATCTTGGTGAAGAACCTGCTGAGCCTGGTGGTTGTACCTGAGGGAAATACATTTGGAATATATAACGGAGCTTCGAGATTTGACATTTTGTGTGTTCATGAACAAATCGAGAAAATGTTATATTAAATATTTATTTTTTTTCGCTCTGGTAACAAGGCATGGTGTTAAGTTCCGCAAACTAAACATACAATGTCTCAAATTTTCGGAAAGTGGCAAAAGAACAGTTCGTCTTAATCGGAAAGGAATGTTTGAGCACTAGGTTCCCAAGTTCCTTATCATGCGGGATACAGTGTGATGCTAAAAAAAATGAGTTTTTTATATATTTTTTATATTTCTGTATTTTTCAATTTACAAAAGATATAGTAGTTATTATATATAAAAGATCATCTATATTCATTCGAACTCCGTGGTTTATGATTCAAATACCATTAATTTAATTAGTAATTAATATACTAACTAAATTAATGGAATTTGCCTCACATCTCATTTAAACATTGGGCCTTGGTATAATAGAATATTTATATTGAGGCCTGTCGTGGCGCAGCGGCACAAGAGTGTGACTGTAACCGATAGGTTGTGGGTTCGATCCCCGGTCGAGGTAATGAAATATTTAATATTTTCAATTTAAATATTTAATGTTTCATTTCTTCGCTCTGGTAATAAGGCAAAAGCGCGGCGTTGAGTTCCGCCACTCAACACGCAATGCCTCAAATTCGGCGGAAAGTGGGGAACGGAAGTGGAACGGAGTGTCATAACACTAGGTTTTACTTCCGTTCCCTCTGCCAACTCTGCCTAGTGCGGGATACAGCGTGAAGCTGAAAAAAATATATATTTATATAACCTTCCTCGATAAATGCACAAAGAATTTTATCAATGGGAAACTATATAGTTATATAAGGTTTTCAAACTTTTAATATTAATATAAATAGTAATAGATAGGTTGAGGCCTGTCGTAAGGAGGTTGTGGGTTCGATTCCCACTCGAGGAAATAAATATTTCATATTTTCATTGACTTCCAACACACAACAATGCCTCATATATGGCGGAGAGTGAGAAAGGGAACGGAGTGTCTCAACACTACGTTCCCAAGTTTTCTCTGCCTACCCCGCCATGTGCGGGATACAGCGTGAAGTAATAACACAAGCCGTAATATATAATAGTGTATTAGTTAATAAATAATTAAACTTACTTGTTGACAAAATAATCCTTCTATTTCACTCCAATCCAACTCCGATTTTGGTGAATGTTTGTGACTGGACGCTACTATCGACCAAATGTTGTTTTGGCCGATTACCTGGAAATATTATGTTTTATTGAGCGTCGGACACGTAATTTGGCAGTTGTGGGTTCAATTCCAGCTCGGGAAATTATGTATTGTTATGTTCAGCAAGCAATGTATTAAAAGTTCGACGAAGTTTAAAAAACCAAATGAAATTTATATTTTTTACTTAATATATGTAAAATCAAGTCTAAAAAGTAGGGAACTAAAGTTTCCTAATGGGAAAGGAGTGTCTCAATACCCTAGTAGTAGGTTCCCAGGTTCCCTCTTTATACTATGTGAAACAAAAATATAAACTCACTTTATTATTAGGTATCTTGTTCCAATTAATTGTCTTCATTTTAGTCTTCGGCAGTGGAATCTCCTGTTGTGGTAGCTTTATGTTTACAGGGGGAGGTGGGGGCGTGAGTGTGCCGGGGGGCGGTGGGGGAACGTTCTGCGAGCTGGGGGGTGCTGGTGGCGCTGGGGGTGTTGGGGGTGCTGGTGGTGCTGGGGGTAGCGGGGGTGGGGGAATTGCTGAAAAGAGGTACATAATTGGTCAATTTTGATGTAAGCTGTCATGTTCGTGATTTATATAAAAATAAGTTTGAAATCTCGAAAATTGGACTCAATTCTACCTTATTGTATTTAAGTAATGATTTTTAAACTGCAAAATTTGGATGATAATTTTCTACAAGTATTTTTAAATAATTTTATGTTGTTCATTTAGGAAACGTTAAAAATTTGAACCTGTGCCTTTTAGACTTCATTCAAACTCAACTACGTTAGCAATTTTATACGTTTATTTAAAAAGTGTCTTCATTTCCTTAGTGAAAAAAAAAACTTAATGTAATCCTAAGTGATATTGGTTTCCACCTTTTAATACCTACTCGAAGAATACAGAGAAACTGAATGCAATTTTTTTTGAGTCCTTTTTACAATTTTTTTTATTACTAGTTAAGTTTACAACAATGGAAAATGCTAATTTAAGAAAAAATAGGAACATAAATATTTACAAAAAGTATCAAATCTTATATTATTTAATTACCAGGCGGCGGCGCAGGCGCAGGCGGCGGAGGAGGTGGGGGAGACAAAGCTCTTTGCAAGCTTTGTTTTCTGTTAGACCCGGATAGATCTCTGTGTTGACACGTGCAGCCCATTTTTGCCTATAATTGAATTAAAAGAAAATAATTTTTCAATTATTCTAAGTTAAATTAAATTAATATATTTATTTAAAAAAAGTTTTTTTTGTATCTAAGATTGTTTATTATAAAAAAAATTGTCTTTGCTCTTGGCTTCAGTTATGAAACTTTAAATTAAAGTGTCAAAATATAGTCGTACATAAAAAGATTTATGAAAGTTGATAATGATATATATATATATATATATATATATATATATATATATATATATATATATATATATATATATATATATATATATATATATATATATATATATATATATATATATATATATATATATATATATATATATATATATATATATATATATATATATATATATATATATATATATATATATATATATGAGACAGCCAGACAACAGGCTACTGTAAGGGAGTACGAGATATTGTTTTCCATGACAAAAAAAATAACACTAATAAAATAAAATAATACCTGTACACTGGGTGCTCTGAGCAACTTTGCCGCATCCTCCCTCGTCTCCAGCAAAGTCGCTCTATGTACTAACGTCTCAGCCGTGTCCCATACTATGTCGCTGACTGGTTCCTTTGGATCTATCCTTAGTAAATGCTGTAATATACTCAGAAAGGGGATTTCTTGGGGTGTGTCTGATACCTGTGGAGAAGTAAAATAAATAAGATATTATAAAACTATCAAAAAAAGTATGGCCTTTTTTATCTATGACGTAATTTCCATTTCCGATTGCGTCATGAAGATCTATCTGCCTGCTGGTATGATATATATATATACGCAAAATAGTATTGATTGACTAACAAATCACGCAAAAAGTTAACGATAATGGAATTGAAAGTCTAAGTAAAAAATAACAACTCGTATGATAATACATTTATAGAAAGCTTATAAATTTTTGAACGTAGCGGGATTTGAATCTGAACCTCCTTGAAACCGTACGTTCTCATTCACTGATATCGAAATTCTTATTACAACGCTTGGTACAACTTATTTACACGCATACATATATTGCTAGCATCTCGCTTAGGAGATTTTTTACAAATTTCCGCTTGGCAAAACAGAATGTTTTTTATTAAATATTTAAAATATAGTAATGGACACATACAATTATTAAACAATTTTTTTGTCAACTTACTTGTTTCAAAATAGCGTAAAACACATCTAAATGTGAATTCAAATTAATGCCGCCGGGGCCCTGCGCCTCGTCGCTCTCCCGCTGCTCCTCGAACACATCGAGCTGGACGCCGAGGTTTGGGTGACTGGCCGCTTCATGCCTGTAGTCAGTTGGGTAGTCAGTTCGAAGTTCAATATGGGATAATATAATTATTGTGAACGAATTTTCTTTGATGACAGGTATCAAATAGTGTTGAACGTTTCTTTTCACGTATTTTATCCTTAATAGATATATGAAAGGCAAAGCGCGGTGTTGAGTTCTGCCACTCAACACGTGATGTCTCAAATCCGGCGGAAAGTGGGTAACGGAAGTGGAACGGAGTTTCTTAACACAAGGTTCCCAAGTTCCCTCTGCCTACCCCGGGTACTCTGGGTACAGCGTGAAGCTGAGTAGAGTGGAGGAACATAGCTGTAGTAAACTTATAAGTATATGTGAGTATTGTGAGTTTAGTTCCCGTTTAGGAAATTGTTATTAAACAGTATACAATGTTGAATTATAAAAAAACGTGATTTATTTATCTGTTTCTTTTAAAAGCAAAGGAAAATAAAAATAACTACTTTCTCTCTCTCTCTCAGATTCACGATGTATCCCGCACATAGCAGCGTAGGCAGAGGGAACTTGGGAACCTAGTGTTACTCCCTTTCACGTCTGTTCCCCACTTACCGCTGAATCTGAGCCATTGCGTAGTGAAACGTTTAAATTGAAAATATATTTCATCTCCTCGAGTAGGGATCGAACCCACAACCTATCGAATACAGTAACGGATTCAAAAATATCGATACATAATTATTCCGATCCAGACGTTCATACTGACTTATTCATCATTAATTCTTAACTGACTATATTTGGTTTGAGACATATCTGCCCACGCCTTTTGATATACTGGACTTTAGACCGGAACTAATAATTGCTATGAAATTCTTGTCTTATTTGTAGCTGAGAGAAGTTTTTAAAATTATTCTTATAACCAGCGAACTGCTCGCGGCTTCGCCCGCTAGATCTTTATATATTTTTTTCTGTTTCACACTGTATCCTGCACATGGCAAGGTAGGCAGAGGAAACTTTGGAACCTAGTGTTAGGACACTCCGTTCCGTTCTCCACTTTCCGCTGAATTTCAGGCACTGCGAGTGGCGGAACTCAAAAGATCGAAGAAATTTACTGTATTACATTTTATATAATATAATAAAAGCGAGTAATAAAATAAACAATAAGTACGTACTGTACTTATTTTTAACTTCACGCTGTATCTCGCACGAGGCAGGGTAGGCAGACGGAACTCGGGAACCTAGTGTAAAGACACTCCGTCCAACTTCCGTTCCCCACTTTCCGCCGAATTTGAGGCATTGCGTGTTGAGTGGCGGAACTCAACTGTACTTATTGGTTGATAAATTGTGACAGCTTTAAGCTTTCCAAACTTTTGCATATTTTTTATTAAGGAAGAAGATAATCAAAAGTAAAAAACAAAATATCAGTTAAAACAGCTAACAGAAGCGTCATAATGGATAAGGAATGTTCCCAAGTTCCCTCTGCCTACTCTGCCATATTAAGCTCAAAATTAAATCAAATAAACAGATTACTTCATAGCGTCCAATACTCGTCAAGCGTACTGTACACAAGGAATGCACATTAAGAGTTAAATACACTCACCTTAGGTTACTAAGTGTTGGAAGCAGTCCAAGTCCTGGAATTTAAGAATAGTATCATGAAATCTCCTGACTATTTACGTTTGTAAGGATTAAGTAACAATGGAATGTTAACTTTGTTAATAATTATATATATATACTTGTTATCGAAGAGAGCGTGCACAAGCGTGTGACTGTAACCGACAGGTTGTGGGTTCGATCCGCATGCGAGGAAATGAAATATTTCAATATTTCAATGCCGCAAATTCGGCGGAAAGTGGGGAGTGGAACGGAGTGCCTTAACACTAGGTTGCCAAGTTCCCTCGGCCTACTCTGCCGTGTGCGGGATATAACGTGAAGCTGAGTATATATACTTATATTATATCTATAGCTGAACGCTGTCTGTACATGGAAGATATATCAAAAGAAAATCTTTTAGAGGACGTTTATTAATGCCCAAAATTGTATTTTTTACTATTTTTATTTGTTTGTCTGTACGTTTATACGCGCTAATCTCAGAAACGGCTAACTAACTAGATGTAAAAAACCGATTTCATTATTATATTTTGGCAAATTTCCCTCAACATTTAGTGTTTGTTATGTTTAAAATATCTAATTCAGCAGAATTTTTCCAAAATTTTTATTATTTTGGCTGAAATTTTATTGACAGTGCTTTAAAATTATTAATGTTATTAAAACAAGAAAATAATTCGGCGAAGCCGCGAGTGGGAGAATGATATAATTGAGTGTCTCACCAGGTTCCCAAATTCCCTCTGTGTACCCTGCCATGTGTGAGATACAGCATGAAAAAAAATATTATTCAAGTTTTCCTTAAAGCCTGTTATAATGCAGGGGCACAAACGGTTGATTGTTATGCAACGGATGTGACTTCCATTCACACTTGGGGCAATTAAATATTTGGATAATATTCATGTTCCACCATTAAACACGCCTAAAGCATTAAGCAGAAAATAAGAAATCCATTTTTTTTAATGGGAACCAACTGTTTTTTCACTAGGTTCTCATGTTCCCTCTGTCTACCTTCCTAAATAAAAAAAAACGCCTGATGTTAAAAGAAATGTCCACGCTATAAGAATTACGATATTTCAATATATTAAAAGAAATCAAAACTATAGACCACTTACCGATAAACTCGTTCCTTACTCGAATCCTATCTGGTAGTCGAGGTGCAGATATGATGAGACAGTTGATAAACGCGACGAGAGCAGTTTTGTAATCTATTGTAGTTGCGTTTTTCAGTTCTTCCACCACTACTGTAAGGCGATAGCGGTCTCCTTTTAGAACCTAGAATCATAATATTTTCTATCTTCACTCGAAACATCTTGTTAATAGAGTAAGAAAAATATATATGTATATACAAAATAATTTACTCTGACAAGTGAAAGCCACAACTACCATTTTACACTGTTGTAACTAAGCAACGACGGTGCTTTTAAAATTAAAAAAATCTGTTTTTAAAATTAAAAATTTTAAAAGATACAATGAATATTAATTTAACTTGATTTTTTTGTATACCTTATATCTATCAAGCGTGTCGACTGCTCGGGCATATCCATCTGCGTTGTATACACACAGCGCTGAGAGAAGCTCGAATACCTGGAAAATAATTTGATAAAATAATAATAATATTTTTTAGTTCGAACACAAAAATAAGATACGGAAGTGGAACGGAGTGTCTTAACACAAGGTTCCCAAGTTCCCTTTGCCTACCTCGCCATGTGCGGGATACAGCGTGAAGCTGGTGTTCTGAGATTATTGTGTACAAACGAACCAATCTTAACAATTATTTTGTTATTAATCATTTTAATTATATTAGTATACATTATCTATACCTATCGCGCCATGATCGTACGTGTAAGAACAAGCGTGCGACTGTAAACACGACGGGGTGTGGGTTTCATTCCCGCTTGAGGAACTGAAATATTTAACATGTTCCTTTCTTCGCTTTGGTTACAGAGCAAAGCGCGGCGTTGACTTACGCCACTCTACATGTAATGCCTCAAATTTAGTGAAAAATGGAGAGTGTCTTAACACTCCTAAGTCCCCTTTACCTACACCCTATCACGTGCGGGATACAGCGATAAGCTGAAAAAAAGAAAATATCTACGTCTGTATCTAATATGAAAAATATCCAACATAGTTATTTCTCCCTGCTTCCCTTATAAAAGAGAAAAAATATATATATGACAAAAAATTAAAATTATAACACACTTGTTTCTTAACAGCGGCTGTAGGCGAAGTGAGGGCGGCGGCGAGCTTGCCCGCGTACTCCGCGTGCTCCACTATGTAGTCCAGGCCGACTCGACTCTCCATTGTGTCTATAAAGACATATTAATATTTATTATTATTATATCGAAATATTTAATATTTTCAATTTAAATATTTAATGTTTCATTTCTTCGCTCTGGTAATAAGGCAAAGCGCGGCGTTGAGTTCCGCCACTCAACACGCAATGCCTCAAATTCGGCGGATAGTGGGTAACGGAAGTGGAACGGAGTGTCTTTACACTAGGTTCCCGGGTTCCCTCTGCCTACCCTGCCTCGTGCGGGATACAGCGTGAAGCTAAAAAAAAAAATATTATATGACATTAAATTTATTATTATAACAATATTTAATTTTATAGAAGACTGAAGTAGCGCAGTGGCACAAGCATGTGACTGTAAAAGCAATAAGTTATGGGTTCGATCTCACCACAAGGTAAGAAGCCGAAAACAAAACGCGAGGTTAAGCTTTGCCATTCAACACGTAATGACTTAAATTCATCGTAAAGAATCCCCAAAGCATTGCATATTGAGTGACTAAACTGACAGTGAAGAAATGAAAATATTAAATATCTCACTACCTCAAGTCGCTATCGAACCCATGACCCACGATCGACCTAAAAAATGCACACTTATACATAAATGTAAAAGTAAAACCCATTGTTATTATACTGGATACTATCTTGATCCCCAGACGCGGTGCGACATCACGCAATGCTCAAAGGGCGCCGGCGATTATCATATACGTATTTTGTATTCTGCTTTATTATATGTATGTACTTATTTGAACTCAGTTTCTAATGAAAGTATTTTTGTTATCATAGTTGGTTTGTTAGTAAGTATTTTTTTTTCACGCTCCAGTTTTTTAAGTTCACGCTGTATCCCGCACTTAGCAGGGTTGGTAGTGAGAACTTGGGAAACAAGAGTTCAGACACTCCGTTCATAGCCGTCCGGTGTATTGCCTTGTTAACAGAGCAAAGTAATGAAAATATTAAAGATATCCTTTGCTTGAGTGGAGATCGAACCCACTATCTCTCGCGTTTCCACGAAAGACATATTATATATATTTTTCTATTATTAGATTTATAGCGTGTTTTGTACGAATAAATTCTAGAAATATTGTAAAAATAGTGTTTTGCACGCGGCTTCGTCCGCTTGAACTATACTAATTTTATACATATTGATTCTACTTTTTCGACTAAATTAATTAACTAATCCTTTCAGCTTCACGCTGTATCCCGCACGAGGCAGGGTAGGCAGAGGAAACCCGGGAACCTAGTGTTAAAACACTTCGTTCCACTTCTGTTCCCCACTTACCGCCTAATTTAAGGCATTGCGTGTTGAGTGGCGGAACTCAACCCCGCGCTTTGCCTTATTACCAGAGCGAAGAAATGAAACATTAAATATTTATATAATTGAAAATATTTAATATTTCATTTACTCGACCGGGGATCGAATCCAGAACCTGTCACACATTTGTGCCGCTGCGCCACGACAGGCCTCTAAATTAAGTAATAATATTTCAAATGTGAGAGTTTGTGAGGATAGGCGTTGATCCACTTTCAACGAACAACTACTGAACAGATTTAGATTAAACTTTAAAATAAAATATGTATTACATTAGAATAACATATTTATTTAAAGGTTTTGTATAATTTAGCTCTAATATAAAAATAAAATTGAGCTGGCGAAGCCGCTTATGGGTATCTTATAGCTCGCTAGCTTCCATATACACAAAAGCAGTATTACGTTTTTACCCGCATAACTGGGCAATATACCGCATGTGTAATATATATATATATATATATATATATATATATATATATATATATATATATATATATATATATATATATATATATATATATATATATATATATATATATATATATATATATATATATATATATATATATATATATATATATATATATATATATATATATATATATATATATATATATATATATATATATATATATATATATATATATATATATATATATATATATATATATATATATATATATATATATATATATATATATATATATATATATATATATATATATATATATATATATATATATATGCCAGATGGGATTTTGAGTCACAACCGTCACCTCACTTTAAGACCTTGGCTTTGACCTTTAGGCCTTTCATGATTCGTTAAAGGTGGCTAGATTTTGACCTCAATCGTTATATTTTTAAGGTAGAACTAAAAAATGTAAGAAACTTTTCGTGTCCAAATACAATTCACATTTAAGTAGGCACTATTATTTATTATTTACTATCACGCTACATACATTGTTCTTTTTAAAAGTTAATTTATGTAAAATACACAGTGACTGGCATATACTGTAGGGCAGAAATTGATTTTAAACGGTGATTGCGAGTTTGGTACCTATTTGGGGCAACGAATTATTTTTACGCAGAGAAAAATCAAAATTAAACCTACATTCTCGGCGAGATGAAAAGTGAAGCTGACGCATAATCAGCTTAGAGTGTAAACCTGCTAAATCTCTATTATCGTTACGTATTTGCATATTTTTATATAATTTTGAATTGTAAAAACTTATTTCAGTCAGTCGTAACTTATTTCTGTGTATCACATAGGTGATGCACAGACTGATTGTAGGTTTTGTCTCCAGACAAGAAAATTTTTCAATATTTTTATGTTCTTTTCTCTGGTAAAAAGGTAAAACGCGGCGTTAAATGTCGCCAATCGTCATGCAATGTCTCAAATTCAGCTAAAAGTGTGGAACAAACGTGTCTTAAAGTGAATAGAGTGTCTTAGACAATGAGTGTCTTAAAAAAAATACTACCTTTCATTTATTGCTATTGTACTTAGTTTATATAAATAGATCTATTAACATTATAGAGACGAATTTCTAACATTTCATCGTACCGTACCCGGTGTCCTTACCGCCAATGCGATCAGCATAATTGGACAACTATTGTACCTACTGGTGCAAAATGTAAGAGACAATACATTAAAATTATCAATAAATTAAATGAGAATAATATAATTACTACCAGCTTTTGAGAGGAAGTTACAAAGGATGTATTTTATATGTACATATAAAAAATGAAGCAGTGCCTTTAGCTATCTGTCAAAGCGCTTTCACCACTGAGCTGTACGTTTCTAGTGAGCTACGTTGTAATTCTTACACGTGTGCCAACAACATCAATAAGTTTAAGATTATAAAATGTAAAGTAAAAATTTGATTATTAACAGAATAATACTCATATTAAATTAAATACATATTGCATAATAGAACAAAAGAACCAAAAATCTTTGTAAATTCCTTATATTTTGCAAATCTCAAGGTGTGTGGGTTCAAATCAGATACGTTTTATACGTTTTTGAACCACATTACCCACTCTTTAGTGTCGAAATAGTAGTTGAAAATATTACAAGTTTTTTTTAACCAAACAGTCTCTTCTTCTTCTTTCCTTCGCCTTATTCTTATCTGCTTAGTAAACGTATAAAATAAAAACTTTTACGTAGTAAGATTGGAAATCACTCCTCTTGAAAATCACCCCAGACAATTATGTCAACAATTTCCAACAGTCGAGGCTTTGCATCCCAGTACGCTAAAATGTTCATACATTTCCCAAAAAAAAAAAAAAAGCATAGAGGCCTTTCGTGGCGCAGAAACAAGAGTATGTGACTGTAAACGTGACAAGTTGTGGGTTCAATCAAGGAAATGAAATATTTAACAAATTCAATTTAGATATATAATGTTCTCATTCCCTCTGGAAACAAGGCAAAGCGCAGTGTTGTGTTCCGCCACTAAACACGCAATGTCTCAAATTAAATGGAAATCGGGGAACGGAACGTAGTGTCTTAACACTAGGCTCCTAAGTTTCTGCACATTTTGTCATATGCGGGATACAACGTGAAGCTGAGTAAAGTAGATTAAAAAAGAGATTACTCTTTCTTAAGTATAGAATAACATTTCCTATTCTTTTCAAGGGTAAATAAAATTTTAAAAGCTCCCAACTTGCACCGTCTACAAAACTAGCCGGCCCACGCGTTCCTTGAATGCCAACACCTTCGCTTACTGTGCTCAGATAAAATCTGTGCGATGAAAAATGTTGACTGACATGTTGATGTCGCTTGACGTTAAGTTATAGCTTTATATTAGAGGCCATTGGGGTTCAGTAAATGTTTGAAAGTAAAGGTAGTGAGTTCGATGCTCATTTGAAGTATGATTGTATAGTTTTTTATATTATTTTAACGTTCTGATAAGAACAGGTACATCTATTGGAAAAGCCTAGGTTTTTACTACACTGTTACAAAAGAAAAAACACTTTTGTAATTTTCTATATACAAATGTATGAATCTTATAAGTACTAGAAGAGCTTTTAAAAACTTTTTATGCCAATTTAGTGTCTTACATAAATAAGTATACATTTTTTCAAAATAAGCATAATGTAGCAGAGTAGACACCGGTAACCTGGGAACCCAGTGTTAAGACACTCCGTTCTCCTTTAAGACGATTCCGTATCTTTTCGAAATTGAAAATCCCGAAATCTTATGTGTCGAGTAGATGTACAAAATTATTATGTAAGTTAACTAGTGACTTCAAACCACGTAGTACTCACACACAAACACTCAATATCACTAAAACGTATAAAACAGAGACGATAATCATTAAAATGGCCTGTCGTGGCGCAGCAGCACAAGCGTGCGACTGTAACCGACAGGTTCTGGGTTCGATCCCCAGTCGAGGAAATGAAATATTTAATATTTTCAATTTAAATATTTAATGTTTCATTTCTTGGCTCTGGTAATAAGGCAAAGCGCGGCGTTGAGTTCCGCCACACGCAATGCCTCAAATTCGGCGGAAAGTGGGGAACGGAAGTGGAACGGAGTGTCTTAACACTAGGTTCCCGGGTTCCCACTGCCTACCCTGCCTAGTGCGGGATACAGCGTGAAGCTGAGTAGAGTAGAGTATAATCATTAAAATCTTTAGAAAATATAAAAAAAATATAGTCAAAAACCCGGAAACAACTTTCAAGGCACTATAAAAATCCTGACAGATGATCCAAATCCGTAGCGAATTTAATTTGAGCTATTCAATAGCAGATTTGTACTTACAGGCGTTAAGTTTATAATGTTACGTAATGTGTGACTCAAAAGAGGTTTTTTTATGCTTTATAACTCCTTTAACCTTAGGTACTGAGGCTGTCCGAGTAGGTATACAATAGTCAACGATTTTGTTTTTAGTTATGATAATTTAGAGTATTGTAATCCCTTTTTTTAGCTTCACGCTGTATCCCGCACGAGGCAGGGTAGGCAGAGGGAACCCGGGAACCCAGCGTTAAGACACTCCGATCCACTTCCGTTCCCCACTTTCCGCCAAATTTGAGGCATTGCGTGTTGAGTGGTGGAACTCAACACCGCGCTTTGCCTTATAACCAGAGCGAAAAAATGTAACATTAAATATTCATTTCCTCGACTGAGGATCGAACCCAGAACCTATCGGTTACAGTCACACGCTTGTGCCGCTGCGCCACGACAGGCCTGTAATACTTTTAGATATTAAATAAGGATTCTTCTCATATTATTATCTTTTAAGGCCTGTCATGGCGCAGGGGCACCAGCGTGGGACAGTAAAGGTAGGTTGTAAGTTCGATCCCGACTCGAAGAACTGAAATATTATAGAAAAAAAATGCCTTCATTATAAATATTATACTGAACAGTATAACTAGGGGCAGCGCAAGTCATCAAATTCAGCGGAAATTGGGAAATGAAACGTACGTCTTAACACTAGGTTCCAAGGTTCCTTTGCACACCCCGCCATACACTGCGCATCAGTGTCGCCAGTTTTAATCCATAGCCACCAAAAACATTTAAAATAGGTTACGATATAAGTATATAATATATTTTTTAGTATACACGGATTTAAGTTGCGTGGCTAAACTGAGCTTTCATTTTTTTAGCTTTACATTCTACCCAGTACATAGCAATACCCTTCTAGGACATAGCGAAAGGGTACCTCGTGTAAAGATTCCTTTTCCCCTTTCTTTGCTTAGCTTTCGAGACATAATTGACTGACGAAACTTAACGCCGCAATTTGTCTTATTACCAGAGCGAAATTAAAAAAAACAAAATTCCAACTTATAAGAATCGAACCCAACACATAAAAGTCGAGTTCAATTATATTTAATTATATTAATATTTATTTTACGTGCAAATATTTACAATAGGTACCGAGGTGCTCTACAGCAGGCGATATATTTAGTATTCTTTCTTAGAAGCAGCCATCTCGTCAGCATTCTCTATAGTGTAAAGTGATACTGCAGATGTGAATGTGTTGATTAGCTGTTAATAATATTCCATTTCACTCAGTCAGCTTCACGCTGTATGCACATTGCAGGGTAGGCAGAGGGAACTTGGGAACCTAATGTTAGGACACTCCGTTCTACTGTCATTCTCTACTTTCCGCTGAAGTTGAGGCATTGCGTGTTGAGTAGAAGAGCTCAACGCCGCGTTTTGCCTTGTTAACAGGGTGAAGAAATGAAAACATTAAATATATTTAATTTGAAAACATTAAATATTTAATTTGAAAATATTAAATATTTTATTTTCTCGAGTGGGGATCGAACCCACATCAGACAGGCCTCAATTAACTATTTTATGTGCAGTGTACTACAAAAAATTACATATTTACTGATCTGAATTACTCTTGTTTTCTAATAATAATATAGCATTTTAAAAATTTTGATTATATGGGATGAATTTCCGCTCGAGGAAATGAATTATTTAATATTTCTTGTTTTGTCTCTGGTGACAAGGCAAAGCGTTGCGTTGAGTTCCGCCACTCAGACACTCAGCACGCAATGACCGGGGCCGTATAAGTGTAATACGCAACGTTAGTTACGTTACGTAAAAATCATTTGAACTAAATGAGGTTGCAGTGGGTTCCATTGAAGCAAATAATATAATATGGTATAGTTTATCTTACAGTTTCTGAGATTAGCGTGTTAAAACAAACATAATCTTTAATTTTTTAACATTAAATATATTATAATAATAATTCCCACTCAAATTCAGCGAAAAGTGGAGATCGGATCGGATTGTCTTAACACTAGGTTCCCAAGTTCCCTCTGCCTAACTTACCACGTACAGGATACAACTGCAAGCTGAAAAAAATACTTACAAAAATATTAAAGTAAGTATAGATATAAGATAATTGTAAACATTTAACCATAGTAAATACTTATATAAAATATTGCCTCAAGTGTGATCTTGAACTTGCTACCTTCGAAAAGACTTCACAATCCCACGTCTTCACATTGATTGCGACTATTTTATCTAATAGTCTTCTATTCACTGTTCATAGTAAATTAATTAAGAAAACACTGAAGTAATTAATTTATGCCCACGCATGGTTTCCGTGTTCAAGTAAAAAAAAATGTGCCTGTCGTGGCGCAGTGGCAAGCACGTGACTTTAATGGTATACGGATATGGGTTCGATTACCACTTGAGGGAATGAAATAGTTTAATATTTTCAATGTAAATATCTAATGTTTTCATTTCTTCGCTCTGGTAGCGAGGCAAAGCGCGGTGTTTGGTTCCGCCACTCACCACGTAATATCTCAAATTTGGTGGAAAGTGGGAAACGGAATAGTTTCTTAACACTAGGTTCCCAAGTTCCACCTGTCTACCCTGCCATGTGCGGGATACAACGTGAAGCTGAAAGAATGAAAGAAAGATAATTCATATATATGTATGATATACAGAAGTACACAGGCAAATTAGGCATCGCCTTGGCATTATTACGCCAACGCAGCCAAGATAAGTGTTGTATCATGTATTCATCGATAATCGTTTTATTATGGGTCATTATTGTATTTAGGCGGTGATCACGCATCTACCGCTGGAGAAATCATTTAAAAAACTATACTTTTTGTTTTTTATTTCAGTTTCACGCTGTATCCTGCATGTCAGGGTACGCAGAGGGAACTTGGGAACCTACCTAACCTAGGGTTTAGATAGAGTGTCTAAACTAGGTTCCGTTTCCCACTTTCCGTCGAATTCAAGGCATTGCGTGGTAAGTGACGGAACTTAACGCGTTTTGCCTTGTTACTAAATGAAAGAACGATGAAATATTAAATTTTTCGTGTGATTATTTTACTTCTGAAGTGGGGATTGAACCCACAACCAGTCTTTTACAGTCACACGCTTGCTTGCCTCTGCACAACGTCTAGCCTGAACTTTTTCGTAAAGTGTTAAAAAAAATGATATTACACTTGTTCGTATAGCAAATTTGTATTTTTTTTTAATAAATATAATACATATTTCCAGGAATAAAAACTGGAGATATTTTTCTCTGCACTTATTTAAAATAAGCAAGCGATTTTATTCATGTTCATTTTAAAAACTATTACGTGGGGGAACCTTATTTAACCTAACGCTAATAACAAATAAAAATAAGGCACTTCCAAATGGTAATCACACCAAAAGGCTAAAACACATAAAAAACTAAACAATTAAAGAAATAGACAACTCAAAAAGCTTGCAATTACGATTATTAACAGGAAACACATCAATTAGTCACCGTTTTGAATATATATGTTCTTCTCGCTAAGATCTATAGATATTGCCTTATAAGGTAATCGTAGAACAATTAAATGAAATCACGTAATACTGTTGCATATTCACGCGGCTGCTGGAAGACACCTGATTCTGGTTTAGATTAGAAACGTTAAAGGAATATGTGCTTTATATTAAAAATAACACATTTATTTCAGCCTTAGTAAAGTGTAGCGCGGCGTTGAGTTCCGTTCAAAATAGACGCCACCGATTAATATATAATATCTATTTCTCTCTCTCTCTCTCTTACCAAAATCTAGATATTAAGCCCAAAGTAAAAAAAAAATATAACAATTATAACAATCTCTTTTCTCACTCCTTTTATTTTTTAAGCTCTAAATGGATGGTAAGCAGGGGAAGCTTAAGAATTAAGTGTTAAGGCACTCGGAAAGGCATTGCGAGTTGAGTGACGGAACTTAACTGCATTTCGCGTTTTTACCAGAGCTAGAATTGAAAATGAACATTAATATTTTCACTTTAAATATTTAATGTTTTCATTTCTGCCCTATGGTATCAAGGCGTTAAATTCGGCGGAAAATAGGAAACGGAACGGAGTGTCTTAACACTCTGTTCCTAAGTTTCCACTGACTGACGTACCCTGCCATGTACGGGATACAATGAGGAAATAAAAATATGAAATATTACATTTCCTCGAGTGGGGATCGAACTCATAACTTGTCGCATTTACAGAACCATGATTTTTTTTATGGAAGAGACGGCAAACGAGCGTACGGGTCACCTGATGGTGGCTAAAGCCACTACTCAACGCCGGTTTTAAATGCCGGGGGTGGTGACAATCCGGTCGAGTCTGCCCGTGCGTGTTGCCATTGCTGGCAACGTGACTCTACCGCACGTACTTTAGTCGCCTCTTACGACACCATCAGTACCAGGGTGATCCTATTCTAAGCCGGGATCACACGGCAAAAACTGATTGGGCCTAGAATAATTTATAGACGAAAAAATAACATATTTTAAAGTTGTATTTGAACCAACAACCCTCACCAATGATCGAATAGCGATAATATAAACAACTGAGCTACAAGGATACTTATGATTCAACAAAATCTATATAGGCATAAAAACACATTTCAAAACCAAGTAGTTATTTAATTATATTACAAATTTATTATAATTATGTACAGTATGCAGTAGTTATGTCAGTAGTAATCGATGACTTGTAATGGCGCCAGACTTAATTATAGAATCGCGTTTATATATTATAGGGTGATAACGCAGATCGTTGTGTGATAAGAATAAGGTCTTTATATAGACGTTATTGAGTAAATAGGTACAGTATGTACTGTGTAGATCATGCTTTTGTGTTTTTTTTTAGTTTCACGCTGTATCCCGCGCATGGTGATGTAGGGAACTTGGGAACCTAGTGTTAAGATATTCGCGTACTTCCTACTTTCCGCTGCAATTGAGGTTGAATGTTGGAACTCAACGCCGCGCTTTGCCTTGTTACTAGAGTGAAGGAATGAAAGTATTAAATACTAGAGACCTACGCGCGACTTCGCCCGCTTGAATTACGCAATTATTATGTCAACCTTAATATTTTAAATGGTTGTAACTTTTTTATTTATCAACCAATTTAGACAAAACAAACGCTACATTTTAAAGGAAGGTTGACATATTATAAATTTAATAAACGTTAGCCGTTTTATGTGTTTAGCGCGTCAAAAAGACAAAAATTAAAAAAAAAACACTATTGTGTTATTGTATTGCCTAATACATTATTAAAGATACCTAAGTCCTATAAGATTTTTGAAGTGAAAACTTCTTTAGGCGCGTTGAGCGTTTTGGTAGAGGGTAAAATCCTCGGTTCGCGTCACCGACATGCTAATGATAATAGCAGGTGTGCGACTAGCGCATGCGCAGTAGTACACGTATACACTAATATAGCCTGTGTATGCGTATACACTAATACATCGACTATTTCTGACTGTATTATGTGCGCGTTGGACGCTTTTTGGATAAGTATAATTTTGTGAGTCACGTCACCAATACGTTATAGTAGCAGTACCTATTGTATCTTTTTTAGAATACAATGAAATGATTGAACGAACAGATAATCTAAGTATTGTCGAAATTAATGATGACAATGATGTAAATAATGAAAATAATGTTCAAACTTGAATTCATTGAAATTCGTGTAAATATAATTACTATGTATAATTAAGATAATTGTATATTAATTATTTTTTCAACCACTTTGTATTTATATTTTGTTCATGATTTGTTTAACCCATCATATGTAACTAATAAATAAAACATAAAAAAATTATATAATTTTTGCATATAGTTTTAATTGCTCTCAACTTAATAGTTCCGTTTTCACTTCTATCGGCAGTCCCACGACTGTTATAAGATTTTTTTAATATACCTTTCATGTACGGATACGATAGGTTACAGATTTATTTTAAGTATAGATATTATGTCCTCGAGTGGGAATCGAATGGCACACAAAGCTCTAATAAATGAAAATATACGTTAATTTATATATATATATATATATATATATATATATATATATATATATATATATATATATATATATATATATATATATATATATATATATATATATATATATATATATATATATATATATATATATATATATATATATATATATATATATATATATATATTAACGTATGTTTTCATTTGCGAGCGGGTTGCTAGTATTAAGAAAAATCGCAAATCAATAACGTATAAAGTAAAATATGCGATCTACAAATAGATAATTCATACAATTTCAATGCAGTGGCGCTAAACTTTGTACTTCAACAGTGTAATCGGCGGCGCCGTCTATACAAGGTCACATGTAGGAGCTTCTTGCCTACTTTATAAAACAGAAAGGAGCTGTACAAGATAATATAATAAGTGCGCCAAGATTTATATGAGAATTTATTTGAAATAAGTTTAATGTATTAAATTTTGAGGGGATGTAGGTTCGACTCGAGTCCCACTTGAGAAAATTATATTAAAATAATTTCAAATTAAATATTTAATGTTTTCATGTGTAACAAGGCAAAACGCAGCGTTGAGTTCCGCTACTCAACAAGCAAAGCCTCAAATTCAGCGGAAAGTGGGATTGAACGGAGTGTCATAACATTAGGTCTCAAGTTTTCTCTGTCTACCCTGCCATGTGCGGGATACAGCGTGAAGATGAATATATAAAATTTTACTTTATTAACGGAGCGTCTTATAAGAAAAATCTTTTTTATCTTCTTACTTTGCCAATATATTGTTATGGCAAAAAATCTTATGTTGTTTTTAGTTATCTCTATTTTATAAATAAAAAAGTTCAAATTGGATCAGAGCTTTCAAGTGCTTTTAAAGTAAAGTACAGCTTCATGTTGACTATATTACGTATCAGGACAACGTTTGGTTATGGGTTTGATACCCGGTTGGGGAAATAAGTTAATCTCATTTCCCCGCTGTTGTAAAAGTAGTAGTAGAAAATCTAAGTATATGGAAAAAATAAAGCTTCGTCATTACAAAATATTTACTTACTCACTCAGCTTCACGTTGTATCTCGCACAATGGCAGGGTTGGCAGAGGGAACTTGGGAACCTAACGCTCCTAAAAAACTCCGTTCCTTTTTCTACTTTCCGCCGAAATTGAGGCATTGCGCGCTGAGTGGCGGAATTCAACGCCGCGCTTTGCCGTACATAAATACAAAATATTTACTAAAGAAATAAGCAAACCAATAATAATACAACTCGGTTCATCCACAGTATAAGCTCGTGTCGCTCGGCCTTCTCGCAAGGTCCTCCCAAATTGGTCAGGCCACTGCGCTGCCACTTGTATGCCCTTATATAAACGTTACACTTCCTTCAAGATTGCGAACGGAAATGTACAGCAGAATGAGTACTTACTTTTATTTGGGCAGCTTTTGATAGTAAGATTGATGGTATTTCTACATGAGTGCTTTGTACTTGCATTATAGGAGGTAATTTATTTTGTTCATTTGTAAAAGAAATATCTTAAAAGTTAAATTTAATATGTTACGTAGTAAAAGTGATTTAAACGAGTCGGCTGCAAGTTCAATCTCACTCGTTGACTTGACGTATTTAATATTTTCATTTCCTCACCCTGGTAACGTTTAGACACTTAACACGCCATACCTCAAGAATTAGGTGGCAAGTAGGGAACGGAAGGGTCTCAACACTAGTTTCCCAGATTACCTCCCTGCTATTAGGATACAGCGTGAAGCTAAGAGTAGTGAAACGTTATATGTATGTACTATTTATTATAGGTATATAAACCTAATCTAAATATAGCTGTAATAATGCTAACTAGACGAAAGTAATAATAATGAGACTCAGATTCAGCTTCACGCTGTATCCCCCACATGGCAGGGTAGGCAGAGGAAAATTGGGAACCTAGTGTTAAGACACTCTGTTCCACTTCCGTTCACCACTTTCCGACAAATTTGAGGTATTGCGTGTCGAGTGGCGGGACTCAACACCGCGTTTTGCCTTGTTACCAGAGCGAGGAAATGAAAACATTAAATATTTAAATTGAAAATATATATAATATTTCATTTCCTCGAGTGGTGATCGAACCCACAATCTGTCGTTTGCATTGCCACACGCTTGTGGCACTTAATATTTAGTATTTGTTTTAATTAAATCGTTTAAAACAATAAAACAATTATGAGATCTTAAATATTAAATTGGACAAAATTGCTAAAGCATTCTTTTTTTCAGCTTCACGCTGTATCCCGCACGAGGCAGGGAAGGCAGACGGAACCCGGGAACCTAGTGTTAAGAGACTCTGTTCCACTTCTGTTCCCCACTTTCCGCCGAATTTGAGGTATTGCGTGTTGAGTGGCGGAACTCAACACCGCGTTTTGCCTTATACCTGAGCGAAGAAATGAAACATTAAATATTTAAATTGAAAATATTAAGTATTTCATTTCCTCGACTGGGGATCGAACCTAGAACCTGTCGGTTACAGACCGGCCTCATTCTTATCCATTTAACTGCAATTCTAGTTTTCGATGTACAGATATTGTCTTTAAAGTGATACATCGCCAGTATATGAATAACATTTTTGTCTTACCTTCATCACACTTGTATCGAGTTTTTTATGCGCTATTATGTAAATCTTCTTAAGGTAAGAGTATATGTAATAATATTACGTATTCATTTTATAATAGTTTCTGTATGGATGTTTAGAGTTTGAGGCCTGTCGTAGCGCAGGGGCACAAGCGTGTGACTGTAAGCGTGACGGGATGTGGGTTCGATCCCTACTGGAGGAATAAATATTTAATATTTTCAAATTAAACATTTAATGTTTTCATTTTTTCACGCTGGTAACAAGGCAAAACGCGGCTATCAGTTCAGCCACACAACACAAAATGCCTCAAATTCAGCGAAAAGTAGGGAACATAACGGAGTGTCTGGAAATTAGGTTCCCAAGTTCCCTCTACCCACCCTGCCATGTGTGGGATACAGCGTGGAGCTGCAAAAAATATATAAATATATATTACATATACAAACATTTATAGTACGTACGTGCACTAAAATATGCATAAATGTGCATTATACGTCTTATATAACCCTATGAATGGGGAGACATAGGAAACGTCTCGTTAACTTGAACATATCAACTAGATATGATAAGGAAGGTTTTAATATCGTATATTACATGAAAAGCTACTCAGTTATATTAATGCCTACGTAATTTAGATTGTCGTATATTTTTAATACTTTATTGCACACAAAAGAAACAAATACATAAAATAAAAGAAGTATGCAATGACGTGCTCTTATTGCTTCAAGCAATCTCTTGCAAACAACCTTTGGTAAGTAAAGAATTAATCTTAACAAAATATATTTTTAAAGATATCTCAGCTGATTACGCAGACAAGGATGGGTTATAGATTTATTATAGACTCAGCTTCACGCTGTATCCCGCACATGGCAGAGTAGGCAGAGGGACATTGGGGACCTAGGGTTAAGACTCTTCCTTCCACTTCCGACGATTTCGAGATTTATTATAAGTATAGATTATTAAAACTAACAAGTGTGTTAGATATTATTATACATAAATAAAATATTAAATATTTTGTTACCTCGAGTGGGGATCGAACTCACAACCTGTCGGTTACAGTCGCACGCTTGTGCCGCTGCGCCACGACAGGCCTCATTAAACTATTAATATATTAGTTATATTAATGAAAACTAAGTTAAAGATTTACAAGAAAATCCTATTTTAACGAAAAATGACGAAGGAATCAAGAATGTCAGTTCGAGTGATTCACAATGCAATCTAAGGTTTTTCTAAGTAGAGTAGAAGCTTATCAATGGTTTTTCCAACGGAACTTTTACTAAGTCACAGTTTTAAATGCTAATTTATTTTTATTTATTTCATATTTTTATGGAATGCTGAAATAATGAGTGTATCATTATTCCGTTTTCTATTTTTTTTGCTTATCTAGAAACAATACCTACTATACAATATGTACTTTTCTTTTAGTGAGGCTTCTTAATGATTCATTCCATTAAGTAGGAATTGAACCCACGCATGTTGCCGGGGATTTCCCCGGTCATAATAAAAAATATTTAACTACGGTCAAATTTCTATTGTAACGAACTTACATATGTATATCTTTTGTAATAAATAAAACAGCACGGTATTTTTCGTTTCCCATAGATATACTGTGATTTATTATTTTGTATCATAAAAAATATTTTATTTTACTAAGTAGGTAAGTAAGTATATATATCACAAAATTTTAATATATTAAAAGGAAGCCAGTCGTGGCGTGTGCGACTGTAAATGTGCCAGGCTGTGAGTTCGAATTTCAGTCGAGAAAAATAAATATTTCATATTTTTATTTCTTCGGTCCAGTGACGAGGCACTCAACACGTCATGCCTCCAATTCTTCGGAAAGCAGGAACCTACAGCGTCTTAATGAGATTGGAACGGGGACTAGGTTCCCAAGTTCCCTTTGCTTTGTTCCCTACCCTGCTTTGTTCAGGATACAACGTGAAGCTAAAAAAACAGCTGTAAATATACACATTTATACGTATTCGTATTTATAAACTCCCTAAACAGGTTCTATTAAAGGCCATCAGTATCTGTGCTAGTTGCATAAGAAACCGGTCGCCAAGGTCTCTGTCACGCTTGATAGATCACTCGATGTGGATGTGCTGTGATAACGGATGAAATGGAAATACGATTGCTTCATACAATGCGAATGTGTACAGTAACATTTACTTAATAATATCTTTGATTTTTGCGATTATTGCACATATTTAACAAAATGAATTATAGATATGTCCCTAGAATGATATGTGAGGCTGTAGAAATAAAAAAGAAACTTATATTTACGTGTGACTTTTTTTTTTATGGAAGAGACGGCAAACGAGTGTACGGGTCACCTGGCGGTAAGTGCTCACCGTCGCCCACGGCCCCGAGTACCTTCAGAGGAGCTACAGGAGCGTTGCCGTCCTTTAAGGTGGATGGACACCGGGGCCCGGCATTACCTTATGCGAAACGCAGTGGCCAAAGCCACTACTTAACGCCGGTCTTAAATGCCGGGGGTGGTAACAATCCGGTCGAGTCTGCCCATGCGTGTTGCCATTGCTGACAACGTGACTCTACCACACGCACTTTTGTCGCCTCTTACGACACCATCAGTACCAGGGTGATCCTATTCTAAGCCGGGATTACACGGCAAAAACTGGTGACAGTGAAAGGTGACTGTAAGTGATAGGTTGTGGGTTCGATCCCCACTCGACGAGATGAAATATTTAATGTTTTCATTTCTTCGCTCTGGTAACAACTCGGTGTCGAGTTCCGCCACTCAATACGCAATGCCTCAAATTTGGCGGAAAGTGGGGAACGGAAGTGGAACGGAGTGTCTCAACACTAGGTTCCCAAGTTCCCTACTCTGCCATGTGCGGGATACAGCGTGAAGCTGAGTGTATCTTTGTAATATGTAATTTTAAGAGAAAGGACGGTTGAAAACTTCCTAACACCCGGTACCTCTTATAAAAACTTTGAAGTCTCAAACCACAAAAGGGACAAGATAGAGTCAGTTTGGTACAAATCAAGTGATGGGCGAGGTAATTAAGAAATCGCGTTGGCGGTAGTATAAATGGAAATAAATAATTCCAGAGTAAACGTCAAAATCATTCAGTTTATAAATAGTGTTAGATTCATAATGCATCAATATAATGATCAAATATTATAATTAATTTTCACTCTACTCTACTGTACTCAGCTTCACGCTGTATCCCGCACATGGTAGGGCAGGCAGAGGGAACTTGGGAATCTAGTGTTAAGACACTCCGTTACACTTCCGTTCCCCACTTTCTGCCGAATTTGAGACATTGCGTGTTGAATGGCGAAACTAAACGTCGCGTTTTGCCTTGTACCGAAGCGAAGAAATGAAAACAATAAATATTAAAATTGAAAGTATTAAATATTTAATTTCCTCGAGTATATATAGCTCCACTATACTCAACACGCAATATCTCAAACGGCGGAGAGTTAGGACGTAGAGGAGGAGGAGGGTTCCTCCTTCCGCCATCCCTCCCTTACACATAATACAGCGTGATGCTGAAAAAAGAATGCAAATGCCAAAATTTACATTATTAAATTTGCATTATCAAATTTAAAACAATCAACTAAATGATTCTACGTCATTCCCAGATATTATCAACAATGATAAGATCGCCCAAAGCAAAGGTCATAAAACCTGATAAGGGTCGATGAGGCGTGACGCATTGCGGTCAATGAGTATCAGTACATTTGGTTAACGGTTCTTAGATGGACACAGGCGTTCATTGTTCTAGCAATGATTTGTAGGGCTGCAACTTTGTTAGTCATAAATATAATAAATTTAATGTTTACTTATATATTTGTATAGAAATAATAGTTAGTGACCTATCTCTTACTTTGCGACTTTGAGAATTACTTTAAAAAAAACAATTAAAGACACTACTTATTTTCACGCTGTATCCCGCACTTGGTAGGTTTGAAAATTATAAACAAATATTTTTTTTTATGTCAACCACAATGTTCGAAAATGTACTAGAATTCGTATTAAAATCCAATAAAAATCATAATAATAATTTAATATATTTATTTATTTACGTTTTTTTAGCAGGTAGAGGCAGAGGTAGCAGGTAGAGGGCCCATTCAAGGATGTTCGACGCATTGTTTGTTGAGTTTTTTGCCGTGTGATTCCGGCTTAGAATAGGATCACCCTGGTACTGATGGTGTCGTAAGAGGCGACTAAAGTGCGTGTGGTAGAGTCACGTTGCCAGTATAGTAGTATGGCAACACGCATGGGCAGACTCGACCCGATTATTACCACCCCCGGCATTTAAGACCGGCGTTAAGTAGTGGCTTTGGCCACTGCGTTTCGCATTAGGTAATGCCGGGCCCCGGTGCCCTTCCACCTAAAAGGACGGCAACGCTCCTGTAGCTCCTCTGGAGTTACACGGGGCCGTGGACGACGGTGATCACTTACCATCAGGTGACTCGTACGTTCGTTTGCCGTCTTTTTCGTAAAAAAAAAAAAAGAGTGGCGGAACTTAACTACGCAATTTATTTCTGTATGTAATTACTTGATTTTGGTTGACAATTATTGCCTAATATATTTTTTCTATACAATTCATAAATTACAATACATTTAAAAAGTTCTTGTATATATGTATTTTTTTTTTTAATTAAATTAAAAAATAAATATATATTAAAAAAATCTATTTATTTAAAAATAATCATGCTGTATATATGTACATACAACTACTGTTGTACAAGGCACGTGACAAATTTTCTGTATAAAGTAATGATATTGCTTTCCGGGTAGTTTATGAGGCGGAAAAAAAGAGAATTCCATAACTTTATAAGTACATACCACGTGTTTACAATTTATTAATACTTAAAGGGTTCCTTAACTGACAAGTAGTAAATACTAAAAATTTTAGTGCCTTTATGGTAACGGAGTGGTTTAAAATTATGTTTCCAAGTTTCCTTTGTCAAATTGCCAAATGCGGGATACAGCGTGAAGCAATAAAAAAATAAAAAACGTGCTTATTTAATGCCATGATTTTTTTTTAGTTTCACGGTGTATCCCGCAAATAGCAGAGCAAGCTGAGGGAATTTGGGAACCTAGTGTTAAGAAACCCTGTTACCATTAACACCTGTTCCCAGTATTAACTAAAAACATCACCGGAAGTAACATTGACGTCAGGTGTTTCGATGTACTGTTTTCCACTTTCCGCCGAATTTGAGGCATTTTGTGTACTCTGTTGGAACTCAACGCCGCGCTATGCTTCTTACTAGATCGTCGAAATTATTATATATTAAATATTTCATTTCCTGAAGTGGAATCCACAACTTATCGCCTTTTAACATTTGCCCGCTTGTACCCTATGACAGGCCTCGATGTTATACATTATGTATTTGTGAAGTAAAAAAAAAACATTTAAAATCAAATTATTAGGAAGTAAAAATATATAAACACAAGAATTTTTATAATTACATAAAAACTAATAATGAATTGATATTTTTCGAAGGCCGAGTTATAATGTCGTATTTGTAATATTAGGCTCAAGCGTATTATTTATTTATTTTTATACTAGTAGGCCCGATTTATTATAATTTTATTATTAAAAAAAAAACTTCGACGCAATAAATTATTAATTGATATTAGCAAAGTCAAGCACTTTGTCAATTTTCATAAAACATAGCTAAAAAGCAACGCAATGAACATTGCTTTCGATTAAAAATAAAAATAAACTCAAATCGTTTTATACATTCATTAGCTACGGTGCCACAAACAGACACACAAACATGTCAAAGTAACATCACTCCTCCTTTTGAGTGTAGGTAAAGCCAACCATGTGAGTTACTTTAAATATTTACGTGAAATAAAAGTTAATTTGACTTACTTCTATGAAATAATCATTAATAGCATATAGTGCAGTAAAACTTTTATACAGCCTAAAATGTTATCTTAATTTACCGTACGCTACGGTAGCTGGTTCAAATTTCCTTTCTGGAAGGAGTAACTACTTTATAAGCTTTTATATTATACAAAAAATCTGTAATTTGCGTATAAATAAGAGAGAAATAGAGAGTACGATAATTAAAAATAATATCAAATAAGTATAGCTGGATAAGTATAATATCAGTGATAAGGAGCACAAGCGTGTGATCCCCACTCTAAAAAATGAAATATTTAATATTTTCAAATCAAAATCTTCATTTCTACGCTTTGATAACAAGGCAAATCATGGCGTTGAGTTCCACCACTCAACGTGTAATGCCGAACTTAAAAAAGCAGAAAACGGAACAGAGTGTCTTAACACTAGGTTCCCATGTTCCCTTTACCTACCCCGCCATGTGCGGGATACATCGTAAAACTGAAACAAGAGCAGGAAACAAAAAAAATATATCTAAATAGTTCAAAACAAAATCCTTTGTTAATACGATAATATTGAAGTGCAAATTAAATATCTAACTGCCACGTTACTCGCTAGACCAGTATGTAAATAAAATAATTACCTTGCAAAACGCCTGTAATCGATCACTTCGCTTCCATTTGTATGGAGTGTGTTTACTTGTATGAATAAATTGTCGATCAAGTGGAAAATGATTAGAAAACTGGATTTTTTTACTTAATTTTTTTTTTTTTAGTTGATTTTAAAGACATTGTGCGTGGTTTCTAAATATTGAAGGATTTAGTAAAGTTTATATATAATAGTTATTTTATGTTTTTATTTCTTCGCTCTGGTACAAGACAAAGCGCAGTGTTGAGTTACGCCACTATTAAGTGGCGTTTTCGTATTAACAAAACACCGCAAATTCAGCAGAGAGTGGAGAACGGAACGGAGGGTCTTTTTTCAAGTTGTTGGATACAGCGGAAAACGAAAAAAAAGTTTTTAGTTACAATTCGAGAGCTATGACACTTACGTATACACAATATGTTCAATACTTGCGGCTCCGAATCCTCTAAATCAGATTCTTTAGATACAATATATATATATATATATATATATATATATATATATATATATATATATATATATATATATATATATATATATATATATATATATATATATATTTATATATATATATATATATATATATATATGTATATATATATATATATATATATATATATATATATATATATATATATATATATATATATATATATATATATATATATATATATATATATATATATATATATATATATATATTGTATCTAAAGAATTTGATTTCGAGGATTCGAAGCCGCAAGTATTGAACATATTGTGTATACATAATACTCGTAAGTGTCATAGCTCTAAATCTCTAAATAAATTAACTTTTTATAAATTATAAATTCTAATTCAAATCATAGACTGTAAATAATTTTTATGATGCTATGAATATGCATAGAAATACGTTTAATATATACCGGCGACCAAAAGCAAGTAAGCTGTTTTATGGTTAATCGTTTCTGGCTTATAAGATATAAAAGAGAGCCAAGAGCTATCATGCTCAGTTCACTTCTTCATTAAAGGCTTTTCGATTGAGCAATTGAGCATTTACATATTAAATGATCTGTGAAGATAGAAGAATATTTTAAGAGTATTTTCAGAGGGAACCTGGGAACTCAGTATTAAGACATTTCGTTCCTATTAGGAAACTTTTTACAGATTATCATTATGTTGAAGTAATTCTGAGTATTCAGAATACAGTTTGGACAGTTCGTTTTTAAGTTCTTTATTTTTATTAATAATCTGCAGAAATTCCTGCTCATTGTCATCCCTCTTTCTTAGAAGTTGTTCGCACTGTGACCTAGACGAGTTTAGTTCCTGGAGCGTCAGTTGCAGCTTGTCCTCCACCTGACGAGCCTTGGTACCGCGGGTCATCATATTTATTAGTGAATAAGGCAACAATACGACAACAACAAACAAACTTGTTTTATTACTTTATAAATATGTATTTGTGATTGAGAGTAAATAGAATGCAACAGGCGAAGAATTAAAGTAATTTATTTTGAAAAATAGTTCGTTACCTTCGCGATGACAGCTAACGAACACAAAACAGCACAAACACTTTAAAGTTACAACTATAATGTACTGTTTATAATATTAACAGTACTAACGTCTTGTTCACAGAAACTTTTTCACAAATTACACCAAATTTAACAATAAAAAATAATTAAATTCAATTATTTCAACAGGAGAAGTTTTAAAGACGTTTCTACCCCAGTGTTGCCACAAGAAAAAAATATCATATTCAAAAATATTATAAAACTTTCAAGGGTTATAACATTTTTAATATTTATTTATAGCTTTAGAGATATAGAGGAAACTTGGGAATCTAGTATTAAGACACTCCGTTCTGCTTGTCACTTACCACCGAATTTCAGACATTGTCAAAAATATAGTTATTAGTTTAAGTAATATTAGATATACTTATTACCTGTGCTAACCCTAACCCCCACCGGAAGCGCACACTTGAGGCAGACGCGCGATGCATTCGCATTTAGCGGATGTGGTCGACCTACACTATCATGTCGTATGTAATACGACCAATTGATTTAGTGATATCATTCTAATTTTGATAACTAACTGTAAACTATAATATGTATGTAAATGTAAAATTAAAGTTGAGTTCCATTGAGTTCCGCCACTAAACACGCAATGCCTCAAATTCGGCGGAAAGTGGGGAACAGAAGTGGAACGAAGTGTCTTTACACTAGGTTTTCGGGTTCCTTCTGCCTACCCTGCCTCGTGCGGGATACAGCGTGAAGCTGAGTAAAGTCTTCCACTCAACACGCAATATGTCAAATTTGGCGGAAAATATCGAACGCAAGTGTTTTAATGGGAACGGAATGACTTAAGTAGGTGAGCTTTCCAAGTTCCTTTTGGCCATCGTGATATATGCGGGATATAGTGTGAATTTATTTAAAAAAAAGGGCACTGATGAGCGTTTATGTTAAAAAAGAAATATTCATGTTTCACCACAATTTTAAAAAAGAGGAAATCAATTTTATTTCACTTCGAGTTTAAAAATCAATTTAGAACTTTTCTAAGTTGCAGCTATTTTCTTTACCACAAAAGTCCATAAAAAATAATTTCGCAAATGATATACAAACACAAACCGTGTCAACAAAAAACGTATCAATCCCCAAAAAAAGACATATTCGCCAAAATTCGTGCGAAATCTCTAAAAATCACTGTACAATCAGACCAGATGGTGGAACAAAAGGACCCACCAGCCTTTGTCTGAACTCTTGGATGTAGGAAGCATGGTGCCAATTATGGTAGCAAGCCATAAACGGCTAGGACCTTGCAATTATGGCGTGAAATGCGCAGATTTACCTCATATGTACCTGTCACGTAAGAAAAACGTGAAAAATTAAATGTAAACAGCTTTGTTCCGTGGATTTTATATGTATAAAATGTATGTAGTCGTTATATAAATCATAGGAGATACTTATAAGTAAGATGATTTAAATCGTAATGTTTCATTAATGTAGCATTAAATATTACTCTCTCTCTCTCTCTCTCTCTCTCTCTCAGCTTCACGCTGTATCCCGCACATTGCAGGGGAGGCAGGGGGAACTTGGGAACCTAGTGTTAACCTAGTATTAAGTATTGCTGGACATTTTATATTTCTTTTTTTTACATATTTTTTTTAGCTTCATGTTGTATCCCGCCCCAGGCAGGGTAGGCAGAGGGAACGTTAAATTCTAGTGCTAAGACAAATTGTTGTCATTAAGACATCTCGTTTTCCTCTGAATTTATGTCTTCATTGAAATGGCGGAACGAAATACCACGCTGTTCCTTGTTACCAGGTCGAAGTAATGGAATTAGTAAATATTTCCTCCAGTGGGGTCGAACCCACAACCTGTTACATTTATAAGAGCACAGCCCCCTGCGCCAAGACAGGCTTCGTTAATATAGCAATATTACCTGACACAATCTTTTTTTTATATTTTTTTATTTTTACATTATCATATAGAATGGACATTAAATAAGTATTTTTTTTTAAATATTTTTACATTCGTGAGACATATTACTTCCTAGTGTGTCGAAAATTAACAACTCAACTAATAAACATTTTATAAAGATTAAATTTTTAAAATATATCCATAAATGTAGTAAAAAAAAAAGTAAATATTTTGACATAGACAAATGAATATACATATATTCTCTCTATATTTCTCGTACAGTGATAGGCCTAAAAGGACCTTATCGTGTATGTTAATTTTGTTTATTCATTTAGTTTTACATCAGATCACTATAATCAACTTGGGAATTTATTGTAAACTGGACTCTTTTGTATTTATATAATGAAATAAATCTAGTTTTACTTATATCCAAAAATAAAGTATAAATAATGGGGCCTGTCGTGGCGCAGCGGCACAAGCGTGTGATTGTAACCAACAGGTTCTGGGTTCGATCCCCGGTCGAGGAAATGAAATTTTAATATTTTCAATTTAAAATATTTAATGTTTCATTTCTTCGATCTGGTAATAAGGCCTGCGCTTTGCCTTATTACTTAATTAATATTAACAAACTTAATATAAATAATTAATATTGCCTGACGTGGCGCAGCTGCACAACGTGTAACTGTAACTGACATGTTCTGGGTTCGATCCCCGGTCGAGGAAATGAAATATTTAATATTTTCAATTTAAATATTTAATGTTTCATTTTTTCGCTCTGGTAATAAGGCAAAGCGCGGCGTTGAGTTCCGCCACTCAACACCTCAAATTCGGCAGAAAGTGGGGAAACAGAGTGGAACGGAGTGTCTTAACACTAGGTTCCCGGGTTCCCTCTGCCTACCCTGCCTCGTGCGGGATACAGCGTGAAGCTAAGTAAGTAAGTAAGTAAGTATAAATAATGTAATATGGACAATTTAAAAAATATCTTAAAAGTACCTAAATTACTGATAAGCAAGAATTAATATTCGATGTAAAACTTATAAAGACAGTGTTTAAATACTTACAAATATTCTATATCATGATCCGGAGAAGAAATCTGAAACAAAAATATTATAATAATTATTCGATTTATAGTATTTCAATTTTATTCAAAATGTTTTAAGGCGTGTGGCGCAGTGGCAGAAGCGTGTGACTCTAAACGACAGGTTGTGGGTTCGATCCTCACTCGAGGAAATTCAATATTTAATATTCATTTATTCGCTCTTATGACAAGGCTAAGCGATGCCTCACAATTATGCGGAAAGTAAGGAACGGAAGTAGAACGAAGTGTTTTAACACTAGAAACGGAGTGTTTTAATCCTGCCATGTGCGGGATACAGCGTAAAGTGATCCCTACCGAAAAAGTAACTACTTCGTGGTTGTAGTTCTCAAGCTGATTTTCATAAAACATACACTATAAACCACCGCGATGAATAAGCTTTCCGATTAGAAAAATCCTCACTCAGATTGATGTATTCATTCAGGAGCTACGTTGTCAAACACACATACGCAGACTTAAAACACACCCTTCTTTCCATGTTGTCGGTTAAAAAGACAGGTTTCAGTTTTTAAAAAGCTTGCCTTTAAATTTCTCAAATATATGATAATCTTATCTAACTAGTCATACGACCCGAAACAAAAGTTAGTAAAGACTTTCACTCTGTTATCAGTCAAATGAATCTGTATTTTTTTTAAATTTCTCAATATGGCAACTTAATGTTTATGTAATATGGTCCTTTGGCCTGGATTTTTTCATTTACAAATAATTCTGAGGTGGTGAAGTTGACCGTTTAGCTGTACAAGCGATGGCTGAAGTTTTATATACCATTCAACCAAATGTTTAAGGTAGGCAGAAGGAACCCGGGAACCTAGTGTTAAGACACTCCATTTCCCATTAAAACACTGTGTTCCCGTTTTGTCGCCGTATTCTTAAGGCATAGTGTGTGTAATGATTTAACTCAATGCCGTATTTTGGCACAAGAGCAAGGATATGAAGAATTTTAAATATTGCATAGCCCCAAGTGGTAATTGAATCCAAAACTGTGTCAAAAAAAAAATGTTTATAATTGCAAGATTCTGCCCCTGCGTCCCGACAGCCTTATATTCAAATATATCAATTCTAGTTAACAAAAAATGGATAGTTATGTATAGCTATAGCGTAGAGTCTATATATTAGTATTACGAAGCAGAAAAGTTTGAGTTGGTAAAATACTGATTTTGATTTACTTTTATTAGTTTGAAAAGTTTCTTAATGGAGAACGTTCAGGGTTAAAATATTTAAATAAAACTTGACTACAAACTAATTCTTTTCTAAAAAAAATTAAAGGAACACAAAATGTTTATTTCATATTCAGAACATTTTGTGTCAGCATCTTTTGTATTTTTATATAAATATAATTAAGAAAGAGATTACTTTCTTTTATAATTATTTCAATATTATATATTATTTATAATTTAATTATTAAGCGTGCCAATATCGCATAATAAAACAGAAGTATGACAGTGCACAATCTAAATGAATTAAACTCTTATACAATAACTAATAATGAAAAGAAATTACTAAAAATATTAAATTTTATTTAATAATTCTACAAAAATGATTTATTTAAAATAATTTTAAGTGGGGAACGGAAGTGGAACGGTGTCTTAACACTAGGTCTAATCTCAGTAACTAAACTGGTTCGAATCAAGAATATTCTTTCAGTTATTTATTTAAGAAGGCCTAGGAGGAAGATTTCTGTACTACATGCGAAATTCATATAGCCGCAGCTCTTAATTACCTAGACATTAGTCGTTGTAATTAAAAGTTAAAGAAAATAAAGGGC
This sequence comes from Eueides isabella, assembly GCA_019049475.1. NCBI lineage: Eukaryota > Metazoa > Arthropoda > Insecta > Lepidoptera > Nymphalidae > Eueides > Eueides isabella. Next base: position 10,689,649 of record CM032402.1, read on the forward strand.
CTTTCGTGGCGCAGCGGCACAAACGTGTGACTGTAACCGACAGGTTCTGGGTATAAGGCAAAAGAGCGGCGTTGAGTTCCGCCACTCAATACGCAATACCTCAAATTCGGCGGAAAGTGGGGAACGAAAGTGGAACGGAGTGTCTTAACACTAGGCTTCCGGGTTCCCTCTGCTTACCCTGCCTCGTGCGGGATACAGCGTGAAGCTGAAGAAGAAGAAAAGAAAAAAAAAAGAAGACACCAAAAACCAAACAAATTTCCACATAAACTACAAAACCTACAACATACTCGTACACAAACGCGATAATCATAAGAATATATTAAACTAAGGTCACATAAGTACTACTTGTAAACTGTACACAAGCGAATCTAACTATTGTCGTACGATATGCAAAATACAACCTTCAATTTAGGAGGTCAGAGCGAACAGACAAACAAACGCAAGAAACACTTCCGCCTTATTTGACTGCTATTATTGCAAGTAGGCTAAATATGTATATATACATTTATGGTGTGTACATCCATTAAGGATTTGTAACTTTCTCTATTTAACCGAAAAAATGTTTGCCTAATGATGATGTTTGGAGTTTTAGTGATAGTTTAACTGACAATATTGGTCAGTGTTGTCAGTACATAGAAGTTATAAAATATCTGTAAATATTTGTAATTTCTTGGTACTATTTATTATTTCTATTTTATTTGTATATTTAATTTTTACTTTCAGTATTTTATTTGTACATAATATGGGTTGAGTTCCGCCACTCAACACGCCATGCCTCAAATTCGGCGGAAAGTGGGGAACGGAGGTGGAACGGAGTCTCTTAACACTAGGTTCCCAAGTTCCCTCTGCCTACCCTGCCACGTGCGGGATACAGCGTGAAGCTGACAGAGAGTTGTACATAATATTTAATTTTTACTTTAATATATTTAAGTTTAAAATTGTATATACTGAAATAAGATAATTTGCTATCCAAAACAGTGCAAAGTGCAAGTTCAATCATTTCATAATTTAACTGAAGTGTATAAGATGAGGTATGAAAAAATGTTATCTCAATCATAAATATTTTTTTTACTTCGTAGTCCAATTGTAAAGCGTTTGACTGTAGCAAAAAGGTCGTAGGCCCGAATCTGATTTGGAGAATTGAAAAATATATTGATTTGCCTAAATTTCAATAATAAATGCGGCGTTGAGTTTCTCGATTTCAGATGGAAAGCTGAGAACGGTATAATTGGTCATTAACTTCTCTATGCTACGTTAAGTTACGAAAATAATCTTCATGATTCTGTAATAGTAGAGTAAGGCCCAGACGTACATGTTTTTTTGCATTAACACGCTGTCGTAACGACTTACAATAAGTAAGTAATGTCTAAATACAAATGTAAATAGTTTGTTTCGCATTGTCTTAATAGCTGTTTAAGGATCGCGTCCAGTACTTACTATAGTTATATGTATATATATATTGGAAAATATTGTAATTGAAGCCTGTCGTGGCGCAGCGGCACGAGCGTGTTACTGTAACCGACAGGTTGTGGATTCGATCCCCACTCGAGAAAGTACTTGTTTAATATTTTCAATTTAAATATTTAATGGTTTTTTCGCTCTGGTACAAGGCAGAACGCGGCGTTGACTCAACACGCAATGCCTCAAATTCAGCGGAAAGTGGGGAACTGAAGTGGAACAGTGTCTTAACCTTAGGTTCCCAAGTTCCTCCTGCCTACCCTGCCGTGTGCAGGATACAGTGTAAAGCTGAAAATATTAAATATTTTATAATTTTCCAAAAATGAGGATCGAGCCTATAAACTCTCGTTTTTAACACACTTGCCTTGCTACACCTCGACTGGCCTTAAGTGTATGGCCTTTTGGTATTTTGTGCAAATATTTTCATTTAAAAAAGCAGAGGCGTTGAGTTACGCCAATCCACACGTAAATGTTTCTATAATTTCATCAAAAGTGAAAGCACCAAATAAACTACGCGGCGCAGAACGCTGCAATTTATCATCAAGCGAACACTAACAAAGAATTTCTTAAAATTTTTATATAGCGTAAGCAAATGAAGTCAAAACCGATAGTTATTAAATATTATATAGCAGAGGATAGCATAGTTAGTAGTGTAAAATAATCGTTACAAAGTTTGTAAGGCGCCAGATGTGGACGTAGGATCTATCTAGGTCAAAAACGCTTGTCTCACGGCCTTTATACAATGATCGAGCACTGTGGTCAAATAAAATTTTGAATCATACGAATATTTTATAAAACGCTATTAATTTATATATTTATGCAAAGAACACCTAATATTTTTGTAAAGAAAATGTAATATGAAGACACTCTGTTCTATTTTCAGTCGCATTATATTACGTCGAATCGTTGCCTTAGAATCTATACTTCATAATCCGTTTTTCGTCATGAACTTTTTATCTTCAGCTTTTCTTAAAAGTCAGTTAGCAGGCTTAACTATACTTTAAATTTGAGAAATATGCATAGGAGTGTCTTATCACTAGGTTCCCAAGTTCCCTCTGCCTACCCTGCCTTGTGCGGGATACAGCGTGAAGCTGAGCAAGTCGAGAAATAAAAATAATAATTATTTCCTAAATAGCGATCCAAACCACGACCTTTGCGTTTTAGCCAGGTTATGTCGCACTGTACTACAGCGACCTCTATGACTATAGATATTTTTTGATATTTGAAACAACGTAAATGCACTTCAATAAAAGATAAAAAAAATACTTTTTTTGTCTTTTATTGTGCATTATGCGTGCATTTTTGACGTAGCTTGATAATAACGTATGGCTTATTTGGTCAGAGCGCGACTGGCCTTAAATTTTAATATTTTAAAATTGCATACGTTATAATATATTGATAAGAAGAACTTAACCAAATTAAAAGAAGAAATACATTTTCAATACAAAAAATCCATTATTTTAATCATCCGACCTGACATTGGTTCTAACAAGACAATTGTTATCAAAAACATGAGGAAATTAGCCCGACCTTAAACATACTCGTAAAGGTGATATATATATATATATATATATATATATATATATATATATATATATATATATATATATATATATATATATATATATATATATATATATATATATATATATATATATATATATATATATATATATATATATATATATATATATATATATACATATATATATACATATATATATATATATATATATATATATATATATATATATATATATATATATATATATATATATATATATATATATATATATATATATATATATATATATATATATATATATATATATATATATATATATATAAAGTATTTCACTACCTTAAAAAATAAATACAAGGTATCCTTTACAACAATTGCACTAGATTCTTGAATTTTTTTTTACAGCTTCACGCTGTATCCCGCACATAGCAGGTTTCACAGATGGAGCTTGGGAACCTAGTGGTCTAAGACAATGTTCCCATCCCAGATATTTTTGTTCCGCACTTTCTGTCGAATTAAGGAGGTATTGCGTGTTATACAGCGGAACTCAACGCAGTGTTTTCCTTCACTACCAGAGCGAGGACATGAAAATATTAAATATTTAATATATCAACTACACACACTCATGAATACTAAGTTGAAGTAAATATATATGCTTATATATCGCTACTGAGCGCGAAACTTTTTTACGTCGAGAAAAGCAGAAATGGATGAAACCATCAAATCTTGCGCGTTCAGTTCCTGGCTGTTAGCCAGGAAATAAAAATAAATCACTTCCCTAAATCAGGATCGAACCCGCAACTTTCGTGTGTATAGTTAGTAAGTACTAGTGGTAGCTGCTGCGCAACGACAGCTAAAACAGAAGAAACTTACTTATGCTTGATAGAATATTGATAAGTAATATAAATTTATTATTTATACAGTTAATATTAAGCCTTTTTGACCAATTTCAATCATAATATAATAAATAATAAAAAAAAAAACGAAACTATAGTAAAACATTTGTTATCACTAAGTTCAATGTACGCATTTTTCATTTCTTATCAGTGACAAACAAAATTACATAGATAAGACACCCCCCACTGATAAGAGAATTCAGTCCATTCATTATGCAACAATTAAGTAACGGTTGCATCTCTTAAGAATTTTTTATTGCTTTATCAAAGTCTTTTGATCTAAACATACGTTCACGTGTACTTTCATTAATAATCTTATCAACAGCATGAATTTACGTATTTTTAATAGCTTCACGCTGTATTCCGCACGTAGGAGGGTAGGTAGAGGAAACTGGGAACCTAGTGACACACCGTTCCCATTGGAATACTTCCGTTTCCCACTTTAACACATATTCTGGAGATATTATATTTTAAATAAAGATACTTAGCGCTACGCCGTTCTTTATTAACAGAACGAAAAAATTAAAATATTCAATATTTCATTACCTTGAGTTAAAATTCAACCTAAAACCTGTCGCGTTTCGCCACGACAGACCTCTCACTATATATAAACAAATTATTCTTTTTTCTAATTTTAAAATGTTAAACTACACTTAGGAAAGAAAAGTACTGACTGCTGGCTAAACTTTTTATACGTTTTTTTAATAAGATTTCCAGCTTCACGCTGTATCCCGCACATTGCAGGTCAGACAGAGGAAACTTGGGGACTTGAGGAGCTAGTGTTAAGACACTCCGTTTCGCTTCCGCTTCCCACTTTACTCTGAATTTGAGGGATTGCATGTTGAAGTGAAGTGGAGATCGAACCCACAACCCGTTATCTATAGTGACACGCTTGTGACGCTGCGCTACGACAGATCAATAGAAAATAAAATTTAACTACATCGGAAGTATTTCCGACCGATCGAAAATTGTATTCACATTTAACGGCAAACAACGGAGCCCGCTAGGTCAAAGGAAAGCGAGGTCACTTATGTTAAATAAGGAACAAGTGGCTTTCTTTTCATGTTATAATAATTTGTGTATCTTGGAAAGTTTTCATGCCACAACAACAAGTGCTTGACACGGCAGACGTCCGCCCACACTGTAAAACCATCTCACGTGACCCACTCGGCTACTGATTTTCTTATTTTTCTAAATTACCTAACCACTTATCTTTTTAGGGTTTCGTATACCAAAACAAAATCAAGCTGAAGTTAATATCAAATATTCAGGTTTACAGTCCTTTGGAGCACTGAAATAATAAAAGCTTCTATATCAACGCGATGAAAATATATGTTTTTTCGTTAAATTCAAGCCCTATAGGATATGCTACGCCACGACAGACCTCAAAAAAAAACAAGAAAATAAAATCATAATTGAAGTGGAACCCGAATGCCTTACAGCTAGATTTCTTCTGCCAACACTGCTAAATGTAGGGTAAAGGATGAAATTAAAGAAAATATATATTTATATAATCAAAGCATGGAGGTCTTTAAAACGTCATAATATCGATTCATATTTGCAAACAATACGCTATGAAACTGACGGACGGACGAATTAGTGAAGTACAATGGCACATATAAATTAATTAAAGCTTTTTTTATCTGCAGTCACTTTGGTTACCATTTATAACACCGAGGGATGATAAAACCAAGAAAAAATTAAATATGTAATAATCATCATAAATATTATTAATGTTCCGGGTAAGTATAAAATGCACTATCCTCTTCCTCATTCTCATCTTGGTAAATAAATACTCGAACGGATTATTACCACCCGCGGCATTTAACACCGGCGTTAAGTAGTGGCTTTGGCCACTGCGTTTCGCATTAGGTAATGCCGGGCCCCGGTGCCCTTCCACCTTAAAGGACGGCAACGCTCCTGTAGCTCCTCTAAAGTTACTCGGGGCCGTGGGCGACGGTGATCACTTACCACTAGGTGACCCGTACGCTCGTTTGTCGTCTTTTCCATAAAAAAAATCTACACAATACTTGCAGCTTTTCTGCTAATCTGATTTAATCTAAGTAATAAAACATAATAGACAAGGCTTTTTATTTAAAAAAATCGCTCTCAAATTGATTAACTCGTACAGAAGCTTTTGTACTACAGACAGACAGACAACGAAGTATACAGACGATTCGAATCTATCGAACTCCTCTTTTAGCATAGGTGGTTACAAAATGAAGAAAAAATATTTCGCTAGTGCACTTTAAAATAAAGCACAACCCTACGATTCAACATTATAAAAAAAACTTATATTCGACAAAGCGAAAAATGTACATGCGTCTCAACACTAACATGCGCATGTAACATAATGTGCAAACATGTAAACATGTACGCCAACCAATCATTCAAGCGACTTCCTTGTCTCCTGTCAGTTGTATAAATTATAAAGTTTACTTTTTTAGTTAGAATATTTTCTATATATTGAATTTTTATTTCATGCCCAGTCCATTGAGTAAAAAGGAAATAACGAATACGATAAAAATATAAATAACTCTATCTGTGAGATGGCATTAATTGTAAGATTATCTAAAACTTTGTTCATAACCAGTGGAACTAGCTTTAGACATTTTCTTTTTCCCGCTCTGGTAACGAGGAAAAGCTCGGCGTTCAGTTCCGCCACTCAACACGCGAATGTCTCGAATACGACGGAAGTGGGGAACGTGTGTTCCCAAGTGGTTCCCTCTGAGATACAGTGAAGGTACAAAAAAATTATAATGAATGTATGTACGTCTTAATTTAATATAAGAATATATAATGTGATCTAAATAAGCGATGTGCTTATAAAAACCGATATAATTATTAACTTGTTCCGTGTCGTAAACAAAGAGTTGTTACATAGTTTTTGCTGTATACGTATAAATTGTTATTCTATTATGTATGTATGTACTACAATTGTAGCAGCAAATGCCTGTTTTTTTTTTATATTCATTTAATTAGATACCTACTAAGGTACACAACTAACTGACAATGTTCATATATAAATATTTTTCTAAAAACAAAAAAAAAATATTGCGCGGGATTTGAACCGGCGGCTCTCCTAAAACCAGAAGCCAAATTATAATTCTAAGCACTTATTGTAGTAAATATTTCTGAAAATCTTCCTACAGAGATGCTGACAGTATAAAATAAGTGGTAGAAAGCGTATAAGAATTTCATCGTAACTTGATGAGAACGTATGGCTTACTGGTGAGAGCGCTTACATCGTTTCCAAAGCGGGTTCGAATCCAACTATGTCAAAATTTCTATACGTTTTCCAAAAACACATTGTTTTATAAGTGTGGACCGTATCACTTTAAACACTTGAAAAATGTGCACATATTCTATAAGGAACCTAAGTTAACCTTTATCATTCTACTGTTTGAAGCTATTTTATGAGCAAAATCACAAATTCGGAAATGAAATAAATATATATAAAAAAATGCATTGAACTAATCTAATTAAAAAACAGTAGTATCAATAATTGTTCACATGTAGTAACTTTGTTTGATAAAACGCTTTTACTCAGGAACTGCTGGTTAGAAAAAACAAGTTGTTGTACGACTTAGCTCCCTCTCTCGCCTAAGAGAATTCAGTTTTTAATACATTTCTAAATATATTTTCCGTATCGAATAACAGTTTCTGAAACAACTAAGATGTATGGGATTTGAATCCAAGACTAATATTTAGTCGTACCATTTGTATCAATATATGGGCACCCCTGAAGCTGTCAAACGATCCTTTCAAGTCACAAGTCAGTAGACATAGAACATTGATGGCCATAATGAAATTCAATATTATTTGAAGTCAATGACTTATATATTTATGAGTTCCAACGAATGCCTTTGCACGTGCTGGCTCTGTATCAGTTGGTTATGTATATTTTCACGCTTTATCCTGCACATGGCACGATAGGCAGAGGTAGATTGGTAACTAAGTAATAAGACACTTCGTTCCCAGAAAGACACTGGCGTTCCCAATTTTTCGCGGAATTTGAGGCGTTGCGAGTTGAGGCAACAATTGTGGACAACTCAATGTACTGTTACATAGCGAAAACATTTAAATATTAAATATTTCATTTCCTCGTGTAAGGATTGAACCCACAACCTGTCGTTTACAATCACAAGCTTATGCTCTCGCCACAAAAGTCACAAGTTAATGTAAGTATTTTGTGTAGTATTTTGTGTGTAGTATTTTTTTTATTTAAGAATTTTTCATAATATATGGTTTAGAGAAATGCATTAAACAAGTTTTTTTTTTCATTTATTCTTTATTTTTTTAAGTTAACTATTTGGTATTTTCATACAAACGAAACGGAAAACGAAATTTTAAATAAAACAACTTTAACGGAATTTTTCGTAATTAATTAATTGAGGCCTGTCGTGGCGCAGCGGCACAAGCGTGTGGCTGTAACCGACAGGTTGTGGGTTCGATTCCCACTCGAGGAAATGAAATATTTAATATTTTCAATTTAAATACTTAATGTTTTTATTTCTTCGTTCTGATAAAAGGCAAAACACGTCGTTGCGTTCCGCCACTCAACACGCAATGCCTCGAATTCGACGAAAAGTGGAAAGTGAGACCGAGTGTCTTAACACTAGGTTCCCAAGTTCCTTCTGCCTACCCTGTCTTGTGCAGTGAATTGTTATTAAACAATCAATATACGCGACCCGATTAAAATAAAAAAAATAAAAGTTAATATCATCATAGGTCATTAAAACTTCGTAGAGTCAACAATTTACATTAATAGTTAATAGTGCAAGAAAGGTTCTACTTAGTTAAAATTTCACTCGAGAATGGTAAGAAGTTTTCCGTTCAACTTCATAAAAGCTTGATTCGTAACTTGCGACCGTTGAGCTTTTATCACAACTGTTTAGAGTTCGATTCCCACTAGTAGGAACGAGATAATAATTTCATTTCTTTGCTCTAGTAATGAGACACAATGCCTTGAGAATTCAGCGGTGGTGGAATTATTTAAGGCAACGTAGTGCCTCATCACTACGTGTTAAGTTCGCTTCACTAGAAAAAGCGTGAAACTAAAAAAATATATTAACGTAAACAATCATAAAACTATTAGTTAAGTACAGAAAATTTCAACCTCAAAGAATAAGGCGTGTCGGTCAAATGGCAGCGTCATACTTCAGTAAAGCCTTCCACCAAAGCCTTAGAACTAAAAGTAACAATTTTAAGTAATATCTATATTTGATAATTATTATACTCTCATTAAATGGGTTGTAAGTTCAAATCATGAAATGGGACGTTTATATTACAAAAAAAAAATATTTTACTAAAAAGATATCGCAATATCTTTTTTAAGTAAACCGATTTTTTTTTATCTCATTACTATATTACGTATTGCGGCGTTGAGTTCCGCCACTGAACACATAATTCTTCCAGAATTCGACAGAAAGTGGGGAACGGAAGCGTCTTAATAGAAACGGAGTGTTCTAACACTAGGTTCCCAGGTTCCCTCTTCCAACCTTGTTATGTGCAGGAGACATTGGGGATTATTATATATTATTCGTTTGGATATTATTTCTTTATGAAGCTTAGTATGTTTAAAAAACGAATTATTTTCATTTCCTAGCACTGGTTAGGTACATTAAGGCAAGATGAGGCGTTAAACTCCACCATCCATCCATTCCGAATCAAAAACTGAGATGCTGGGATTACATACAGCAAGCTGAAAAAAGTAGTATGTATATCACTTCTATTTTTATCTCATCTGTATCTTGACATAGATGATTATATCGAAATCTAATACCGATTTAAGGTCAATGCCTTGTTTTGCTCTCAAATGTTAGATCATTTTAATGTTATTACATTGAATTTGCTTGTCAAATTTTAAATAATTTCTAGTACAGTATATTTTTAAGATTTTCTTTTTAGCTTCACGCTGTACTCCGCACGAGGCAGGGTAGGCAGAGGGAATCCGGGAACCTAGTGTTAAGACACTCCGTTCCACTTCCGTTTCCCAATTTTCCGCCAAATTTGAGGCATTGCGTGTCGATTGGCGGGCGGAACTCAATGCCGCGCTTTGCCTTATTACCAGAGCGAAGAAATAAAACATTAAATATTTAAATTGAAAATATTAAATATTTCATTTCCTCGACCGGGGATCGAACCCAGAACCTATCGGTTACAGTCACACTCTTGTGCCACTGCGCCACGACAGGCCTCAAAGAATACAATATGATATAGCTTATTTTTTATTTTCGTAGGCCTGAAGTGGCATAAGAGAGGGAAAAAGCGTGTGACTGTAAACGCGACGGGGTTATGGGTTCGATTCCCACTCGAGGAAATGAAATATATAATATTTTCAATTTTAATATTTAATGTTTAATTTAACACGCAATGCCTCAAATTCAGCGCTAAGTGGTTAACGGGATGGAGTGCCTTAATACAAGGTTCCCGAGTTTCCTCTGCCTACTCTGCCACTTGCGGGATTTCTTTGAGGAATCAACGTTTAATTTCGAGCGTAATAATTCAGTATAATTTAAATAGTGCTACGTGAACTATATTAATAAGAAATTAAAAAAAAGACTATCAATTCCTTCCAATTCTTCTTCTTCTTCTCTGACCAAGCAAAATTGATTTTGCGAATCTTAAGAATTATGTTCATTTCTTTAAATAACATTAAGTAAATTCTAGAGGACTGTCGTACAGCGATTGGAAAAATCAGTATGTTCTTTTCTCCCCTCAGTGTACATGGCACGGCGTTGAGTTCTGCCATTTAAAACACAATACCCTCAGATTTCAAAACGAAATGTCTTAACACTAGGTTCCCAGGTTCCCTTTGCCTATGCTACTATGTATGAGATGTAACATGAACCTAAAAGAAAATAATTTTACATGTATGAAGTAATACAACGGTAAGTTATGTACATTTTAGCGATCACTGGCTCTACCAGTTTTTTTAACCAAGGACGTTGAAAATGTAAATTCTTTTAAATACAGAGGCGTATATTATTTTGTATTACGTGTTCGTGTAGCGTTGAGCGTGTTTTGTAAACTTCTGCGATGAATATCAAATGGTTGAGTCGTAAGGTAGTTACTTAATTTCAGTTAAAGCAATTTATATTGATACCGGTCTTCGGTCGCAACATTGTTGTCAAGATTTTTAAAACGAAAAATGGAATATAGTGTGTTTATTTTTTTTAAGGTTCTCATGGATTGAGGGAACTTGGAAAGTTAGTGTATTATCAACGTGAAAAAATGAAAATAAAATCCTTTCATTTCCTCGAAAGAGGATCGAACCCACAAGTTATCGTATTTATAGTCGCACGCACGGGGTTGTGCCACTGCGTCATGACTGGCCTAAATTATTATATATATATATATATATATATATATATATATATATATATACATATATATATATATATATATATATATATATATATATATATATATATATATATATATATATATATATATATATATATATATATATATATATATATATATATATATATTAATATATATATATATATATATATATATATATATATATATATATATATATATATATATATATATATATATATATATATATATATATATATATATATATATATATATATATATATATATGTCTGAAAATCAAATCTATCACGCTTATTAGTGTCCATAGTTGATACAATAAATTAATTTAATAGTAAATCTGTTTGTTCCTCTCACGGTAGCGCTATAAGCTAAGGTCATTAGGGTCACGCGGTCGAACTGACAGACACTTTCACAATTAGATATTAACATGCCGATGTAAATACATGACTATATTGTTTTGTATGCGAAAATTGTTAGTTTAGAGTAAGAATGTAATGGCGAAAATATAAGTTTAATTGAAGGTTATATAAGTATATTTTATTAAGCCTCATTTTTTTTTTAAATATCATCAGGTTCACCTTCTCTCCGCCTATACATGGCACAGGCAGAGGGAACTTGGGAACCTAATGTGAAGTTACTCTCCTTCCATTAAGACCACTTCCGTTTGTCAAATTCTACTGAATTTAAGGCATTGCTTGTTGATTGCCGGAACTTAACGCTGTACATTTCTTCATTACCAGAGCGAGGAAATTAAAATGTTAAATATATCAGTTGGCAAAATGCGGCGTTGAGTTCTGCCACTCAACACGCTATGCCTCAAAATTCGGCAGAAAGTGGGGAACGGAAGTGGAACGGAGTGTCTTAACACTAGGTTCCCAAGTTCCCTCTGCCTACACTGCTATGTGCGGGATACAGCGTGAAGCTGAGTGAGTAAATATATCAGTTTCTCGAGTGGAAACCGAACCCATACACGCACCCACAATAGCACATTCCGTAGATATTCTTACATTCGTATAGTATATTGTGTGATGTATCACTAAGTTCGCAAGTTCCGTCTGCCTATCCTGACGGGATACAGCGTGAAGCTGAGTGAAAAATTGTTATGAATTTGTTTGAAAAGAGAAAGTATATTTATATTCGCACTCTGGTTGACTTTTTTCAAAAGGAGACTGAGGAACGGATTATCTTAACACTAGTTTCGTTCAGCGTACCTTGCTTTATGAAAAATATATAGAGTGAAGCTTTTTTTTTAATATTTTAGAACAAACATTAACGCTTTGGTTTACTTGTGTTTCACATCAGCACATAAAAATATTATTACCATTATTACTAACTTATTATTTAAATGCACATAAATATTACTGCTTGTATATACAGCGTGTTCACAATAATTTATTATCTTATAAGTATCGACACTTAACACGACACAATGCAAGGGTGGAATTGTTCTCTAAACAACAAATAGATACAAGATAAAGGCCATTATGAACAACTTAATAAACTAACTTTCCCTTTCAAATAGGGAAATGTAAAATGACATTTAGGTTTTAATTATAGACAAAGAAAATAGAGGCCTGTCGTGGCGCAGTGGCACAAGAGTGTGACTGTAACCGACAGGTTCTGGGTTCGATGCCCGGTTGAGGAAATAAAATATTTAATATTTTCAATTTAAATATTTCATGTTTCAATTCTTCGCTCTGGGTAATAAGGCAAAGCGCGTTGAGTTCCCCCACTCAACACGCAATGCCTCAAATTCGGCGGAAAGTGGGGAACGGAGTGTCTTTACACTAGGTCCCCGGGTTACCTCTGCCTACCCTGCCTCGTGCGGGATACAGCGTGAAGCTGAGTAGAGTAGGGTAGGGTACAAAGAAAATAGACTTCGTGCGGCGTTCAGTTCTGTTTTCAAGCACGTAATACAACAGCTTACAAAATTTTTGATTTATTTTACTATGAATTGTAATATTTTTTATACAAAATATGGTTTCCAAGATGAGGGGATTAGATTTCTGAATAGTGCTTGTAAATAAAACATACGGTCCATTTTTTTGATTTTACTGTGTCATATGTATGGGTTGAGACCTGTCGTGGTACAGCGGCAAAAGCGTGTGACTGTGGGTTCAATCTCCACTCGAGAGAATGAAACATTTCATATTTTCAATTTAAATATTTATTGTTTTCATTGCTTCTGGTACGAGGCAAACCGCGGCGTTGAGTTCCCCCACTTAATACGCAATGCCTCAATTACAGCAGAAAGTAGAGATCAGAAGTGGCACGGAGTGTCTTAACACTAGGTTCCCAAGTTCCCTCTACTTACACTGCCCTTTGCGGGATACACCGTGAAGCTGAGTGAGTGAGTGAGTAAAATAATATAAGGCTAAATAATATTTACATTATCAATTTTCCGTTCGCCTTAAGGAACATCCGTTACCGTTCACCTCTATCCGACGAATTTTAGAGGCACATGAGTGTGGAGAGCGGCGGAACTTAACGCTCCAGTTTGCCTCGTTACCAGAGCAAGAGAATTAATATATTAAATATTTCATTTCCGTGATCGAATCCACAACATTTACGTTTACTGTCGCACTTGTGCCTTTGCGACAGGCCCCACATACGTATATATGTATGTACTTTCATCTATACCAAATACAAAATATAATATGGTAAGACCGATTCTGGGTCACATTTTCTCGTATGTCTTATGCAAATGAATGCAGTTTAGTAATCTCAAACAGTAAATTATCTATAATCGCATACTTTGTGTGTTCCTTGCAATTAATGACGATAGTTCAAGGTGAAATTGTTCGTTTATTGAGAAATATGTTTTTGTACTACGTATTTCAAAAAAACTATCTTTGGGGTTTTTTAAATCGTATATTTAGATTAATTGGTATAACATCTGATGTATCGGTGTACTTTTTTTTTTCATATGAGCCAAACGAACACATTAAAGCACTATCGTTCCCTACTTTCTACAAAGTTTGAGGTATTGTCGAGTTTACAGTCGCACGCCACGTAAAGCAATTTAATATAAAATATGTCAAAACATGTTTCAAATTTATAACAATACATATTAATGATAAAAATGTAATATTTAAATTTTCATTAACATTAGTTTGCTTTTAAGTAACGATTAATTTCCTATAGGATTTTTTTTGTCTTGAGATTTATATATTTAGATAGAGATAACTGTAGAACTACTATATGTATATATATATATATATATATATATATATATATATATATATATATATATATATATATATATATATATATATATACATATATATATATATATATATATATATATATATATATATATATATATATATATATATATATATATACATATATATATATATATATATATACATATATATATATATATATATATATATATATATATATATATATATGTGTGTGTGTACGTGTGTGTCTATATACATATGAATAAAAGATTGATGCAATATGAAAGTTCGAAGGTCATGTTTGGAGGTTGACGAGAAGATTGTAGGGAGTCGATAGGTGACGGATTGGTCACGAGACTTGGGCAACCGCTTCTGGACTGGGTACTTGGGTACTTGTACTTCATGTGTAGTTGTTTCATTTTGTGCTTTGTCTGTATTGTTATTTAGATAGGTTGGTTTTTGATAGTGTTAATAGAATTTTTTTATTGTTGTAAATATATTACTAAAAAAATAAGTCAGTAAGGTCACTGTACATGAGCGTAGGAAAAGATGGGGGGGGTCTGATATATGAGATGTGCCCACCCCAGAAAAGTCTTTTGTCCACCCCTCAAATATTACCAACAAAAAATTACTTTGAAACTCACAGATACAGATTTATTGACGGAGGCCTAAGCGTGCGACTGTAAATAGAACGGTAGTTGGTTCAATTCTTCTTCAAATTAATAAAATATTTAATATATTTAATTTCCTCGAATGGCAATCGAACTCACACCTTTTCGTACTTTCATTTACTTATTTTAAATAATTTTTTTTTTCAGCTTCACGCTGTATCCCGCACGAGGCAAGGTAGGCAGAGGGAACCCGGAAATCTAGTGTTAAGACACTCCGTTCCACTTCCGTTCCCCACTTTCCGCCTAATTTGAGGCACTACGTGTTGAGTGGCGGAACTCAACGCCGCACTTTTGCCTTATTACCAGAGCGAAGAAATGAAACATTAAATATTTAAATTGAAAATATTAAATATTTCATTTCCTCGACTGGGGATCGAACCCAGAACCTGTCGGTCACAGTCACACTCTTGTGCCGCTGCGCAACGACAGGCCTCACCCTAATAGTAATTGAAAAGTTAAATGCTGCATTTTTTTAGTACGTCGGGTAAAGCCTTTCTTTTGCACGTACAATATAAAAATTATCATTAAAACAAAAGAAAACGACCGTGATTTTAACTAACAACCATCCTATCTCCGCATACCAATACTAACTTTTCACAATAAAATATTTACATATATGTACAATAACCTACGTATGTATCTTCATCTTGTAAATGTTGGCGACAATTGTAAGTTGATACATGTCTTTTTTTTTCAAATTTACGCTGTATCCCTCACGAGGTACGCAGAGGGAACATTGGAACCTAGAGTGGGAACCTAGACTTTGTTAAGTTAGTCAGTTGAGTTTACCGATATTGAAGTATATAGCGTGTTGAGTGGGGGGACTCAATGTGGCGTTTCACGTTGTTACTAGAGCAAAGAAATAAAAAATATATATATTTAATTTGAAAATAATAAATATTTCACTTCCTAGAGTGAAAGTCTATCGAGTAAGCAGCCACGGCCTCATTAAACATATCTTTAATAAATTATAGCCATATTTAAGAATTTTGAGAGGTGTATTTTAAATAACAGCGTAATTTTAAATATATTATTCTATCAAACTCTTCCATAACCTTGCGCCTGCCAGATAATGCAGAGCCGCAACTACACGGAGTAGTGTACTGAAATATTGGCACGTACATAGGTTCCGTGGGGGTCAATGTGGGGAACATTGGGAACGTCCCCACAGTGTGGACGTTCCCAAAATTCATACGAAGACGGGAAATAACAGAACTTTTTAGTCAAATCTACGAAAAGCTTGTTAAATAACAAAAGTTCAATTTATAACGGTTACACACACATACATGATAGAAGAAATCATCCGTTGTCTTCCAACCAATATAAAATGAGCTTCCGAGATATTGTTCTTATTGATTAAATGTATGGCGATGAAAGTTCATCTTATAGAGGTAAGGCGGTTACGCAAGAAATAATTTCATGGAATTTAAGTAAAACTGACACGCTTATCACGACAATGTATAGAAATATGTTTTATGTTAATAAAGTGAGATGGGAAGTAAACAAGAATTGTATTAGATAACAGCTGTTCATCCTCTTGGTTACGTGCATATATTGAAAAAATGTTTACGTTGGTTACCAGTTCAAATCTGTATTGTTTAATTGAAAGCTTTATCGTATAGGCGTATATAGAAGGATTAGAGAAGAGAGCTTTGTTATATTCAGTGAAAAAAAACAAACGAGCGTACGGGTCACCTGATGGTAAGTGATCACCGTCGCCCACGGCCCCGAGTAATTCTAGAGGAGCTACAGGAGCGTTGCCGTCCTTTAAGGTGGTAGGGCACCGGGGCCCGGCATTACCTAATGCGAAACGCAGTGGCCAAAGCCACTACTTAACGCCGGTCTTAAATGCCGGGGGTGGTAATAATCCGGCCGAGTCTGCCCATGCGTGTTGCCATTACTAGCAACGTGACTCTACCACACGCAAAAATTTTAATGTGTAATTTCTTTAAAAAAAAATAATGTGTGATTTCTTAAGATAGTGTCCAATTTAATTATAGCAGAACTTGGGAAGTCAAAAACGTGAAGAGAAATCATTGAATCAATAATATGGATTATAATGAAATTATTGAGGCCTTTCGTGGCGCAACGGCTGTTACCGAAAGATTGTGGATTCGATCCCCACTCGAGGAAAACAAATATTTACTATTTTCAATTTAAATATTTAACGCACGATGAGTTCCTCCACTCAACCCGCAATGCCTCAAATTCGGCGGAAAGTGGGGGACGGAAGTGGAACGGAATGTCTTAACACTAGGTTCCCAAGTTTCCTCTGCCTACTCTGCCGTGTGCGGGATACAGCGTGAAGCTGAGTATAATGAAATTATTTTTATATTTCTTTAGAAAAATGAATGTATCCGTAAGTAATTAATATGTGAATGATCATTTTAACGCGACGATTGTGTTTTCGATTTTAATTTGAGAGAGTGAGTTATTTAAAATATCTCAGTCCCAAAACAAGATATAATGAAACAAATTGTGGATGCCGGAGTCTTAATAGGTTCCCTTATCTTAACTATAGGTTCCCTCCAAGAAGGGAACCCTATTTTATGCGGGTCACAGCTACTTTTACCCTTTCTCTATCATTCTATAGCCATACGAGCGGTAATAAAGGCATGTAATTTAGAACTTAACGCAGCTGCTCATGACTAACAATAACAAAGTGAATCAAATCTTATCGATTACTTTAGTTAAGTAAATATGGAACAGTGAGTCAAATGTTTTTATTGTTTAAATGTTTTTGTTAAGGATTTGGTCTTTTTTTTTTCTTGTGATTGTAGATAGATGAGATATTAAATGTATGGATGTATATTTTGAAACTGTATCCCGTTTATATCAGGATAGGCAGGTTGTATTTGGGAACCTAGTGAAGACTTTATGTTCCCGTTCAAGATACTTCCTATAAGAGGTACTGCGTGTTGAATGACGAAACTTAGCACGTTTTCCTCGTTATAAGAAATGGAAATAAATATTAACTATCCTCGAATGGGAAGTGAACTTACAACCTATAGCGTTTACAGTCACACACTTGTGCTCCTGCGCCACTATCGACATCATACAACAATATCTTCTTTTAACGAATTATGTTGTTTAAATCAAAGTTTTTTTTTTTATTTCAAAAGTAAACCAAGGCTTCCAATATCTTGTCAGGTTAATAAAAAATATTATATATAATTAAGTTAATGTAATTTTAATTACTAATAATTTATTGACAAAATATATAATAGATATGTAATTATGTATCTACCTGAGGGGCTTTTCGTAGTGTTTCATTTATGTACAGTATATAAAAAATAAAAACTGTAAGTTCGACAGACTGTGGGTTCAATCCTCGTTCGAGGATATGAAATATTTAATATTTTTATTTTTTCGCTCGTGTTACAAGGCAAAGTGCGGTGTTGACTTCCGTTACAAAACCGCAATGTCTCAAATTCTACGAAAAATGGGAAAATTAGCGGAGTGTCTTAACACTAAGTATCCTAGGTTCCCAAATCCCCTCTGCTTATTTTGATATGTGACGGATAGAGCGTGAAGCTAAAATAAACAAATTATATATATATATATATATATATATATATATATATATATATATATATATATATATATATATATATATATATATATATATATATATATATATATATATATATATGTGTGTACGTTATATATGTACGTACTTTTAAATTTCGTCATTATCCATAAACAATTTAGACAAGGCCGCCTGTTATCTAACGTCGATAATTTGCCAATCTTTAATGATGATTCATTACTTTGATAGTGAAATGGATAGTAATTTGTCTCAATTATTCATACACGTGTCGTATAGATGTAGTAGCGGGTTGAAATCCTGTTAAGTTAGTTTTTGGATTAATAAAGGTTTTTTTTAACCTTTTTTACGAAGTGTCATAATAATAGGTGCCCAGGTTCCCACTGCCTAACCTGTCGCGTGCAGGATACAGCATGTTACTAAGTTGAGTAATTTTTATACCTAAATATAAGTAATATGAATGAAATATTTTTTAAATAATTATTTAATTGGTAAATAATCATATATAAAGTAATCTACAGATTTCTCAATAAATTAACCAAAAAATTTTTTTTCTCTGACACCAACTCTATTTCATCTACTTCTATTAAATGCGGCGTTGAACTCCGCCACTGTACATAATATTTATCATTCTGGTGAACAACAAAGTGTTTAGACACTGCGTCAATTGAGCGTACCCTGCTGTAGAGAAATACGGCGTTAAACCACTAATAGTAATGTCCATAATAAGTTTGACGTGACATCTCGTACGTCTCAAAGGCGTGATCTTTCAAATATCTATTCGATTACTGAATGTAACAATTTACATACCATTATGATCAGTATTACTCATATGATTATACACAGCTGGACTAAAATTAAGTGCAGTATAATGATAGTTACAGAAGTGGCTTTTTTTATTATAGCAGCGGCACAAGCGTGTGACTGTAACCGACAGGGTCTGGGTTCGATTCCCACTCGAGGAAATGAAATATCTAATATTTTTAATTTAAATATTTAACGTTTCCTTTTATTCGCTCTGGTACAAGGCGAAGGCGGCGTTGAACTATTTAATGTTTTCATTTCTTCGCTCTGGGCAATATGCGGCGTTGAGTTTCGCCACTCAACACGCTATGCCTCAAAATTCGACGGAAAGTGGGGAACGGAAGTAGAACGGAGTGTCTTAACTGGGTTTGGAACACTGGGTTCCCAAGTTCCCTCTGCCTACCCTGCCATGTGCGGGATACAACGTGAAGCTGAGTACAAGTGAGGAAATAAAATTATGCACAATTTTAGTCAAAATCGCCTAAAATTAATTTAGAAATGAAATTCTCAAAAAGATCATGTCCAAGTTATGAAAAATTTGTTATAAATTGATAACAATCATCAGTCAATTTAAGCAAATGAAATTAAATAATAATCACATTTATTAATTCCACATAGGAACTTCTATACGTACTTACTCTATAGTATTACTAATGGAGCTGTACATGCATAAGTGCATTAAGAGTGGCGCAGGCGCATGTTTAAGACGAAACGATTAAGGGAACCAAATTGACCTTAATTGCATCAACAATTCAGTACAATTTAGCGTGACTTTGATTTCACGCGAATGCCCACTTCCTTGTCGTAAAAATATTGCAATAAATGCATTAAATTAATTTATGATTATGTTTGTGTTATGTGGAATCATTTATTACATATGTTTCTTTGATGGTTAAACATCTTAGAGTAATGTTGTAGAGCTTGCATTGTTATTATCATGTTAAAATAACAAAAAAATTGTAGAACAGTATTAATTGTAATCATACAGACCGTAGCTGCAGTTTCACAGTGATATACCTGCTAATATGACTAAGCGTGACGTTTAGTTCCGTCATTAAACACTAAATGTCTTGAAAAACGAAAACGGAGTGCCTTAACACTAGATTTCCTCTGCCCAGCATGAAGATAAAAATAACTTATCGTAAAAAAGTTATTTCAAAACAGATGTTATATTTATGTTTTTTAAGAAAAAAGAGCATTACTTTCACATTTCTTGCATATAGCAGGGTAAACAACTCCAACATCTATTTTATGCAATAATATATTTTAGACCAGTTATGCCGCGGGCCATAACCATGCGACTGTAAACGCAATACAGTGATCAAAATTATTTTTTTTTTATATTGTCATTACTTCATTCTTGTAACGCTGTAAATCGCGGCGTTGAGTTCCGCCATTTCATATGAAGTGAACGTATCTATGAAACGGAAGTGTAGACGGATGTTTTGTGATAGATGGCAGAAGCCAACGCCATACTATCTATCCATGTGTCTTTAAATAATTAATATTATAAGTATATAAAAAAATATTTAATATGGCAAAGCAATTAAACATTTCAGGAGAGTATGAAAACACGTGTTAACGACCGTAACATTCGTTTAACAACAAATATATATATAGGTGATATGAATCAAGTGAAAATTAATTTGTTTTTATGTCGCCATGAATCAGAACACAATTTTTATAAATGATTCTGACTTTTAGTAATCTTAAAGTTGTTGTAATTAATTTATTAGCTGACAACTCTTGCGCACTTCTGTTGAACGATCATTTTTTTTATTACTTTTGTTATTATTCTCTGTAGTGGCGCACTACTGTTAACGCGATAGGTTATGTATTCGATGCCCACTCGAGGTAATTAAATATGTAAATTCAAATACATAATTTATCGGAAAGTGGGGTACGGAATGTTTTAAAATTAACAGTGTACAGCATTAAGATTCCAGGTTACCCTTTTGATTTCCTAGAATGAATAAAATAGATACAGTGTAAGTTAAAACAATAGTTTTAGTACATAGAAAATTCGGAAAATTCTCTTATAATACGCTCCTTCTGACTTTTCCTAACTTAAATCCATAGATATTATTGCCGATAAATGTTACTTGAACACCAAGTTTTAATGTTCTACTATGCGTAGTCTGTTAGTCATTCAGTAACAGAAGAATTTCGTATATCGTAGGACTAGAGTGCTAAATGTTTTTTGACCAAATGACATACAATAATGACCTTTATTTTCGAAATCGTAAATATTTTCTGACAATATATACGTATATCCTCATAGTATTTTTAAAAACATTTTTTGTCTCTCTTGAGAACTTTTGTTTAACAAGCTTTTGGCCGATTATCATTATAAGTCGAATAATGTAAATAAAGTATTTAATATTTAAAACTATAGATTTTTTTTCAGCTTCACGCTGTATCCCGCACAAGACAGAGTAGGCAGAGGGAACCCGGGAACCTAGTGTTAAGACACTCTGTTCCACTTCCGTTCCCCAGTTTCCGCCGAATTTGAGGCATTGCGTGTTGAGTGGCGGAACTCACTTTGCCTTATTACCAGAGCGAAGAAATAAAACATTAAATATTTAAATTAAAAATATTAAACATTTAAATTCCTCGACTGGGGATCCTGAGGCCTGTCGTGGCGCAGCGGCATAAGCTTGTGACTGTAGACGACAGGTTGTGGGTTCGATCCCACTCGAGGAAATGAAATATTTAATATTTTCAAATTAAATATTTAATATTATCATTTCTTCGCTCTAGTTACAAGGCAAACCGCAACGTTGAGCTCCACCACTCAAATTCAGCGGAAAGTGGAGAATGCAAGTGGAACGGAGTGTCTTAATACTAGGTTCCCAAATTCCCTCCGCCTACCGGGCCGCGTGCGGAACGCAATACGTAAAGCTGAGTGAGCGAGTGAGTGATTTTTTCTAATATTTTCAATGTTTCATTCCCACACGTTTCCATTCCGCTCTAAGTATAATAAAGCGTTTAGTATAACAATCGTAACTATCAATTAATGTATCTAATCAATTTAACTATTACAAATGACCGTGCAAGTGTTTTCTATTGTCGTTTAATTGATATTGCGGAAGGCATCGTGTTTGTGACGTTCATTATATATTATTATTTAATTCACTCACTTACTTAGCTTCACGCTGAATCCCGCACATGGCAGGGTAGGGAAACTTGGGAATCTACTGTTAAGACTCTCCGTTCCGTTCCCCACTTTTCACCAAAATTGAAGCATTGCATATTGTGAAGCGGAACTCAACGCCGCGCTTTGCTTTGCTACCAGAGCATAGAAATGAAAATATTAAATATTTAAATTGAAAATATCAAATATTTCATTTCGTCGAGTGGGTATCGAACCCACGACCGTTTAGTCACATGCTTGTGCCCCTACGCCACGACAGGCTTCAATAATTTCATATATGCTGATGTATAAGTATAACCATTGTAAATGCGACAGGCTGTGGGTTTGTTGACTACCCGTGGAAATGAAATATGAATTATTTTTAAACTTTTTCGCTCTGGTAACAAGGTAAAGCGCGGCTTTAGGATACGCTTACTTGACACGCAATGCCTCAAATTCGGCGAAATGTGAAGTGAAGTTTCTCACATTCAGCACACTGAATACTAGGTTCCGTAGTTCCCTCGGGGTACCCTGCCTTGTACGAGGTAGTACGTTTTACCGGTTAAATTGATTATATTTAGTAATATTTTTTGGAATTCTGATGTTTTGAACACTTTGCAGTAGTCCGTTTCACGGGTTTGATATGTCAGGTTTATATATATAATACATACTTAATATTTCGGGATTATTACGGGATTATTTCGGGTAAAGCTTACATTTAAAATGTTTAAAAATCGTGAAAAAAGATCTGATAAATGTGATATATATTCTCTTATGTATCAACAAAAGTATTTTTTTCTAAAGTAGTAGCGTAGTGCATAAAGCAATACTAGCATTAAGACGTTCTGTTAAATTAAGCGTAATTTTTGAGACGTTGCGTGTTGCGGAGCGTAATTTAACACCGTGTTTTGACTACTAAATTCATTATCGAGCTGGCACATGGCAGGATACGCAGAAGGAGCCTGAGAACCTAGTGTAAGGGCATTCCTCGTATATACACGTACAGGATTTATATGTACTATCTATTACATATGCGGTCTTCGCGGAAGGGTCATTGGCATTGAACTTGACGACATATTGTCCTCGTGTAGTGTTGAACTATTGCGGTTTTAACGTTTTGAGCTGTAAAAGCTCTAGAAATATATAGAAAACACTATAATTACTGTAACTTCTTGTGTATAATTTTTATAATGTATGTAATAATGGTTTTCTATTGTTGGAGCCTGTCGTCACGTAGGGACACGCGTGCGTGTAAACGCGAGTTTGCGGGTTCGACTGTTCGACTTAAGGAAATTATAAATGTAATATTATTATTTCTTTGTTATGGTAACAAGGCAAAGGGTTTCCGATACATGAAATGTGCAATGGCTTATGTATGACGGAAAGAGGCGAAAATGTCTTAATGGGAGCGGTGTTTCGTAACACTAATCTGTCAGCTGAATGATTGATACCTAGTGATGGAGCTGGAAAAAAATGTACTTGCCAACTTGGCAACACGTTATATCTAACATATGTCAGTCCTCACTGGTTTCTTTCGGTAATTTTCAAGGCATTGAATAGATTCACATACAGTTGAAAAATTCAAAGCGGCATATAATAATATCACCAGAGCGAGGAAATGGTAATATTTACTTAATATTTCATAATTTTGAGTGGGAATCGATCCCACAACCCATCATATTTACGGCACACGCTTGCTCCACTGCGCCACGATATGCTTCGAAATAAATAATATAAGTACAATTAATATAATTATGTGGTGGCAAGCACAGTAAACGCAACCAGTTGTGGGTTCGATCCCCAATCAAGGAAATTAAATATTTTATATTTTTAATTGAAATATCGTATATTTTCATTTCGTCGATTTGGTAAGAACCCAAAGCGCGGCGTTGAGTTGTGCCACTCAACACCCGATGTTACTATTTCGGCGAAAAGCGGAGAACGGAACGGAGTGTCTTAACACTAAGTTCCCAAGGTCCCTTCGCCTCCTGCAATGTGCGGTTATAATATAGCGTAAAGCTGAGTAGGTGAGTCAATATCATTAAGGCAAAACATACTTTAAAGATGAAACAGGCAACCTAAAACGCTTTAGGCACTCCTTAAATGAGAAATGTAAAACGATTATGTATGTGATTCGATTTAAACAAAACTACCTGTCATTAAGTAAAATATATACGCCGCCTACATACAGCTAACTAATTCAAAGTATATAATTTATAAGTACATATGTATATGTCATCAATTAATAGTTTGTTTTGAATTGAAGAAGCTAAACATTGTGTGAGAATCTCTATGAATAATATCGTAAACTGAACTGTTTGTTTGTTTGAACACATTGAAAAAGTAATTAAGTAGTACAAAACAAATCATTTCCTCGAGTGGAAATTGAACCCACAACCTGTCGTTTACAGTGGCACACTAGTGCCACTGCGACATGACAGCTTTAAAATGTTTAATACTTCTATTCCCAATTTTCCGCTGAACTCTTATGGCATTGCCAAATAAAGAAGATGTATTGTTACCAGATCAAGAAAATAAAAATATTAAATATTTTATTTCCTCGAGTGGAAATCGAAACACTATTAACCTTTTATTTATTACATTTATTATTATCTTCATTAGCAGTACCTCAAAATTTATAGATACTGCTTAAATGTGTAATATTTTTTTAGGCCTGTGGTGGTGCAGCGGAACAAGCGTGTGACTGTAAACACGTTAGGTCGCGACAGACAAATCATTTCATTTCTTCGCTCTGGTATCGAGGCAAAACGTGTCGTTGAGTTCCGATGTTCAACAAGCAATGCCGCATGCTTCAAATTTGACGGAAGGTGTGGAACGGAACAGATTATCCTAACACTACGTTACCAAGTTCCCTCAGCGTACCCCGCCATGTGCGGGATACAGCGTGAATCAAGAAAAGAACAAAAAATTGCATATAGCTATACTAATACTTTATACATCCATTTAAATTATTAATTGAAACTAAACGAAACATTCCCATCGTGTCCGACAGTTTATGTTATGTACTAATAATAACATGTAATGATCTACTTACGTATCACGACTCTTCAATTGTAAAGCGAAATATACACTATGATTTTTATTTTGTCAGCTTCACGCTGCATCCCGCACATAACAGGGATAGGGAACTTGGGAACCTAGTGATAAGACACTACGTTCTGTTCCAATTTCAGCCAAATTGGAGCTATTAAGTTGTGTGGCGGATCCCATAAACGCGGTATATCTTGTTACCAAAGCGAAAAAAAAAGAAATAATTAATTTCCTCGAGCGGTGATCGAACCCGTAACCAGTCGCGTGTACAGTCACACGCTTGTGCCCCTGCGCCACAGACCTCTAACCAACATAATATATATAATAAAAAAAATCTTATTTAACTATAGTGTGAACAAAGCTCAAGTTGTTAGTTAAAACCTACCCACTCAGCCCAGCGTGTATCCATATTATAATGAATTTTGTAGTGTATTTATAATCAGGTTAGTAATGTCTATATTTTAGTATGAAATAACAATTATTAATATTGTTTAAGACCTACTTTAGAAGAATAAAACTTAAATAGTTTTTAATATAAGTAGTTAATTATAAAATGTCTCATTTATTTTTGGAGTTTATCGATAAAATTATACGCTTATGTATATAAATTTGAATGGGCATTTTTAATTTGCACAAATCTAGAGAATGCTAAAAACTCGCTAAAAATTTACGTATTCTCAATATATTCGTAATGCATCACCAACAACCGAGCAAAGGGTACCAAAAAAGGTTCCCAATGTTCCTCTGCCTACTCTCTTATGTGCAGCATACATGTATGAATGACGATATATAACGTGACGCTAGAAAAAATCTAACTTGTTTACTTTAATTATCGTATTTAAATAATATATATATTTTATTATTTAGTTAAATAGTCAATATACTCCATGAAAAAAAACATGAAAAAAAGACATATATATATATATATATATATATATATATATATATATATATATATATATATATATATATATATATATATATATATATATATATATATATATATATATATATATATATATATATATATATATATATATATATATATATATATATATATATATATATATATATATATAATATTTTTTCATAAAATGTAGACGAAACCTAACTTAATATAATACATACATGTTTAGTGAAAACTGACCCACATATAGCTCAGCAGTTTGTTAGTTGACAATAAGTACTTACATCCTGATTAATTTTACAGCATATTCGCAATGAGGTTAATGCCTTTTCTTTGTGCACATAGACTTTTTTTATTGATGATTCTCTTAGTAATGATGGCATGACATTACTTTCTTTTGTTTTGGAAATATGATATATTAATGTGAGACTTCGGCCAGTCCGCGGCTTCGTCTGATTAAAATACTGTCGCAATTTTATTGAATAAAATACTTTGTATCGCTACTTTTTTTTCGTGAATTTATTAAAAGAAAACACCAATTTTTGAGGGAAGATCAACAAAAAACACGAGCAAAAATTTCTTTTAAATCTAATAAACTTTCTGAGATTAGCGCAAACGGACGCACGGATATAAAGACAATTTTTTTATATATTTTATTATTTTTCGACGTACAGACAGTAATTAGTTACAGATTTATTATGTGCTAGTGACTGCTTGAATTACACTATTTTATTTACTAATCTCAATTATTTCGTTATTTTAATAACATATTTTAAAGAAACAAAAAAAAAACAGTGATCTGTTATAAAGTTATAAGTAAGTATATAGATTAATTATTATAAATTAATTAATGAAATTAATATACTAAAGTATATTTCTTTCTTTATTTCTTAGCTTCACGCTGTATCCCGCTCGAGACAGGGTAGGCAGAGGAAACCCGGGATCCTAGTGTCAAGACACTCTGTTCCACTTCCGTTCCCCACTTTTCACACAATTTGAGGCATTGCGTG
Organism: Eueides isabella; assembly: GCA_019049475.1. Classification (NCBI taxonomy): domain Eukaryota; kingdom Metazoa; phylum Arthropoda; class Insecta; order Lepidoptera; family Nymphalidae; genus Eueides; species Eueides isabella. The sequence continues at coordinate 10,717,180 of CM032402.1, forward strand.
TTGAGTGGCGGAACTCAACGCCGCGCTTTGCCTTATAACCAGAGCGAAGAAAATGAAACATTAAATATTTCAATTGAAAATATGAAATATTTTATTTCCTCGACTGGGGATCAAACCCAGAACCTATCGGTTACAGTCACACTCTTGTGCCGCTGCGCCACGACAGGCCTCATTATTATAAATTAATTAATTAATTAAATATACTAAAGTATATTAAAGTATAAAAAAATGTCTTATTTGTTGTGCTCTATAAGCAATTTATAATTATTTAACATTTGGTATAACGTAAGCCGCATTGATATTAACATTATAAAATATAAATTAAATTAGATAATAGTAAACAAACTATTTAGGTTTAACATTAAATAAATAAATAAATAATTCAAGATTCTTATTACCAGAGCAAAAATTTTCAATTTATTAATAAAAAAACAAAATAAATCCATAGACTTTACACAATAAGAAGATAGAATTTGATTGCAAAACAGTTAATGTATGCATTGAACGACATTATCCAATTGAGAATATAGTCTGTCATATAAATCTTAATATACTCTTTAATCTATGGGATCCTTCCGTTTATAATCTGTATTAGCTCTATGTAAATACATAAAATAAATCTTCATTCAAAAATATATGTAAATTAGTAAATGAGTTCTGCCGTGGTGGTGGTGTGGTGCAGTGGCTAAAGTGTGATAAACTCGATAGGTTGTGGGTTCGGTACCCTGTCGAAGAAATGAAATATTTTATATTTTTATTTGGTGTCAAGTCAAAAGTGTGGCGCCAAGTTCCGTCATTCAACATGTACTGCCTTAAATTTAACGGAAAGTATGGAACGGAACAGAGTGTCTTAAAACTGAGTTTCTGTGCCTATCCAGCGTTGAAAGGGTTACAGCGTGAAGCTAATTAAAATAATAAATGGCATAAATTCGTTATTTTATATCCTTGCGTAAATATAAGTATTTTACAGCCCATATTACATGCTTGATTTCGTCATGTTCGTACGTGAATTATATTCACTATAAAACAAAGAAATTCAGTGTCCTTTTAGAGGATTACGCAGCCTTGTTAATATTTTATTTGCATTGCAAATGAACGTTTCAAAGAACACGCGGGGTAACACAATTGACTCTAATTATAATGTTCCAAATTTATAATATCCAGCATGACTAAGACAAACATAAATAACTTACATATATATTATTTTTAATATCCAATAAAATTTTCGATTTCTTGTTTGAAATATTTTTAAAAATACTTAGTCGAAAATTAAATACACATTCGTTAAAAATTATTATATTGCCACCGATAAAAATGTGACATTAGGTCAAATTTCCCGCCAAATCGCACAACATTTTTCCAAAAATTCAAAATTCCAAAATTTTTCCAAAATTCATTTTTTCCAAAATGGCGTTCTTGACAGACGCTGACGCAACACGGCGTCGACTAATGCGAACGTCCATTTTTTATTAAATATACGTTAAGTATAAATAACTAAGAGACACTTTACATATATATTTATATTTTATTTCAAACATTTTCACTAAATTATCAAGATATTGGATACTTTATTTTAAAAATACTAGCTTAAGCTGAAAAATTATGTACACATTCGTTAAAAACTATATTGCCACCGATAAAAATGCTAATGTCACATTTCCCGCCAAATCACGCAACATTTTTTTCCAAAATGGCGTTCTTGACAGGTGCTCGACGTGGCACGGCGCCGACTATTTCGATCGTCCTTTTTTATTCAAATATAACGCCGCCACCCATTCAAACGGACTTGCTCCCAATCGAATATTTTGTCTCTGGTATGTTCTGGTCAAATATTTGCGTCAGTTATATAGTCAGTTAGTCACAGACAATAGTGTTTTTTTTTTGTATAATTATCGAAAGACTAAGAGTTCGTTCGCGACTTTGCCTGCTTAAATTACTCAATTATTTATTCAAACCTGTAGAAATATTGTTGGACAAATTACTTTATATGACATGTTTTATTTATGAAACCATTGAGATAAAACATACGACAAATTTTAAGGAACGGTGATCAAATAACAATAGTGAAAACTTTATTTAAATCCGTTGATATTGAATCCACAAGATTTTTTTTTCTTATATATCTTCCATGAACAGACAGAGCGATAAGTTATATATATATATATATATATATATATATATATATATATATATATATATATATAACTAATCGCATATATATATATATATATATATATATATATATATATATATATATATATATATATATATATATATATATATATATATATATATATACGTATATATATATATATATATATATATATATATATATATATATATATATATATATATATATATATATATATATATATACTTATATATATATATATATATATATATATATATATATATATATATATATATATATATATATATATATATATATATATATATATATATATATATACTTCTTATATATATTATAGAGAGGACGTTGTGGTGCAACGGCACGATTTTACTTTTTTTCTTGACTTATGCGAATTCGTTCAAATGTAGTTTTTGGCATACTGTAATACGAAACAGCTTTTTTCTTTACATTGCAGGGCATTGTGAGTTGAGTCGCGGAACTCAACGCCGTGTTTAGCCTTGTTACCAGAGCGAAGAAATGAAAATATTAAATATTTTATTTCTTTGAGTGGAAAGCGAATTTTGCACATTATTCGCTAAGACGTTCGCAATCATCATGTCAAGTCATGTATTTGTAGTTTATGATATATTGCAGAAAACACTTTTTAAATATTATATTTTCGTACATTGACATAATTTATTTATTAAAAAAAGTAAATTATGTATGCAAAGTGTTTTCATATTATTGACAGAAATACAGAAATATTAACTAGTTTTGCTAGCAATATCAAAACATTGTGACCCACAATATGTGCATACTCATTATTTTAACTATTGCTTTAGACTGTTAATGAATTAATATATGTACATTTTACTATATTTTTTAACTCTGTATCTCGTACATGGCAGAATGGGTTAAGTTGGGAACCTTGTGTTAAGACACTCTGTACCCACTTTCTGCCCAATTTAAGACATTTCCTGTTGAGTGGCAGAACTTAACGCTGCGATATTTGATCATACGATTTTAGTTTTTTATATAAATTGTGAAATATTACAAAATTAATGCAACATTTTTTGTACTAATTTTGTAATTTCCTCGTCATATCAAGGTAATTAAAAAATATTTCAATTTGGTAATCTTCATTTCATGTTTAGTTGTAACATATACATAATATATGTATGTATGCATGAGGCCTTGTCTGACTCTGACTGTAACTAAAGAGGTTGTGAGTACGATCCCCACTCGAGGTATTGAAATATTAATTATTTTAAAATTATATGTTCAATGTTTTCATTTCTATGCTCTGGTAACAAGGCAAAACGTGGTGTTGATTGCTATCAGTCGACTTGCAACGCCTCAAATTCAGCGTAAAGTTGAGAACGGAAGTGTCTTACAGGGAACGGAGTGTCTTAACACGAGGTTCCCAAGTTCCCACTGTGTAACCCTATTTGCGGGATACAGCGTGAATCTGAACATGTTTAAAAACGTTTTTTTTCTATAGATATTTAAATAAACAAAAAGTATATAAAAATTCAAGTCATGGTGTTAATATTTACACTGTCATAACTATGGTCACCGTTAGGGTCGACGAACTGCAATAAAGTTCCTAAAAATCAACTATAAAGTGGATTTATCTTAATTTTGAATCTATATAGCGTGTTGAGAACGCGAAAATATACTAAATAAGTAGTAATACGGTAGACTTAACGGTTGAAATGTGTGTTTGTATCGTACAGTTTTTATATGAAAATAATGCAATAAAATAAATCAATATTTGTTGTAAGATAATCTTTACTTGATATTAATATATTCTGGGTAATTATCCTTGTTAAATTATTTAAATTTATCCGCTCTGATAGACAGCGCGTTGCGTTAAATTACGCACTTACGGAAATTGGGTACAAAGTGCACAATACTACTTACTTAAAAAAAATATTTTAATATTCATCCAAATCTAGTTAAATAATTATTTTAATTGATCACGTATATAAATAAGGTAGCATTACAATAAAAAGGCAAGATTTTTTTAAATATTTACCATTAAATCAAAAGTTTCTTAAGGGTGGAGAAAATTCTCCACTTTCTGCCAAAACCTGTTGAATTCATACTTTTTTTTTAGCTTCACACTGTATCCCGCACTAGGCAGGGTAGGCAGAGGGAACCCGGGAACCCAGTGTTAAGACACTCCGTTCCACTTCCGTTCCTCACCGTTTAAATTCATACTCAATGACAATAATTCATTACCCAAAATCAGAATTGAACCCGTAAACACTACACATCGGCCGAAATCATAAATTAATTTATACCAATATTATTTCCGCCACTCAACACGCAATGCCTCAAATTCGGCGGAAAGTGGGGAACGGAAATGGAACGGAGTGTCTTTACAGTAGGTTCCCAGGTTCCTTCTGCCTACCCTGCCTCGTGCGGGATACAGCGTGAAGCTCAGTGAGTGAGTGATTAATATTATTTCAATACAATGATGTCATATTTAACGGCCAAAAGTCTTGACACCTACCAAAAGATACAACAGGAGCAATACAATATGTCAGTAAGGTATTATTAATCTATTGTCAGTACTAGGAATCGAACCAAGGACGCCCGCCTCAACACGTTGACACCAGTGACATTAGCTTGATAGGGTTATCAAAATATTTACATTTTGTTTAATATGATTATTTTAAATTATTATTATAAATTATATTGTAATAGGGCGTGTTGGCACAGTGGTAATGCAAGTGCGACAGGTTGTCGGTTCAATCTCCATTCCCGGAAATATATAAATATGTAACTGATTGCTGTCTGTACATGAAAGATAAATTGAAAAAAAAAAAAAATTTTTAGAGGCTTTATTAATGAAGTAGGGCCCTAAATAGTTATTTTTATTTTTTTTGTCTGTTTCTTTGTTTGTCACGTTGTCTGTGCGTTTTTACGCGCTAATCTCGAAAACGGTTAACGAGATTTTAATACAGTTTTCACTATTATATATAAGCAACACTTCTTGAACATTAAGTGCTTGTTTTATTTAAATCGGTTGATAACTAAAAAAGTTACGTTAATTTAAAATATTTAGTTTGACAAAAAATGCCACAATTTTTTATTCATATAGCTGAAAGTTTAGTTTTTTTTATATGCATAAAACTCGACATCCCTAACTAAGAAGTCGCTTATACGGAGTTGTATCAGACGATGCGACGCACATACGCCTGTCAGAATTAATTTAGCTGTGTACAAAGGCTGCTAATATCACTGTACTATACATTGTTTAAGGTAAATTGATAGAATTATTTAAACGATATTTAGATTGTCATCATCTAGTGTTTTATTAAGATGTAGAAATATGGAGCAAAATAAAGCTTAGGTTTTAATATTATTTGTTGACATATATTGTTGACCTTAAAAAACGGAAAAACATTTAAAAGAAATAAGAGGACGGTCACGGTACAACGCCATAAGTGTGCGAAGATAAACGCGATGTTACAGGTTCGATTCTCACGCGAAGAAATTAAATATTTGATATTTTCATTTCCTCGCTCAGATAACGAAACAAAAATTGACCTTTAATTTCGCCACACAACACGCAAGCCATTCAGCGGAACATGGAATACGGAATTATTTTTAAAGGAACAGAGTGTCTCAGCTCTAGGTTCCCAGGTTCCCCCTGCCTACCCTACTAAGTGCAGGATACAGGGTGCAATTAAAAAAAAAATGTTTTCTCTATCAACCTAATAATGCAAGTCTTTAAAAGGAGTTCAAATGTCTTTAATTCTCTTCACTACAAATATAGATATAAAAAAGTTATTCGCCTGTCTTTTGTACATAGCGTCAGGCAGACTCGACTCAGGTTCCCCCTAGGGATACACTGTGAAGCAAGAAAGTTGCACGATCAATACAAAACCGTGAGAAAAAACCACGCATTTCGATGCCTTCACTGCAATAGTTAAATGGTGAAATATTTTAATTTACATTTGAAATATGCAAAATATTAACACATAATATGAACTGTATGTACCTCACTATCGTTTATAACTGTTGGAGAAATTGAATAGAACTTTTATTGTGGATTTCATTTCCTCCCGAAGATATAGTTTTACCGGGCGTTTTGAATATATTAACTGTATATCTGTGTAAGGAGTCAAATTTCATCACATTTTTTTCTCTCACGCTGTATCCTATACATGGCAGGGAGGCAGAGGGAACTTGGGAACCTAATATTAATATTAAGACACTCCGTTTCGTTTCCCGATTTTTACCGGATTTGAGGTGTTGGGTGGCGGAACTCAAAGCCGCGCTATGCCTTGTTACCAGAGCGAAGAAATGATGTATACATATATATATATATATATATATATATATATATATATATATATATATATATATATATATATATATATATATATATATATATATATATATATATATATATATATATATATATATATATATATATATATATATATATATATATATATATATATATATATATTAACGCACAAGTTACTTAGGAACTTGGGAACCTAATATTAATATTAAGACACTCCGTTTCGTTTCCCGATTTTTACCGGATTTGAGGTGTTGGGTGGCGGAACTCAAAGCCGCGCTATGCCTTGTTACCAGAGCGAATAAATGATGTATACACATATATATATATATACATATATATATATATATATATATATATATATATATATATATATATATATATATATATATTAACGCACAAGATGAATTACGAGTATATCAGCATACTATCGTTTATGATCCATCAGATAACTGTTAGAGAATTTAAATAAAACTGTTATTATGTATTTTATAACACGCTCAGTGCTAATTATTGTGGTTGCGTAAGTATTGTATCGTTTTCGTAATTTGAGACGTGAAACGGTAGTCTCTGTTGGGAAAATGTGTTTGTAGGTACTTTATATATATAAAAGAACTACTTTTTATTATTTTATTATGGAGGCCTATTATGGAGCAGGGCACATGCGCGTGACTGTAAACGCCATAAGTTATGGATTCTATCCCCAGCCGAAAAAATGAAATCTTTAATATTTTCATTTCTTAGCTCTGGTATGACGGTAAAGCGCGGCGTTTATTTCCGCCACTCGGACGGAACGGAGTGTCTCAACACTAGATTAACAATTTTCTTCTACCTACGCTGCCACGTGCGGGATACAGTATAAAATGAAAAAAAAATGTGAACTTGCACTGTATAAATTAAAAGTTGAGGCCACATAACACTGAAAGTATTATTAACAAAAAAACTCACGAACGACACGAAAATCCACGAACTTTTTTGAAAAGTTTCTTATAAAAAAGCTTTTCAGTAAAACTGATATTAACTTCTGCGTTATTTTACATGTCTTTATTATTTAAATTTAAAACAAATAAATGAAACCATTTTTAGTAAGAGGAAAAAGCTGTACAAATCACGCCAAGTATCCGAGTTAACCCATGACCTGAGACCGCAAGTCATTAAGAGTGAGTGTACGTCTTTATAGTTTATTTAGATACTTGTTCCAGCTTCATGGTTGATAATTGATGAGATAATATTATATGGTATATATTTTTAATAAGTAAGTATTTTTTTTTTCCAGTTTCACGCTTTATCCCGCACGTGAAGAGGAAGTATTGGGAACCTTGAGTTTTTTTTTTTATTCAAAATACATTCAGTGTTAAGTGGCCACAACGTTAAGTTTATAAATGTATAATTTTTTTTTCAGCTTTACGATGTATCCAGTACGTGGCAGTTTAGGCAGATTAGATTAGATTAGAGTATGGTAACTTAGTGTAAAGACACTCCGTTCCGTTCGCCACTTTCCGCCGAATTCTAGGCATTGGGCACGACAGGCCTTATGTAAGTAGACTTTTTTTCGGCTTCAAGCTGTATCTTGCACATCGCAGGGCAGGCAGAGGAAACTTGGGAACCTAGGATTAAGACATTCCGTTCCCATTAGAGCACTTCCGTCACATTTGATTTCCTCAAGTGGTAATCTTTAAAAAGTGAAATAAGTAAACAAATACTACAATGAAATAAATTTGATTTTCAGTATTAAATTATATTTTCGAAAGAATATATATGTTACAAAAAACAATCTAAGTATGTCATCGGAATGCGACGATCACCAGCGATCATCTTAACGGCTGCATTCCTCAATATTTCTCAGAATAGGGCTGCGATTTATTTTCGTATAGTGTTGATGTCACTCCGTTAGGCACTTCGTTTGGAATGACGTAATTTTAACGTATCTATCGTTTTTATATAGAATATGTTGTCAATTTTTCTATGGCTAATATGTTTATTTCCTATAGCATAATTATGTTCCCAGGTTCCCTACCTGGGAACATAGTTGCAGTACATGTTGAGTGGCGGAACTCAACGCCGTGCTTAACTTTGTTACCAGAGCAATGATATGAAAATATTAAATATTCCATTTCATTAACTGAATCTAATCCACCAGTCACGTGTACATTGTTCCCCTCGGCCACTACTGGCCTATGCGTTTGGTTTTTTTTACTTAGTTTCACGCTGTAATCTACATATGGAGGGAGGCAGAGGGAACCTTTTGTTAAGACATTTCATTACCCATTTTCACTCTTTTTCATCCAATTTTCCGAACATTGCGAATTAGAATAATCATTCGTGGTAGAACTAAACAGCACTTTATCTTGTTACCAGAGCGAGGAAATGACAAGAATTTATTCTTCAACTATCGAATTCGTTACCTTCGCGTTTACAAGCAAGCGCTATGCCACTTGCCACGACAACTTCAACTACAAACTATATTAATTTAGAAAAAAACTTTTAATATTACAATCTGTAACATTAATTATATTTTTTTAGCTTCGCACTGTATGCTACACATGGCTGGGTGGGCAGAGGGAACTTGGGAACCTAATTTTAAGACTATCCATTTCGTAATTTTCCACCGAATTTGAGGCATTGCGTGTTAAACGGAAAAAATAAAGGTCACTCTTTGTCTTGTTATTATTTTATTTTTTTTCGATTAAGGATCAAACCCAAAGCCTGATACGTTAATAGACGTACACTTGTGTCACTGCGCCACGACAGACATCGTAAATCCAGGATAATCCAATATTAGAAGGACGTGAGGATAGGTCGGGGATTCGAAATATATTTAGAGCTGTCGTAGAGAAATTTCCAAAGCAGGTGTACAATTTGTTACTATAATAACATAGGATTTGAAGAAAAGATTACCAAATAATAATTATTTTTCCAGTCGCTTTGATATCGTTTTGGTTTTTTTTTTTGTTTATTTCTGTAACTATTTATGTTCTGATTGATATCCAAGATATCGATATAAATAGGAAGAGATTTTACTTGGCTTTACATTTTAATACCTAGTATTTTTAAAATAGCATTGTATCAAGCTTGCCGTGGCAACAGTAAACGCGAAAGGTTAAATTCGATAACCACTCGAGGAAATATTTTTTTTCTTAGCGGAACTCAACGCCGCACTTTATTTTGCTACCAGAGCATAGCAAGGCCTCTGCGCCGCGACAGGCCTAAAGCTCAAAAAGCTAACATTTTCGTACTATTCACAAAACTCCAAAGATAATAACCATTATGTTCGTATATAAAATATAAAAATTAACATAATTATACGATAATTTAACATTATAAAGAATTCGTCAACTATATATATTGCGTCGGTGTACCAAATATGGTTAAATAAAAAAGCTGGGAACTGTTAGTTATAGCCGCGTTATAAATTTCTACATTTCTCGTTCTGCAGAGAAACTCGTTGCGATTTATTTTTAACAAAAACATATATATGTACGTACAACATATGTTTAACATATTTTTTATGTGTGAAACCTTTGTGGCTTAGTGGAACAACGTAATGTAGACGGTTGTGTTGATTCTCAATGATTTTGGCATAAAGACCGCATATTTAGCCGTGTGATTCCCCTGGTACTGATGGTGTCGTAATGGATGGAGGCGACTAAAGTGCCTGTGGTAGAATCACGTTGCCTGTAATGGCAACACGCATGGGCAGACTCGACCGGATTATTACCACCCCCGGCATTTAACACCGGCGTTAAGTAGTGGCTTTGGCCACTGCGTTTCGCATTAGGTAATGCCGGGCCCCGGTGCCCTTCCACCTTAAAGGACGGCAACGCTCCTGTAGCTTCTCTGGAGTTACTAGGGGTCGTGGGCGACGGTGATCACTTGCCATCAGGTGACATGTACGCTCGTTTGCCCTCTTTTCCATAAAAAAAAAGACATACCACGGCGTTAAGTTTCATTAATCAACACGTTTTTTTTTTTTTTTTTTTTCTCTGCTTCACGCTGTATCCCGCACTAGGCAGGGTAGGCAGAGGAAACGGAAGTGAAACCTAGTGTTATGACACTCCGTTCCACTTCCGTTCCCCACTTTCCGCCGAATTTGAGGCATTGCGTGTTGAGTGGCGGAACTCAACGCCGCGCTTTGCCTTATTACCAGAGCGAAGAAATGAAACATTAAATATTCAAATTGAAAATATTAAATATTTCATTTCCTCGACTGGGGATCGAACCCAGAACCTGTCGGTTACAGTCACACTCTTGTGCCGCTGCGCCACGACAGGCCTCGTAATATCCCCAAATCAACACGTAATATCCCCAAAACAGAGATGTATAGCTGGAGCTAATATAATGAAGGAAGTGGGGAATTGAGTGTCTTAACACAAAGTTCCCTTATTGAAGTTTTAAAAAACATTGTGACACAAGTCTATGTATAACAACACCAACCTGTAACCGCAATGGTCGTGAGTTCGATACCTAGTTGAAATAATAGCCTAAGTTCACTTATTCTCGAGCACCCACGCTACAATATTATCAAATCCAAGTTTTTGTTATTCTAATTATAATATATATTAAAACTCTATTAATAACGGATATTCCCTTATAAAATATCAAGAATATGACAAGTATATGGAGAAGCTTGCTTATTATTACTCACAATACCGACGTTAGTGATTCACTTGACGTTCTCAAGCTACGCATTTCGATGTGATTTGTCGATGTACAATGTCAGTGTCAAGATTAAGTTGATTCGCTATTATTAGCGTAACGGCGGCTTCGCCTGCTTAAACATATTATTAATATATAGTCTTTGGTATTAATAAGTAGAAAACGGAGAACGGAGTGAAATTGAATTAATGTTTACATATATATATATATATATATATATATATATATATATATATATATATATATATATATATATATATATATATATATATATATATATATATATATATATATATATATATATATGTATATTTACATTAAAATATCTCATCTAATACACAATATAAAATCAATTTTAATATGGAATTGTATTATTGTGTATGTGATAAACTACATACCAAATTATTTATTAGTAGTCAAGTCATATATACATAATGTGTACGTATAAGTACTAAACGTTTTGTTTAATATATTTCATTTACCGTACGGCTATACGCACAATAGATTGCGGGCTCGATCCGGATTTGAGTTAATGTAAATAACGAAGCAAGAAACGTTGAGTTGTACCACTAAACAAGAAAGGAAGTGAACAAGGAAAGAAGGGAAGTGTCTTATCACTAGGTTCCCAAGTCACCCTGCGATATTCAGGATACATCGTGAAGCTAAAATAAATGAAATTAATAACAAATTGTCCTTATATTAATTCTTTTGGATTTCATAGCTAAGTGTTACAAGGCCTCTGTTTTCAGGGGAATCTTACGATACTGACGCATATTCAACGAAACGTTGCACACGTCAATGCTCATTAAAATCATATTATTTTTCGACTAAATGACAATTGTCAAAACTACGATCTTATAAATTTTAAATAATAATTAAGTAGAGACCTGTCATGGCGAAAGGAAACAAGCGTGCGACTCGAAACCGCGATATGTTGTGGGTTCGATCCTCAATTTAGTATTTTCACTGATCTCAACATTTAATATTTTCATTTTCTCGCTCTGGTAACAAGGCAAAGCGCGGCGATGAGTTCCGCCACTCGACATGCATGGGTATCGAAACGGAGTTTAACTCTATGTTCCCAGGTTCCCTCGGCCTTTGCTGCTGTTTTCGGGATACAGTAAATATGTACTTAGGCGTATTTTTATATCGTCGTAACGCAATTTACGTATTTATCTTATTAGAAACAGTTTAAAACCAATTTACATAGCGGGGTTGGCAGTTATTAACGTAACCTAGTTATAATACTACGTTTCCAACGCAACGCTTAATTTTCTACATATGGCATATTAAGTGGCAAAACTAAACGCTGCGCTTCGTCTTGTTATCAGAACTGGCAAATAAATTACATAAATATTCTAAATTATTCCTTTAATCTCTAACAGGCGTAGGCAATTTTATATAGAATATTTATGTAATGTCAAGGACAAAGAGATATTCCACAATGTTGTACTGCGCTTAACGCAATACAGATATATATTTCTCTCAGCCTCACGCTGTATCCCGCACATGGCAAGGTAGGCAGAAGACATTCCGTTCCACTTCCGTTCTCCACTTTCCGCTGAATTTGAGGCATTGCGCCTTGTTAGTAGAGCAAAGAAAGGAAAACATTAATTTTTTTTTTTTTTTTTTTTTTCTTTCAGCTTCACGCTGTATCCCGCACTAGGCAGGGTAGGCAGAGGGAACGCAAGTGAAACCTAGTGTTATGACACTCCGTTCCACTTCCGTTCCCCACTTTCCGCCGAATTTGAGGCATTGCTAGTTGAGTAGCGGAACTCAACGCCGCGCTTTGCCTTATTAACAGAGTAAAGAAATGAAACATAAAATATTTAAATTAAATATATTAAATATTTCATTTCCTCGAGTGGGGATCGAATCCAGAACCTGTCGGTTACAGTCACACTCTTGTGCCGCTGCGCCACGACAGGCCTCAACATTAAAAATTTAATTTGAAAATATTAAATATTACATTTCCTCGAGGGACAGAACCCACAACTTATCGTTTACAGTCACACGGTTGACACAACAGATAATTTGTAAAGTTAAAAATATATATCGCTATTTAATATCTTATGAATCACTTTTAATTAACTATTAGTTAAGGTCAACAGTAAGGCTAACTATAAAGTACAGAGCAAACAAAATTAACAAGAAAAAATATTTACACGGCACAGACTCGAATCCGCGACCTTCAGCTCATTATTGACAGTCGGCAGCGTTTCAGTTAAACGTTTATTATATAATGAAATAATAAAAAAATATGAATATTAATTATGTATGCAAGTTTTAAAACGAAAATAAAATTACATACATATTACATTTCGTTTTCCTTAACGTGAGGTCATGTTTATTTGGTCCACTTTCGGGTCATGGTCGATATGAAATGTGTTCACTAAACCATATGGTTGTTTCTGTTATTAAGTATCAGTACATTTAACAGAAACGGCTGAAAGAAAATATAGTCAAACACGCAGTTCTCCGTTTTCTGACTCATTAAGCTTCACGCTGTATCCCGCACATGGCAGAGTAGGCAGAGGGAACTTGGGAACCTAGTGTTGAGACCCTCCGTTCCACTTTCTTTCCCCATTTTCCACCGAATTTGAGGCATTGCGTTTTGAGTGACGGAACTCAACGCTGCGTTTTGCCTAGTACTAGAGCGAAGAAATAAATATTTAAATTAAAAATAATTAATATTTCATTTCCTCGAGTGGGAATCGAACTCACAACCAGTCGATTACAGTCACACACTTGTGCATCTGTGCCACAACAGGCCGTTTTCGTAACTCAAAATTGCGGAACTCAACGCCGAGTTTCAATGTACAGAGCGAAAAAACCAAAATGTTTAATTCTCACGAGAAAGAATTTGTCTTACATAATAAACATACAAAATCTACATTAAACGGGAACGCAGTGTCTCCAGACAAGGTTCCCAAGTTCCACTTAAGTACCCTGTCGTATATTAAATTAAAAAATAATTTGATCTTTAACGTACATTGGTACATAGTAGATACAAAGTTGTCAGGATCGCGATATTTAAGGTCGAGTTTGGCTAGCAATGACCCCTTTCGCCATATACGTACGATTGCGAAAACCCACCTTAACATTCCCGCGAACAGATGTTCGTGAAGGTTACTGCCTACTTGGATGGTTATTAGGCTTTATTTATCTTCTTTTTTTTTTTTCATTTATAATAATTTCCCTTTTATTGTTACTGACATGTTTTATTGTAAATGCGAAAGTTCTCAGTTCGATTCCCAGTTTAGGGATTTTCGTTTGATCGTTGTGGTAGCAAGTTGTGTTTTAGATACAAAATTCATTGTTTACATATTGCTTAAAACAACAACTTTATGTTTATTACTGTAATTGTTATAAATAAAAAAAAAAAAAAATTGTCAGCTTCACGCTGTATACCACACTTGTACGCTTTCCGATGTAATTTAGACAGGTGGAAATGGCTTCGCCTTGTTACCAGAGCGGGCAAAAATAAAATATCAAACATTTAATTTGAAAATATTAAATATTTCATCTTCTCGAGTGGGGATCGAACCCACAACATGTCGGCACAGGTTTGTGCTTGCGCCCCAGCACCATGACAGGCCTTAAAAAAATGCCTTAATTACCTCGAATACCTATAGATACATGCTCGTATATACAAAACTCACACATACATATATAAAAAAAACGCGGCGTTTAGTTTCGCCAACCGTGACGCAATATCCGTAAACTTGGACGACGATTTATCCTTCTATCTGAGGATGAAATGTATGAAACATTTATTTCAAATTATTTTAGTACCAAATGAATTAAAATTGAAAACTAACTCCTATATCGACTTTTTGTTCGCGTGTTTTATAAAAGTAGTTGTTAAGTTACAGATTACACTGACAAGGACAACCCTAGACTAGGGTTAATAAAAATTATGATGTAGGGGTGGTTTATAGATTGTGTTTCTTTTTTTTTTCAGTTTTACGTTGTATCTCACGTGATAGGGTAGGCTTGCTTTTAACTTGGAAACCTAGTGTTAAGACACTCCGATCGGTTCCCAACTCTCTGCCGTATTTGAGGCATTATGTTTTCAGTGGAGGAACTCAACGCCGCCCTTCGCCTATTTACAATAGCGAATAAATGAAAACATTAAATACTGAAATTAAAAATATTAAATATTTCATTTTTAATTCGTAAGTATATTGACCTTTATATATAAAACAAAGGTCGCTAAGACAAAGAAAGGTCACGTTTTCCTCTACTTTACACTATCAATACTGTATAATGAAGAAGAAAGGAATATGTTACTATGCATTTAGTAAAAATACCACATTTTTTTTATTTATTTATGATGCATCACACGTACAGCAGGGAACCCAAAAGGAACGTATTGCGAAGACATTAACTTTTACTACCTTCCTTCCAATATTAGCTACATTGCTTAATGTGCGGCGGAATTCAACACTGCGCTATATCTTACTAACAAAACAAAGACATAAAAAATAACTATTTCCTTAGAGTAAGAATCAAACCCATTACCGTCGCGTTTACAATCAAATGAGTTCTGCGTTAAGGCGGCTTGATATTTAAAATATAAAAATTCACACACTCACTCAGCTTCACGCTATATGCCGCACATGTCAGGGTAGGCAAAGGGAACTTGGGAACCTAGTGTTAAGGCACTCCGTTCTACTTCCGTTCCCCACTTTCCGCCGAATTTGAGGCTTCGTGTGTTGAGCGGCGGAACTCAACGCCACGTTTTGCCTTGTACCAGAGTGAAGAAACGAAAACATTAAATATTTAAATTGAAAATGTTAAATATTTCATTTCCTCGAGTGGGGATCGAACCCACAACCTGTCAGCTACAGTCACACGTTTGTGCCATAAGGTCGATAAATAAAATAATCATAAGTAAATAGATCGTAAAACATTGCTATGTTAATATTATATTCGTACATATGTTTATGCAAAATCAATTAAACATCAGCGGCAAGCAATAACTCAATTTGTATGTGACAGGCTCGTTTCTTCACCGCTAAGTAAATTGTTTACTCTTGTTTGGTCCAATTTATAAGATTAGGCTTTACGCTTTTGCGTACATAGAAACTTGGTTACTTGAGAAGCTTAATATCGAATTGAAGAAAGCCATTAATTGCTTTAAAATGAAGAAATAAAAATATTAAATATTTCATTTCTTTCCTCGAATGCGCTATGGGACCCCACAACCTAATACGCTAACAACCGGATGCGTGTGCCACTGAGCCACGACAGTTATAAGAAGGCTTATAAGAATATCTATCTTTACAAATTATTAAAATATGAAGTTGGCGTTAACTTTCACTTTGGGAGTGTTAAGACACTATACTCTGTTCCCCTCTTTCCGTCTTTCAGCCAAATTTAAGGCATTGCGTACCACGCGGTACCACGCTATGCTTTCCCTACTAGAGCGAAAAAAAATATATATTAAATTTAAATATGACCGTGCTTTGTTAGATTTTTGTGGTAAATTATAGTTTTTCGAAAACCAATTGAAAATATTTAATATTTAATTTTTTAAAAATGTTATTTTTTTGTGGTTTTTTCAATGATATAAATAAAACGCTACCTCTTATAACTTGTTCGTACACAAAATTGGTCAACCAGCGCTAAGTGAACGCAATTGTGTAATTCCTATCAATCGACATACAGTCCGCATTCATTCGCGTTGTCAACGTGTATTACTATTCTCTGTTTATCACATCACTGGGTCAATGCCGAAATTACAAATACTTGCAAATACTTACAATTTTTAGATTTATACTTACTCTTATTATCTACTCAGATTCACGCTGTATCCCGCCCACGGCAGGGTAGGCGGAAGGAACGTGGGAACCTAATGTTAAGACACGGAAAAATTAAAACATTCTCTCTCTCTCTCTCTCTCTAACTAACTCGATTGGGGATCAAACCCACAACCAGTCAGTTACAGTCACACGCTTGTGCCACTGCGCCACTGCGGGCCTCGATATCTAGATTTCTTAAAAAAATATTTAAAGTCATCGTGGCGTGGGCTGGTCTTACTATAAACCCCATGAGTATAGCTTCGAATCCAGATCAGGGTAATGTTTTTGTTTAAATATTTGCACCGTTGAGTTTCTGTATTTGACGTTAATTATTGTCTTGAAAATTGAGCGCAAAAAGCGGTGAACATCATGAAAAAAAATGTATTTTAATGTATTTATACATTTACAATAAATGAGGCCTGTCGTGGTGCAGGAGCATAAAATTGTAAACGACAAGTTGTGAATTCGATCCACGCTCGAGGAAATGAAATATGCAACACGCAGTGTTGAGTTCCGCCACTCAACACGCAATGCCTAAAATTCGGCGGAAAGTGGGGAACGGAAGTGGAACGGAGTGTCTTAACTTGTTTCCCTCTGTCTACACTACCATGTGCGAGATATAGCATGGAGCTGAGAAGAGAAGTTACAATAAAACAATAATTTGAACTGTAAAAAGGAATTAAAAAGAAAGTTTCTGTCTTTATATCACGCTTCGAGAATAAAAAGTAACTACACATTTCCATAGAATCTTTCTTTACCTCCTTCCCCCACTCTCTCTCCCCTGCTCTCTTTCTCTCCTGCTCTCTCTTTCTCTTTCCATATATCTATGTTTTTACATGTAACTTGTAATCTCATACATCTATTTAACAAATCGGATTATCGTCATACGATAAGTTTATTCAGTTAAATAAACCTTATAAAAGACTATAATTTGATTAGACACTGTTACATTAACAACTTCTATATATGTATATATTAGAGTAATAATTAATGAGGCAAGTTTGATTTTTGTTCTATAGGATTTGAACCCGGAACTTTCCTAATTAAAAAAAAAACTGGATAATTATTGATTTATATTTGTACAAACGCGAAGAAATATTGATAATAATAATAATAATAATAATATTAACATTTAATCGATATTTTTAGCTTTACGCTGTATCCCGCACGTGTCAGTGTAGGCAGAGGGAACTTGATCATAGTGATAAGACATTTCCCACCGTCTGTTCCCCACTTTCCGCCGTATTTGAGGTAGCGCATGTTGAATGGCGGAACTCAACGTCGTTTTTTGCCTTGTTACCAGTGCAAATAAATGGAAACATTTAAATTAAAAATATGCCACGTATGGCCACTAATGACGACGATAAATATTTTTAAATTAATACAATTTTAATAAATGTGGCAAAAAATGTATAATTTAAAAGGAGAATAAACTATAAAAATGTATAAAACAATTAAATATATACATGACTTACCATAAAAGGAAGGTAACACGTCTCATACACTTGTAAAAACCACCATTGTCACACAAACACTCACAATATATTATATTATATATTTCGTAACAAAAAAATCACATCGTAAAAAGAATCGAAATGATCACTATCACTGTATTTAAGTTGAACTCTCGATGAAACCTGTAACAAAATGTATCTATTAATATTGTTTTACATAAAAAAAAAAAAAAAAAAAGCAGGGAACATGACAGGAAACTTGGGAACCTAGTGTTAAAATTATTAAGACATTCTCGTTCCCTACTTTCCGCTGAATTTGAGGTAACGGGTGTTGAGTGGCGGAACTCAACGCCGCGTATTACCTTGTTACCAAAGCGAAGAAATTATAATGTTAAATATTTCATGTGTCTTTGCGCCACGACAGGTCTTTATGACGTTTGCCACAATGTAAAAATTGTGCTTATTACTATAAGTATTAACATTCTGTAAATATGTAGAGATTAGGTGTCACCTTTACTAAAAAAAATGGTGTTTATGTGTTCAAAAAATATAATTTAAACTCTTAATTAGGTATTAGAAAAACAATAAACAAAATTAATAAGTTTGTCAGTTTTACTGTCATCGTATAATTTAATGGTATTTTTATGGCAAAGACAAGGCAAACGAGCGTATGGGTCACCTGATGGTTAGAGATCACCGCCCACGGCCCCGTGTAGCACCAGGGCAGCTACACGTGTTTTGTCAGTCTTTAGGGGGATGGGCACCGGGGCCCGGCATTACCTAATGCGAAACGCAGTGTCCAATGCCATTACTTAACGCCGGTTTTAAATCCTGGGGGTGGTAATAATCCGGTCGAGTTTGCCCGAAGCGTAGATTTAATATCATACAGATATATAACTTGGACTATCTTTATGGACAATGAACAACAACTTATTTGTATTAAACATATAGTGGTTTCTTCCTAAGAAGTGAAACACGCACATGGTAGTGGAAAGAGAGCCATGAGGAACTTGGGAACCTAATATTAAGGCACTCTGTTTTCCCCCTCACAGCTCTCCGAAAAAAAAAAAAAAAAAATGGGGATCGAATTCATAACCTATCTTTAAATTCACACACTTGTGCCACTGCGCCATGACAGATCCCAACCAATTATCTTAGTATGGAACGTTTTAAACAAACACTTATTTCAACTTACTTACTTACTTACTTAGCTTCACGCTATATCCCTAGCGGGGTAGGCAGAGCGAACGAAGCGCCAAACGCTACGGTCTCAACATACCTCTTTCGCCTTATTTCAAGTTAAGTCAACTTATTTCAAGTTTTAAAATAACAATTAAGTCAATCTAAATACAATATTAAACAGAACGAGCATAATTAAACGTCTCCACCCATGACAGCATAGTAAAAAGGAACCAATACGCCCCATGTAAGTAACAGCTTTCTACAAATACCGCGGCCCGATAAAAGCCCAGCTATTTTTAACTATGGAGTGAACCGAGATAAATATTGTTAATTAAAATTATTTATTTCCATATATGGCATGGGGAAGTGGTCTTGTTTAATCATTGAGAACGGTAAGCAATGTAACGAATGGTCAAGATTGCTATCGGTGTTATAAAAAGGTGTGATTTTAATCCCTAAGGTACAGTGGTTGCGAGAACGGATGGAAGTTCTATAAGAAACTTTTCTTTTTTTAATTTCACGCAGGGTAATCAGGGGGAACCTGGGAACCTAGTGTAAAGACACCGTCTTCATTAGGATACTTTGAGTCCTAAAATTGCGACGGAACTCAGCGCCGCGCTTTGCCTTGTCACTCAAGCGAAGAACTGAATATATAAAATATTTCATTTCAACGTGTAGGGATTGAGCTCACAACTGTGGCGTTCTCACTTGGTCTAAGAAGACAGCCGTGTGATTCCGGCTTAGAATAGGATCACCCTGGTACTGATGGTGTCGTAAGAGGCGACTAAAGTGCGTGTGGTAGAGTCACGTTGCCAGTAATGGCAACACGCATGGACAGACTCGACCGGATTATTACCACCCCTGGCATTTAAAACCGGCGTTAAGTAGTTTTTGGCCACTGCGTTTCGCTTTAGGTAATGCCGGGCCCCGGTGCCCTTCTTAAAGGACGGCAACGCTCCTGTAGCTCCTCTGGAGTTACTCGGGGTCGTGGGCGGCGGTGATCACTTACCATCAGGTGACCCGTACGCTCGTTTGCCGTCTTTTCTATAAAAAAAAAGCCATACTCTAAGTTGTCCAAGAGTTAGTATTAAAAGACTTTATTCGGCTTTCATGCAGAATTTATGTGGTAGCGTATTTACTGGCGGAGCCTCCTATTTTATTTCGGACGTTGAATTATTTTCAGTTACACTTTGAAGTGATCAATATTATCTATTTGTTAAGAAAAAGTATAAAAATATCAACGTAGCAGAATTTGAACCGGTGCCTTTTGGAATTCATTCTTTCTAACTACATATACATATATCCACATACAGAAAGCACAATGATTATAGCATTAACCTTTTTTCACCGATACAATAATTTCAAATAAGCAGTTCGTAAAAGGCAATTAATTACACCATATAAAATATAATTAACAAGAAAATTAGGTAGCACATTTAGAATTTATGGTTGAATGTATAAAAATGAACAAGTTAGTCGAGTAGCAGTAAGGCAAGGTGCGCCCGCGCATCCCACGCGCAGCCTTGGGACGCCAACGCTGGCGTTTCCGATATTCTAACCTGGCTGCTTTCTATGAAAAACAATATTAGTTTTATATGTTATTTGGATATTAAGATGTGTTTTTTATTGGTGGTTTGTTTTTTAACTATCGTAGCGCTGTGGGGACAGCGTCTATTGTATATAAGATGGTTTTAAGTTCGATTCTAGACTGTATTTAATAATTCATCTTGCTTTTAGAGGCAAAGTCCATTGTTAATTTATATACTATTAATTCTCTAACGTTTATGGTTAATAAACAACATCAAAGTTATGATGAAAATGTTAAACTTTGTGATTGTGTAATTCAAGTAAGCCATAATGTTTTTAAATTATTTTCCTGGTTAGTGTGTATAGTTAATTTAATATATTTTTTAATTTACAAGAAATCTTAGTTAAAACGTCAGTTGGTAGTGCCAATATATTCTTATGCTTAATTATATTATACTACTGTTGAGTTGGCGGCTTCGCCCGTGATGTATGTCAGATGGTTATATAAGTATGTATAATATCTACATACCGTCTCTCAAAGATTTCTTTTAGTGAAAATCGCATTAAAATGTGTTAAGCAGATCTAAAAAAAATATATTTAAATATACAAAATTAAATAGTTTACCAAGAACTGACTACGGTTAGCCAATAAAAATAAAAATCCACATAAATGTTTCAAGTGATATTATTTAACCTTAGAAATCGTTCATCGAAAGTGAGATAAAGTAAGTAAATACGCTTAATGTTATTAGTGTGTAAGGTCGAGGTTTCTCTAGTTAACGCCCTTTAATAATACTTTCGCTTTAGTTATATTTGGAGAACACTTTTTGCTTTTTAAAGTCGTTGTGGCGCTGCGGCACAGCATCGGAATGTAAAAGAGACGTCCTGGGGTTAGATCCTTACTTTTGTTCAGCTTCACGCTGTATCCCGCACATGGCAGGGTAGGCAGAGGGAACTTGGGAACCTAGTGTTAAGACACTCCGTTCCTCCTCCGTTCCCCACTTTCCGCCGAATTTGAGGCATTGCGTGTTGAAGTGGCGGAACTCAAAGCATTGTTTAGTCTTGTACCCAGAGCGAAGAAATGAATACATTTAATATTTAAATTGAAAATATTAAATATTTAATTTCCTCAAGTGTGAATCGAACCCACAACCTGTCAGTTACAGTCACACGCTTGTGCCGCTGCGCCACGACAGGCCTCCTACTTTTATTAACATATTATTTTCATTCCCTTCTCCTTGACAAGACAAACCGCGACTTTTAGTTCCGTCACTCAACCAACAATGTCTGGAAAATGTTGCGGAAAGTGAGAATGGAGTGTTTTAGCACTAAGTTCTTTCTATAATGCCACTTTTATATTGCACATTTATTTTCAAGTTTCATTGGGAGTTAGGCAACTGATTAAGATTTATATAAATTATTTTCATCATCACGGTGTATCCTGCACCACTAAGTTAACTACCTAATAAAAAATGTGTGACTGACTTGTTTTTTTTTTAAGAAAAGACGGCAAACGAGCGTACGGGTCACCTGGTGGTAAGTGATCACCGTCGCCCACGGCCCCGTGTAGCACCAGAGGAGCTACAGGAGCGTTGCCGTCCTTAAGGTGGAAGGGCACCGGGGCTCGGCATTATCTAATGCGAAACGCAGTGGCCAAAGCCACTACTTAACGCCGGTCTTAAATGCCGGGGGTGGTAATAATCCGGTCGAGTCTGCCCATGCGTGTTGCCATTACTGGCAACGTGACTCTACCACACGTACAACTTACTTGCAATATCTGGATTATGTCTGATAATAGCAGATTAAATTTCAGCAAGCAAAATCATTTGTATTGATAGTAAACAGTAACTTACTGACTCACTCAGTTTTACGTTATATCCTGCACATGGCAGGGTATTCAGAGGGAACTTGGGAACCTAGTGTTAAGACACGTCGTTCCGTTCCACACTTTCCACCGAATTTGAAGCATTGCGTGTTTAGTGGCAAAGACTTTTCCAAGCAACAAAAACATGATAAAACTGTCTCATTTAAATAAAAAAAAAACCTTAAAAGATTACAAAGTTACACCTATACTTAGTTTATCTTAGTAAAATAAATTGAACAAAATTGAGACCATCGGGCATATTGCCACGTCTCTCTGTAAACGTGATAGTTATGAATTCAAATACCTATCTAGCCAATGAATGAGCGCGGTTAAGTTCCGCAGCTCAACACTTAACGTCTCGAATTCCACGGGATAAAGCGTGAAATTGATATAATTAATTCTACACCAGGTGGAGAACGAAACGGAGTGTCTTGACACTAAGTCCTCAAGTAGTAGTCCCCTAGTAGTTTATTTCAGTTTAATTAGTTAAATTCTAAAATAGTCATACAAATCCGCGGCTGGCAGCTAGTGACTAAGGTTACGATATTAGTCACGCAGCTCACGGCCATGCCTTATACGAAGTAAGTAGGTACCACCGTACCGACCGACAAACATCTTTATTATATTAATATGAATGTGCTTTCCGTTTTAAAATCACATGCATATTGTTGAAATGTTGCTTGGTTTAAAATACTCAATGCTCTGTGCGATTTTAATATTTCATTGCTGTTTCTATTTAAAATGATTTTGTTAACCAAATTGTTGATTTTATTTTTTAATAATACCAAAAGTAGCCTTTCGTGGCGTAGGGACACCAGGTGTGGCTGTAACCGACAGGTTATGGGTTCGATTCCCAGACGAGGAAATGAAATATTTAATATTTCCATTTCTTCACTTTGGTAACACACGGCAAAGTGCGACTGTGAGTTCCGCTACTCAACACATAATGCCTCGATTTCTCTGGAAAATGGGGAACGGAGTGTTTTAACATTATGTTCAGAAGTTCTATCTGCCTACCATGCCATGTGCGGGATACAGCGTGATGCTGAAAAAAAATACATAGTATTTTAAAAATGGATTGTTTTAATTAAATTAAGCTTTGGTAGAGCTTAAAAGCAACGCAAAACTTATTCGCTATCTACAACACGTAGATTACGAATAGAGCACAAGCAAAAATCAAAATGAAAAATATGCCTATCTAGAAAATGTTTCACAGAATTGCTTGTTATATTTTTTTCTAGCTTCATACTATATACCGCATTACGCCAGGATAGGCAGAGGGAACTTTGGAACCTAATATTAAGATACTCCGTTCCTTACGTTCCCATATTTCAACTTTTACACAACCAACTGTTAAGCAATATGTCGTTGCCTCAATATCCGCCGAATATAAGATATTGAGTGTTGAGTAGCGGTACTCAACGCCATGCTTTGTATTTTTACAAGCGAAAGCGAAGAAATGAAAATATTAAAAAATTCTTTACCTCGAGTTGGGATCGAACCTGCAACCTGTCGCTTTTACAACCACAAACTTTATTCCTAGTGAACCAATATGTTTGTTACATAAAAATACAATTGAGGCCTGTCGTGGCGCAGCGGCACAAGAGTGCGACTGTAACCGACAGGTTCTGGGTTCGATCCCCCGTCGAGGAAAGGAAATATTTAATATTTTCAATTTAAATATTTAATGTTTCATTTCTTCGCTCTGGAAATAAGGCAAAAGCGCGGCGTTGAGTTCCGCCACTCAACACGCAATGCCTCAAATTCGGCGGAAAGTGGGGAACGGAAGTGGAACGAAGTGTCTTTACACTAGGTTCCCGGGTTCCCTCTGCCTAACCTGCCTCGTGCGGGATACAGCGTTAAAGCTAAAAAAAAATACAAAGTTAACAAATACAATTTAAAAGTTAAATTCTGATGTTATTTAAATAATAATAAAAGCATTCCGCCATATTGCATTAAAACTGATAAGTTATCTTCATTTCCAAAGTAAAAGGTGTTTTTTTTAATAAATCACTTAATATCCACTTTCACTTGCATATGTAAAAAAAACTTTGTTTATTAATTAATTTCATGAATTCTTATTGCACATGTTGATGCAGTTCTACTCAGCTTCACGCTGTATACCGCACATAGCAGGGTAGGCAGAGGGAACTTGGGAACCTAGTTTTAAGACACTCTGTTCAACTTCCGTTCCCCACTTTCCGCCAAATTTGAGGCATAGCGTGTTGAGTGGCGGAACTCAACGCCGCGTTTTGCCTTTTTACCAGAGCGAAGGAATGAAAACATTAAATATTTAATTTGAAAACATTAAATATTTCATATCCTCGAGTGAGAATAGAACCCACAATCTGTCGGTTAAGTAGTGTTAAGATATTCTGTTTTGTTTCCAACATTTCGCCAAGTTCAAATGAGTGTAGAGTGGCGGAACTCAACGCCGCGTTTTGCCTTTTTACCAGAGCGAAGGAATGAAAATATTAAACATTTTGTCTTCTTCAGTTCAGTTCTTTCATTATGGCGTTCCGAGCGTGCCAGTTGAGCACAGAATCACTTCAATCACACGTTGAATGGAGAACACACGAAGGAGAATGTACGGTAAAAAAAAAATAGAAAATTAAACGATAAGAGAATGCATGTAAAGAAAAAAGATCCACTTAGTATTGCCATCACCTAAAACAAAATAATAAATTTATACAAAATATAAACATAGACGGTTAGTAGTAGATTTAGTCTTCTTCATAACTTTAATAGAATATTATATCACCAAAATTCATACAAACACCACGTCAATCAATATTACGTTAAAAATAAAAATGAAATTTTAAACCAACATAAGGCAATCATTTTTTGCATCTTCCAAACGTGCATCCCATTCAACACAAAACTATAGACAATCGTAAAACTCCACCCTCAATAACTGTCAGTTCAATAAAAAAACAATTAAGACCCCTCACACGTTCGACACTCGAACCGTATCCGCTACCACCGACACACTCTTGGACAACCAACTGCTAAGCCATATCCACCCTTATGCTTCTCATTCATAAAATCCTATCCAAAATATTATAATTTTTCATATAATTTGTATGTATATCACAAGCTAATATCATCTCTATTCGAAGTCGGTATAGATTGTAAGTTTGTTTGTCCGTTGATAACTCAATAATGCTTCTTTCTGATCAGGAAATGCAACGAAAAAGATACTGTTACTATATTTATTTGGTGCTCGACTGTCTCTATTTTATACTACGGAGTTATTAAATTTGATCCTACAGTGTATTTTGATTTCAAATGTTTTTAAGAGGCGTGATTTGGTATTGGCTTATTTATTTTCTGAATATATATGTCTGTTTGTCTGTCACATAAAATTATATATAGTTAAATATATTTGAATTAAAATTTTAACATTTAATTAGAGAGGTCTGTCATAGCGCAGTGACGTAAATTGTGACTGATAACACGACAAGCTGTGATATCGATCCCCACTCGAGAAATGAAATATTTAATATTGTCATTTATTCGCTCTGGTAACAAGGCGAAGTGCAGTGGAGAGCTCTGCCACTTAATACTTGTGTATTCAAATTTTGCGGAAAGTGGAGATCGGAGAGAAATGTCTTAACTATTGTTTCCTAAGTCTGCTTAGCTTTTCACGTGCGGGATACAGCGTGAAGCTGGTAAAAAACATCTAAAAAAATATTGAATTTATTATGCCACACTGAAATATATATACATATTTCAGTGTGGCATAATAAATTTAATATTTTTTTATGATTTCATACTAATGTTTATGTTTCCTTAGTCTTTGCTATTCTCTTTAAATAAAAATATATTATAATAAAAATAATCTATTCTATAATAAGAGATTACGAGGCCTGTCGTGGCGCAGCGGCACAAGCGTGTGACTGTAACCGACAGGTTGTAGGTTCGATCCCCATTTGAGGATATGAAATATTTAATATTTTCAATTTAAATATTTAATGCTTTCATTTCTTCGCTCTGGTATAAGGCAAAACGCGGCGTTGAGTTCCGCCACTCAACACACAATGCCTTCAATTCGGCAGAAAGTGGGGAACAGAAGTGGAACGGAGTGTCTTAACACTAGTTCCCAAGTTCCCTCTGCCTACCCTGCCATGTGCGGGATACAGCGTGAAGCTGAGAGAGAGAGAGAGATAATAAAAGATTTCTCTAAATTAACTCAGTTTATAGGTAACGGTAAAGTTTATTCATTCATACATTCTACATAATCTCTGAACATAACCGATCGAGATAAGATTTCGTGATAACAACTATTCCATACATTTAATATGGAACAAGTGTTTGTAAACTGGATTATGCATACCGATGTTAACTAGATCAACAAATTGGAAGAATGTTGTAGTATTTCGTTTTCTATAACTAAATAATTTTTATTTTAATAGATTAGGTATTCCATTCGGCTTGGCAGGGTACGCAGAGGGAACTTGGGAACCTAGTGTTAAGACACTCCGTTTCGTTTCTCACTTTCCGCCGAAATTGAGAAATAGCGTTTTGAGTGGCTAAACTCAATGTCGCGCTTTGCTTTGAACCAGAGCGAAGAAATAAAAATATTTATTATTAAATTACCTCGAGTGGGTATCGAACTCGCAACCTGTCGCGTTTAAAGTCCCACGCTCTGCGCCACGATAGGCCTAGTTACTATCATCTCACTTCAGAGATATTGTTTACTGTGTCTACGAAACTCAAAATGTTCACCATAAAGAAACACTTGTACATATATTAATATCTCAATTATGAATATTCCCTAGAATGAGCATCAAATTCACTACCAAAACGCTTGGATAAATGCAACAGCACCACAGCACCTCACTGTATTTCAATTCCAATAAACAACCGCTTATTTTGTATCAAGTTGACGTACGCAAATATAAATTATGTTTTAAAATTGATAGCTTTTTTAATTAAACGAGCATTAATTTGAAAAGATTTATAGCTTATTTAATATTAATTTACACACTTTGCTTCATACTGAATTTTATAGGGCTTGAGTTTTAATAATGTAACCTTTATCGCATTGCGAAACGGAATTGGCCCAAAAATGTGTGTCTTGTGATGATAGTTTGACTTATTGTAAGTGCCGGAGGTGTTTGCCTCTATTCTTCTTCAATAAATAGATATATAATCTATACTTATAATAAATCTGTAACTGATCACTGAGAGATATATTAAAAATAAATCTTATATGGGAACGTTTATTATTGTAATAGGGCTACAAACATATATATATTTTGTCTGTTTGTCTATATGTCTGTGCGTTGATATGCGCTAATCTCAAAAACAGCTAACTAGTTTTAGCCTACCCTCAACATTTAGATATATTGATTTACTTAAATATATTAATAAATAAAAATGTTACGTCAATTTAAAATAATATTTATATCGACAAAATGGCTATTTTTTTATTCATTTAGTTCTAATTATCGTTTCCAATGTATAGATATGTCTTAAAAATGATAATGCTAATAGAACAAGATATCAATTGTTATAAGCGGACGAAGCCGCAGGCGGGTTGCTAGTACAGAATATGTTTTTATTCAAATCAGTAGTTTCTGAGATTAGCGCGTTCAACCAACTAAAATTTTAGATATATAATATAAATTTTCACCATAGACTTTAAAACGCGATACCAGAGTTTTAGTTAATGCAAAAGCAATAAGGGCTTTCTAGGAGATAAGGAAATGGATCATTTAAATAAATAATGCTAATATACCCGAAACATTTTATGGATAATTTGTGAAGTCAAATGTTAATATATAATAAATATAAATGTGAAACGTATAGAACTGTATATTTTTATATAAGGAAGAAAAACATCATTTTTATCGTCACCTTTCGAGACAAAAATATACACACGTATATTTAAAAAGGCAGAGAAATCTAAGTGTTAAGACACTCCATCTCTCTCGTAACATCTCATTTGAGATATTGCGTGTTGAGTGGCGGAATTTGCCCTGAGATCCTTTTGCCAGAGAGGATGTGTGAATAAATAAACGAAATTAAATCATTCTTCCGAGTTGTAATCGAAACTAACGGTCGTTCTTAAAGTCAAACGATGTGTGCCTCAAATATTTTAGAAATTATTAAACGGCTTTTAAACTGTGAATTTATCTATATATTTTTTCAGTCTAAAAAATGTGGCGCAACTTAAATGAAGCTGACATATAGCAGTGTCAGCTGATATTTTTTTTTTATGGATAAGTCAGGGCAAACGAGCGTACGGGTCACCTGATGGTAAGTGATCACCGCCGCCCACGACCCCGTGTAGAACCAGAGGAGCTACAGGAGCGTTGCCCGTCTTTAAGGTGGATGGGCACCGGGGCCCGGCACTACCCAATGCGCAGTGGCTACTTAACGCCGGTTTTAAATGCTGGGCTTGGTAACCATCCGGTTGAGTTTACCCATAAGTGTTGCCATTGTTGACAACGTGACTATCCGACGTACTTTAGTCGCCTCTTACGACCGCATCAGTACCAGGGTGATCCTATTCTACGCCGGAATCACACGGCGAAAATCTTAATACTAAGACAGTCTCCTTCTAAAATCTAGACATTTCGTGTAGAGTGCCGGAATTCTACGCCCCAGTTTGTCACTCGTAATAACTCCGA
Source organism: Eueides isabella (assembly GCA_019049475.1). Lineage (NCBI taxonomy): Eukaryota > Metazoa > Arthropoda > Insecta > Lepidoptera > Nymphalidae > Eueides > Eueides isabella. The sequence goes on from CM032402.1 coordinate 10,746,760, forward strand.
AAAACTGTTATTTATTAATTTTTATTTTCAGTCTAAAAAATGGGCGTAACTTGACTGAAGCTGACATATGGGAAATCCTATCAAAACAATCTCCGTCCAAAATCGAGACATTTCGTGTAGAGTGGCGGAATTCAACTCCGCATTTTGTCACATAATAGCTCCGATAAAGTTTAACCAACGACTCTTTTGGATTAAAGCTCAACCACATGTACGCACTATATTGTCAAATAAACTATTAAGCTCTTTTTAATATTGAAAATTAATATTTAGTAAGATGCGTTTGATCTATTTCTCAACGAGGAAGCGATGGCCCTTAGAATGTGACCCAGCTATATTTATTCAACATAGCAAAACGCACCTTCCGTTCAGTTCGTAACCGACATCCGCCATTTCATAAGATTTTTCTATTTTTTGTGTAGGTATGTTAACAAGGTGATGCGTTAATTGGGTGTATTATGTGTATATAATATGCAGATAAGGTACGATAATGGAACGAGTCCTAATAACACTAGGTTCCCAGGTTCCCTTTGATTACTCTACTGACAGGATACAGCGTGAGCTGATAGTTGTAGGTATATGGCGAACATGATTTAACGATGTTTATATGCAGTTTTTCTCAATATGAATTAATTGAAAAAAGCATAGCTCGCTCGTACTCATGGGAATGAAGATTTATAAAGTAGAAACAATAATTTCAAGATCGCACAGTAGCACAGTCATCTTACTGGAAGCGCTACTGTTAGTGCGATACGATTTACACTCATATGAATGAATATTTTCAATTTCTAGCTTCGGTGAGAAGAATAAACGCGGCGTTGAGTTCCGCCACCCGACACGACATGACTTAAAAAATGAGCAGAAAATCAGTACTAAAGCGAATTAAAACTTCAAAATTCGTACTCTACATATATTAAATTAAAAAAAAAAAAACTTTTGTATGAAATTAAACAAAAGATCTAGTAGCCATTTGTTCAAAATATTAAAAAAAAACCTGCTTAATAGTCCAGTTATCGAGGTATGCAATCATGATAATTTATATTTTTAAAAAAAAATCACCTTAAAGGACGGCAACGCTCCTGTAGCTCCTCTGGAGTTACTCGGGGCCGTGGGCGTCGGTGATCACTTACCACCAGGTGACACGTACGCTCGTTTGCCGTCTTTTCCATAAAAAAAAATCTTACAGGAGGCGCTAATTAATGTAATAGAGTCCAAAATGGTAATTTCTTAATTTTTCGTCTTTTCTTTGTCAGTTAGTCTGTGCGTTTGTACGGGCTTATCTCAGAAACGGCTGACTAGATTTTAACGGCAGTAAACAGGAGTAAGTTTTCGCTATTATATTTTGGCAACCTACCCGCAACATTTAGTGTTAATTTATTTAATCGGTTAAAAAATATCATGTATTTAACTTAAATTTTAGTTTTCAATGTATTGATATTGTCAATCAAGCGGGCGAAGCCGCTGTTGGCAAGTCGTTTATATAACGCACAGTAGCTATCAAGGTATTATAATCAGGGTCTAGGTACCTCGGTACACTTTAAACTACACTTCTGTTTGACATACATTTTTTATTTATTTCCATTTATTTGCCATCACACCAAAGACTCAGTTAAAGAACTAGTTTACAATAACCAATAATCAAAGGGATTTCTTTAAAAATAAGAAGACCCACTAACCCAAAATACATCATTTAATGAAACAAAATGCCTTTGAATTATTCATGAAGCCCTATTCGGATCAATCGATTCTCGATATAACCTGACAAAGTTAAATGACAGCATCCGGCTACAAATACTGACTGAGTCAAATGGCTTTCGCCTTTCATAGGGTTATATTTGTAATCGTTCTAATCGCATCGTTTATCAACGTTTTGAATTGTGATTTCTCTTAATTTTGATAGTCAATATCGATTTCTTGCGGTATGTGAGTTAAGATTATTATAATAATATATCATTTATTAAATAGGTTAGGCCTAATATTTAGAATTGGTTTTGGACAGCATTGTCATACTTCATTTAATCTTGCGAATAAGCAATAATGTATGGCAAATATCAAGTTAACGAGTAACGACAATAAAAAAAAAATAACAAACAAAAAAAAAATACTACCTAGTCTTGGAAAATTCCCTGTAACTCTTAAACTGCTAATCTGATTTAAAAAAAAACATAGCAAACATACAAAAATAAAAAAAAACAGTAAAAATATAAACATATAAAAAAACAACCACCACCAAGGCTCTCGATTCAAACAACTGCACTTAAATCGGCTCAGGATCTACATTGCCTCAGACATATAGGTCGAAATATCTTTATGTCATAAGTTAACAGTGGTCCAATTGGTTACTTTTTTCGTTGGTCATTTTATATGGAATTAAAGAGGATGTAGCAACCATTTATTATTAAGTTATCAGCTTAAATGAGATGTATTCATTTATTAACAACTCTATTACGTTTTATAATTTTGATTTTTTTTTGTAAAAATTAAAGAAATAAATAAATAATAAAAAGGAAATAATAATATATACCTAATAAAATTATTTTAGTTATCTGTGTAAATCTAATTCCTAAGAGTTCGAACGATGTGCGTTTCGTTAATTCAATTCATTATAGAGAAAAGTGCACATAATTTTTTTTTAAATAACATTCGAAATATACAACTATCCCAGATAAAAAGTAGTCAGAGGGAACCTGGGAACCTAGTGCTAAAACTCTCCGTTTCGTTACTCTCGGTATCTACGTATTAAAATTTTATTAAAATTTCGTTCAATAAAATACTAGACACACGAGAAACCATTTGCAATTAATATGTACCTATTATATATTATATTAAAAGAACATGGCAAAGAGCAATTTAACAATGTAGAGCCCCGCCTTCTAAGCTTCCATTTATTATCTATAATCTAACCTACAACCAAATTACGTTGTAACGTTTAATAAAATGCATTATGAAAAATATTATTATGGTTATCGTAGTCCGGTACCGTCAATTGTGAAAATAGTGGGTTCAAATTTCTTTTTTTAGAACTTTATCTTTTATGCAGCATGGAAGACATGGGAAACTTAGTATTATTAAATAACGTTTTCGCTTTAATTTCGAAATACTGTGCAAATATTGAGTTGTGAACTCAACGCCGAGTTTTCATAACCGTCACGTGTATAGTAAAAAAAGATTAAACTATAATAGAAGGCTTTAAATAATTGAACCTACGTACCTTAAAAATGTTTTAAGGTACGTAGGTTCAATTATTTAAAGCCTTCTATTATAGTTTAATTTAAACTTAAAATGTTTTATCAACATATCTTGTGAGCGTTTTCTTAAAAGTTTAAAAAATCACAATATTAGCATTTACTGTCTGCTTTTTTTAAAAAAAAAATATCTACTAACACCAATTATTAAATTGTAATACAAAAATAATTTAGATTTTTTTATAAATATAGATAAAAAAAATCTAAATATTTCAAGATTCAGATCGAACCCGTGACCTTCAACAGATAAACACAATAGCCAACAACAAAGTATCCCTTTAATCGTATAAAAACACGTTTGCCTAATAAAGATTAAAAAAGTGTAGTACCATTTAGTGTAGGCTGTATAGTTGTATACGTATAATCATTAAAAGCAATAGTTGACATTGACAGCTACAAGTGAGTTGTCAGATATACCAGTTAATTTACATCCCACACGGCTGTTTCGGTTATAAAAACTTTATACGTTAAATATTTGTTTTCAAATTAATTTGCGCATATATAAAAGTATGTAATATATTTTATACAAGTCTTTTATGATGTAGTTCTAGGTTCAAATTTAAGGTTAGCGATTTCGAATCGTTTGGTTCTCTTGAATTTCGGCATTTGATAAAACGGGAGAGATATGTAAATAAAAAAAATAAATATATATATATATATATATATATATATATATATATATATATATATATATATATATATATATATATATATATATATATATATGTATGTATGTATGTATGTATATATATATATATATATATATATATATATATATATATATATATATATATATATATATATATATATATATATATATATTTGAACGAATGGCTTAGTTGGTCAGACGCTTTTTGAATTTAAGTTTATTAAATATAGACTTATATATTTATTATTTAAAGTTTTTATATTGTAGTTGAATTAATTTTCTATTTGTAACAAATATGGTTTCAATTTGCATATAAAAGTATATTTAAAAAAATATCGTTTTTTATTAATTCCATTTCTTTCATTAAATACATAATTTTCTTATCTATACCTTTTATCTTAATCAATTAACATTAGAAATGGAATTAAAAAATACCGATTTTCCAAAACATACACCTAAATATATAAAACAACCTTGCAGAGTATCTTAATAGGTATTTTATCTAAAAGCACACGTAATCAGATTTTTAAATAAACTGCTATCTACTGATAACAGCTAATGTATGTAGATACATATCTCAATGGCTTTTGTATTTTAACAATCATTTTTCACAAACAAATTGGCAACTATATCGTCTAGGTATAATATACCTCAAAACTATTCAAATCTACAAGGATTTTAGTCATAATTTGAATTTATTATATGACCTAAAGTACTAATTATCATATCTTGTTCCTTGTAAATTTACTATCTTACGTATAAATGTTTACGTCCATTTTTTATCTGATAATAAGTTTTATTATGATGAAACAGTGGCTTTCATTTTTTTCTCACGTATCGCAAAAAGTATATGAAAAAAGTAATAATACTACCATACGGCTACTATATAAACAAACTTCATTTTGAATAATTTAAAAATGTAACGACTTTATCCAAGGTGACACTGTAGAAAATATAATTTATGCGCACAAAAACTCAAACAAAAATAATTAAAGTAACAATTTCATTTTTGTTATACACAATTTTTAAAGGAGCACTCAGAAATGTGGCGAAAAGCACAGATACCAAAAAAAATATATATAAATAAATAAACTTAAGCAGTATTCTCTATTTTTAGCAAAGGTGACACTTTTGAAAACAATTTTATACTTTTAAATTGAAAAATTAGCAACGGTTAATTCATAACACATCCGTTTATCCGTATTACATAATAAAAACAAAAGTGACATACTTAAATCAGCAAATTGTAAACGTCAAAATTTGCCGCGCGCGCGCCTCTTTTTATTTCAGCGACGCGTGCTAACAGGCTAAGCGTCGCGAGCGTACTGCCGCGCGTCCTTCGACTTTCACTATAAGCGCATAAATAAAATAATACTTATACTTAGTCTGTGGCTAACTTTAGTTCAGCTTAGGTGCGGTCTGAAATCTGAATACCTAGAACTTTATTGTTGTAATTGGTAAATTTTATTATTATTATGAATAGTTTTTATTATATTGTGGTTAAATTATTTATACCAACTATTCTTAAATAATTTTATTTGATCTTCTATATTTTTGTAGATTTAAAAAAAAAACATATTTCAAATCTTTTTTTTTTTTCAAATCTTTTATATAGAATTTTATTTAAGAACTATTTATATTATGAGGTTACCACATTCTTCAAGATATAGTCATATTAAAAGTCTTAAGTTATGAAAGTAAAAATAAATTTTAGCAATATTTTAAAGTTACTTAATTCAAGATTAATACATCATATATACATACGATGTATATGTATTAATATTTTATTGCAATCAACAATTTTTTATTGCAATACTCGCTGAATTTATAATATGTTTATTAAGTTTATTAAGATGTTATTTCAAATGTTCATGTCCTTATTTGTACCTGGGCGGATCCTGATCAAACTGTCAAATATAACACTACATAAGTAATGATCATATTTTGGTCCAGCAGGTATTAATAATCGATAAAGAATACTTAAAAGTAGAAATGAAAAAAAAAACTAAAAATAAAAGAAACAAGAAAAAAAAAACACTTTATACTGATGAATAAATACATGTCATGTTATTCTAGAAATAACTATTGTATTTGGATCAATGGAAATCTTTAAACACGTGTTTCCAGTAAATAGCGATGAAGAGGCTGCGGAAATGCTTACATAAAAGACTTATACGATGTGAGAAATCATACAAACAAACAAACAAAAAGACCGCCATCGCGTGTACTGAATACAAAAGTCACATTATAATACGGGGCACGTCGCGTTATATAACTAAGTTGGCTGCATATTTCCTCTAGATTTGCATTTACTTTGTGTATAAAGTAGTTTAGTTATGTTATTACAGTAGCGTATTGGAACGTGAACGTTTCGTTTTCTTCGTTTTAGCGTTTTTTAATCTGTTGATGTTTTTATCTGTTGACACTTATCCTGAATTATTTTTGATTCAACCCATATTTTAATCAAAAGTATACTAATACTTTTTAATAAATCTTTAATAAAGTTTAAATTTCAATACTAAACAACAAATTGTGGGTTTTGAAATATTTAATATTTTCATGTTTTCATTTCTTCGCTCTGGTCACAAGGCAAAGCGCGGCGTTGAGCGTCGCCACTCAACACGCAATGCTTCAAATTGGGTGAAAATGGGCAACAGAAATAGATCGGAGTGTCTTAACACTATGTCCCCAAGTTCCCTCTGCCTACCCAGCCGCGTGCGGGATACGGCGTGAAGACTACGCATAGTTTATGCTCTACTTCAAAGCAATTTGCTTTAGTAATCAATAAACAGACATAAATATATATAGGTAGGTAAAAAAAATAACTATACTGTATTTTTACATCTTCCTAAAGAAGAAGCATATCTTTATTAACAATATAAAAACAAAACTAACATTATTTCAACGTTAGTGTGATAACATTGCAAGTATTAGTTACCTACGTTTATCTTATTTAGTATTATCCTTTAATGTATTGGCAGGTTGGTATTGAGTCACGTTTGGGTAAACAAGTAGCGAAACGTTATCAAAGGACACACAGACAGCCTGGCATGACATTATAATGAAAAGATATATATATATATATATATATATATATATATATAAAAATCTAATAATTTATTATTATTTTTGTAAGTATACCACCTGATTGAGGTTATAGTTGTGGCGCTGCGGCACAAACTTGTTGTATACGAGGCAAGTGGGAGATTCAATAAAATTTAGTAAGTATTTTATATTTTTTTTATGTTTAAATATAAATTTTTGAAAATAAAAAGTACAAATTTTTAAAAAAGTATAAAATGTGAACGCAACGCTTGTTTTTACAAGCGCGTAGAAACTTATGACGTAGCTTGATGACATCGTATGGCTTAGTTGGTCAGAGCGCGACGGATTCCAAAAGACGCGGGATCAAATCCTTGCTACGTTCAAAATTTTTGTACGTTTTTATAAATTTATATTTCATATTTCGTGGAGATATTGGTTGCTATTGGTTCAACAAATCAAATCAATGCCTCCAGTATTCGACGGAACGTTGTGAGAACGAGGTGTCTGTAAGTTTTGACTTAGGTTCCCAGGTTCCCTCAGTCTATCCCGCTATATGTGAGATATAGTATGAAGTTAAAAAAATGTATTACCAGTAACAGCTCACGCATATCCCTCACATAGCAGGGCGCGAATTCACTTTTTACCAGTGCGACGAAATGCAAATAATAAATTATTCATTCCCACAAGTAGAAATCGAACTTACTATCACTTACATTGACACACCTCTATATGTGAGATGTATAACCAGTAACAGCTCACGCATATCCCTCACATATATGCCACTGAGTCATGACGGCCTCAAAGGTATAATCAATACAGATTTAATGGGTATTACGTTAGTTCTTATTATAAATATTGTTGGTTTGATGTGTTATTTCATACGTACAGTACTGTATGTTTTACTAAGAAATAGCTTCGTGGCTCAGTGCTCAGTAACTAATGATACATCACAGGTTCAATTCCGGCTGATAGCAAATATCATTAAAATAATAATACTTATGCTGTCGTAACCGTCAAAGCCAGTGTAATTTTATTTTTAATCAGTAAACTAAATCATTTCCATTACTTTACTCTGGTGATAAGACAAAACGCAGCGTTAAGTACCACCACTCCACGACCGATGTCTCGAAAAGTAGGCGTGAGTTTTGTGAGAATAGGAATGTCTCAACACTACGTTCTCTTTGCTTACCCCTGTAACTTGTGAGTATTAGGAGCTTTACACTGTAAGCTAAAAGAGTTATAACATTCATTTTAATATGGCCGCTTCAAATACATATTTAAAAGTAACATAAATATTGAACAGTTATTTAATAATCGTTTTTTTTTTATGGAAGAGACGGCAAACGAGCGTACGGGTCACCTGATGGTAAGTGATCACCGTCGCCCACGACCCCGAGTAACTCCAGAGGAGCTACAGAAGCGTTGCCGTCTTTTAATGTGGAAGGGCACCGGGGCCCGGCATTACCTAATGCGAAACGCAGTGGCCAAAGCCACTACTTAACGCCGGTCTTAAATGCCGGGGGTGGTAACAATCCGGTCGAGTCTGCCCATGCGTGTTGCCATTACTGGCAACGTGACTCTACCACACGTACTTTAGTCGCCTCTTACGACACCATAAGTATCAGGGTAATCCTATTCTAAGCCGGGATCACACGACAGAAAACATATACTTTAGTATATACTTTATATTGTCGATATTCCATCTTATACTAAAGTATATCGTTACATATACTTTAGTATAAGATAATTATGCGCATATGGAATATCGACAATATGTGTTTTTATAGGAAAACAGCAAGTGGTACGATCATATTATGATCTTTTAAGTTCAAGGTAAGCCGTCGTTGATCTCCAAAAAAAGTGAAATGTCACGAACAGTAACCAAACTCCTTTTATACAATTTTTAATACAACAAAAAAAACTTAAAAAATTGTTTATTTATAAGGTCTGTTGTGGCTCAGCGCCACAAGCCTGTAAACGATAAGTTGTGGGTTCGATCCCCACTCGAGAAAATGAAATATTTAATACTCACTTTGTCGGTTACAGTCACACGCTTCTGCAACTGCGCCACTACAGGCCTCAAGTTATATTAATATTTTCAAATTAAATATTTTATGTTTCCATTTCTTCGCTATGATAACAAGGCAAAGCGCAGCATTGAGTTCCGCCACTCATCACGCAATGTCTCTAATTCGGCGACAAGTGGCAAACGGAAGTGAAACGGAGTGTCTTAACACTAGGTTCTCAAGTTCCCTCTGCCTACCCTGCCATGTGCGGGATACAGCGTGAAGCTGAGTTGAGTTTAATAATACAGGTAAACCCGACTACAATTTGAATTTTTATTTCTTGTGACCAAAATGGAATCAGAAACGAGCTTTTAATCGTCTTTTTATTCTTTACATTCCAAATTTTAAACGTTGCTAAATTAGAGCTTCGTGTAATGAGAGTGGAAATACATTTTACACAATTAAAATAACAAAAGTATTAAATACAATTCCAAAATTGACTGATTTATGATATATATGTTTTTCTTATTTACTTATGTACCACACGAATTATACGTAAAAAATTTTAGAAAATATATAAGGACAAAGAATTATGACACTGGATTACTCATTTCTACGAGAGATCTCTAGCAGACAGCATGAAGTATATCTAGAAATGTTATCCTTATAATAAATTTGTCTATGTAACAGTTTAATTTTAATTTTTTAAGGGATTCTTTTTTTGCATTTCAAACTTATATATTCTTTACAATACTAACTCACTTACTTATATGGTGGGCACAGGATTATTCTGGGGTGGGCACTACGGCCCACCTGGCACTCAACAATTTTTATTCAAAAGAAGTAGTTACAAGTTTCATTTTTTGGACGTCAAACAATTTACCAACAATTCATTAAAGTAACAGCCTCAGACCTGAGAAGAACCGGCAAAAGAAACTCAGTGAGAAATTCTGTTGTTTTTATTTTATTTTATTTTATCAATTAAACAAAATATACAAACAAGCATGAACATTATATATAATTCCAAATCAAACGTTACAATAAATTAATAAATTTTTTATGTAAATATATTAAGTATAACAAAATAAAATTGTAACCTAACATTATTGTAAAATATTATCTACTACTAACCGTCTATGTTTTAGGTGATGGCAATACTAAGTGGATCTTTTTTCGTTACATGCATTCTCTTATCGTTTAATTTTCTATATATATATATATATATATATATATATATATATATATATATATATATATATATATATATATATATATATATATATATATTTATATATATATATATATATATATATATATATATATATATATATATATATATATATATATATATATATATATATATATGTATATGTATATGTATATGTATATGTATATGTATATGTATATGTATATGTATATGTATATGTATATGTATATGTATATGTATATGTATATGTATATGTATATGTATATGTATATGTATATGTATATGTATATGTATATATATATATATATATATATATATATATATATATATATATATATATATATATATATATATATATATATATATATATATATATATATATTTACCGTACATTCTCCTTCGTGTGTTCTCCATTCAACGTGACATTGGCGAAGTGATTCTGTGCTCAACTGGCACGCTCGGAACGCCATAACGAAAGAACTGAACTGACATTAATAAAAATATAAAATACCACTCGCTATTTGTTTGATCGCCTATCTATTAGTTAATAGTAACAAAATTTTCCTCACAAACACTTGTCATGAATTATTTATAGCTTCGTTCTAAACACGAGCAAAAAACCTGGAACACATGTGTTCTTAGAAAAATGACATTCCACTTATAATTTCAAAGTTATTGTTAAACCACAATATACTTAGTAATTTAAAAAAAAAGTAAACTTGACATAAATACATTATCTTAAATAGGTATTAATTTATCGGTTAGGTATGCAACATATCACAATACGTACCTGACCATTTTATTGGTAGTGGTACTTGGGGGTAGATTTGTGATAAATAGTAAATAAAAATATTTATTTATTTACGGCGTTGAGTTCCGCCACTCAACACGCAATGCCTCAAATCGGCGGAAAGTGGGGAACGGAAGTGGAACGGAGTGTCTTACACTAGGTTCCCGGGTTCCCTCTGCCTACCCTGCCTAGTGCGGGATACAGTGTGAAGCTAAGTAAGAAAGTATTTATTTTATTTAATATAAATCGATTAATTAATATAAGTAAATAATCGATTTCTGCGAAAACAATTGATCGATTGTTTTTTTAAATTATTTCTAAATTCTACTAGCTATAACTGTTTATACTCCTATAAATTACTCTTAACATTCTTATCACAATTAATCAGATTTATACAAAATAAAATGATATTTTCTTTTATGGAAAAGACGGCAAACGAGCGTACGGGTCACCTGATGGTAAGTGATCACCGTCGCCCACAGCCCCGTGTAACTCCAGAGGAGCTACAGGAGCGTTGTCGTCCTTTAAGGTGGTAGGGCACCGGGGCCCAGCATTACCTAATGCGAAACGCAGTGGCCAAAGCCACTACTTAACGCCGGTCTTAAATGCCGGGGGTGGTAATAATCCGGTCGAGTCTGTCCATGCGTGTTGCCATTACTGGCAACGTGACTCTACCACACGCACTTTAGTCGCCTCTTACGACACCATCAGTACCAGGGTGATCCTAATCTAAGCCGGAATCACACGGCATAAATATAAAAAAGCCAACTTTTTCAAAAACTTATAACTTTGAAGGTAAGAAAGAAATAAATCAAATATCATTATGATAATTTTTAAAATTATACAATAATACTTATATATAGTATATAAAAATAATATTATGAGTATCGCAACAAAAAATACTAGACTAGTAATAGAATACTTAAAATAATATTATTCAATGCCTCAATTTCGGCGGAAATTAATGGAACGGAAGTGGAACGGAGTGTTTTAACACTAGGTTCCCAAGTTCCCTCTGCCTACCGGCATGGTATTTACCACCATAGTAAAGTTTTTTTTTTCGTATTTTCCATTGAATTTTCCATATTTTTTACTTAGTCAAACAAAATAGGTTTAAGTATAGATAAACATTCCCTCGTGTAGGGTGAAACACCAAAACCGCAGTTTTCTGCTTTACAAAGTAATTTTAGAAAGGAAGTATCCTTTTAAATAGTAGAAATAATTAATACAAAAATTTAAATATATCCGATTTTTAATAAAATGTTAGTGTACAGATTCACCTGGTCTTAATTTAACTATTTCCGGCCTATTAGGATCGCCATTACCTCTAACTACATAAACAGTTTGCAAATTATCGTTAATATTTATGTTATTGTTATTAGTATTTCGAATACCATTTGTATAATATCGATTATAATATGCTATATTATTATTAGGTTTAACATAATTACTATAATGTTGCTGATAATTCTGAGATTCTGGAAAGGAAAATCTATTATTACTATAATCATTATTAATTATTTCCTGGTTACTTTCTGGAAATTTAAGAGCTTTACCTTTTTTGTTAGAATTTTCGTATAAATTATCATTATATTTGTTACTATTATCAAATATTGTATTATAATTGTTATTTACATAGTTATTATCATTTGGAAACGTCCAATTTTGATTTTCATCCTGATAATCATCAATAAACTGAGATAATGGCTTATTTTGTATACGTTTCTGAATTTTATTTGCGTTATAGCCGTAACCGTAACCGTGGCCGTAGTTTTGGTTATAAATTGCTTGAGGATTCGGTTGCTGGAAACCGTGTTGTTGGTTGCCAGGGTTTGAATTGTAAATACCATAATTTTGTTGGACATAATTCTGTTCTTGATTGAAGTTATTTTGAGAGAGATGATTGTATAGTTGTTCTACATTCTGTTGACCTTGTTGAGGAGCGTTGAAAAATCTGTAAATTTTACAATAATTGTTTTGATTGAAAAAGTAAGTCAAGTATATCAGTATATCTTAGATAAAAAATTAAATAGTTTATATATTACACCAAACTGAATGATTCATCAAAACTTTGAAAAACCAAAATTCCCGGTATGTTAGTATTGATATAAACCTTCAATACATTATTACTAATAGTTAAAAGCTTCCATGCATAATATTTAAATCCTTACCTAAAAAAACCACCATTATGATTGTTCAAATAATGGACAAGTGGTTCAGTGTCGGTCGGACACAGCGGGTACGCGTACCGACACGACGCGGTGTTGCCTCTCGACGACATGCCCAAGAACACAGCTCGCCCAAACACAAATAGTGGATTTGTGCTAATGCCGTTGTACGCTGTGAGTAATCTGGAAAGGAGCCGTCCATTAATATAATGTTTTTTGTAGCATTTTTAAAAACAACGAACAAACAACAAACTATAGCAAGGCAAAGCGCGACGATAAAATCCGTCACTCAACACGTAATGCCTCAAATTCGGTGGAAAGTAGGAAACGGAACAGAGGAAAAAAAATATTTTGGTCAAATCATAAATTGAGTACTAAGATTTTTGAGTTTTTCATTATTTCAAGATAAACAAATTCAGGACACAATTAAATTATTATTTAAATAACGATTTTATGTAGTTACAGCAATGTAATTAATATATTATAGTACTGTAACATGACGGTTGCGAATTCGATATCTGCTGGGGAGAGGCGACCCGGCGTTGAGTTCCGCCACTCAACACGCAATGCCAAGGTAATTCAGTGAAAAGTTGGAAGCGGAAGTAGGTTTCGAGGTTCCCGCTACTTCCCAAAATACAAAGTGTAACTGAGAACAAAATTACGTAAGATCTACTCACGTAAGCAAAGGTTGTAGTCCAGACACTGCTTGTAATAAACCGGAAGTGCCCAAATTTCCTCCACCGGCAGCTTCACATAGAAGCCGCGCGACACATTGCCGGTCGTCGTACAAAGCTATTGACGATAGCGCTTCCGTCACTCTGTACAATGCTGAGGTTGCTAGAGATGGTTCTGGAGGATCTGTAATATTATTTTATTTATATATTGCTATCTTTATGTCTAAGGTAATTTTAAACTATTACACGTAATAATAACTGAATGTATTGCTCAGCTTATCTTAACGTTTAAGTAGTTTCCGTTCCCATTAAGGTTCCCAGGTTGCCTTTTTTTTTATTTTTTTATGGAAAAGACGGCAAACGAGCGTACGGGTCACCTAGTGGTAAGTGATTACCATAGCCCACGGCCCCGAGTAACTCCAGACGAGATACAGGAGCGTTGCCGGTCTTAAATGCCGGGGGTGGAAATAATCCGGTCGAGTCTGCCCATGCGTGTTGCCATTGCTGGCAACGTGACTCTACCACACGCACTTTAGTCGCCTCTTACGACACCATCAGTACCTATTCTAAGCCGGAATCAAACGGCACTCGTCTCGCCGGAGCGAGGAAATGGAAATAATATTTCATTCTCATGATGGGAAATCGAATCCACATTCGTTGGGTTTACAGTCGACAGTTTGTGCCCCTGAGCCATGACGACCTGGAAATTAAATAATTTAAATATAAACATATTTGTATTTAAGCTAGTGCCCATCATCTCTTTTCCCTCCTCTTCTCCTAATTTTCTCTTCTTCTTCTCCAAATTTTAAATTTATTATTTACATATATCTCCTGCTTGTTTTAAAAAAAAGGATAAGTTATGTGGTTGTTGACCAAATTTGCGAATTGTATGCCATTCTGTTTCGGAAAATGGTTTTATTTTTTAAGCAATAAAATATAGTAATATTAATACACAGCTTCACGCTGTATCCCGCACGAGACAGGGTAGGCAGAGGGAAACCCGGGAACCTAGTGTTAAGACACTCCGTTCCACTTCTGTTCCCCACTTTCCGCCGAATTTAAGGAATTGCGTGTTGAGCGGCGGAACTCAACGTCGCGCTTTGCCTTATTACCAGAGCGAAGAAATGAAACATTAAGTATTTAAATTGAAAATATTCAATATTTCATTTCCTCGACTGGGGATCGAACCCACAACCTATCGGTTACAGTCACACGCTTGTGCCGCTGCGCCACGACAGACCTCACAGTAATATTAATAAAATACTAATTTAGGATATGCTATTTCTATATTTGACGTTGCCAAAGGTTTTGTATATGAATGTCAATCTAAAATTTGCGGTCAGTGACCCCGAGGCACAAGCGTGCAACTGTAAGCGCTATTGTTTTTTCAAGTCATCACATTGGTAACAAGGCAAAACGCAGCGACTCAAGAAGTAATCTTTCATTTACTGGGAATTTGAAACGTCTTAAAGTGAACGGAGTGTTTTAACACTAGGTTCCCAAGTTCCCTCTGCCTACCTTGTCATGTGCGTGAAACTGAAAAAAAAAATCAAGGTACATACTATAATATTGTCCAAAATAAGGATTTATCGATCCTGTACCATAGTTGGGAAGAGGTCCAACTCCTAGATGCTGTGGAGGATGTGGGTGCTGCCTTGGTTTCCTTTTCTTGAGCCGTTTCTTCTTAACATCTCGAAATTTAACTTCTGAATTTTGATAAATATTATCATTTATTAACTTGACAGGATTATTATAATTATTATAATCGCCAGCAAGATCGTTCTCATATTCTTTAAATCTAATTGGTTGTAATGTATCTTCGGATTGAGTAATTCCATTGTTAGCTCTTCCAAGCACTGTAGTATTGAAAATTTTGCTGGAATCCGAAATATTTTTTTGTTATCAATTTCTTACTTTAATAATAATATTATTGAATTATAACAATTAACATATGAAAAGTATTGTATATTTATATTTCTTATTTTCAATTTAAAAAAGATATCATCGTGACATAGTAAAACAGCTTCTGACTATAAATTCAGATAGATAAACTATTTATATATCACTGTTTACCAAAGCAAACAATCATCTAAAATTTGGGCAGAAATTTGAAAACACTCTCTTAATTTGACTGGTAACAGGTACATAAGGTTATAAAGAAGTCATCAAAAACATACGCCTTAAGTACTAAAACATGAGACCAATCGTGGCCCAAAAGCCAAAAGTGAATCTGTACAAGGCAGGTCACAGGTTCGATTTTCGTGAAAGATGTATAATAAAATTACAGATTTATTAGAGGTAAAATAGTCATTTTTAATATTTTGTCTGTGTTTGTACGCGCTAATCTCAGTAACGGCAGGCAACTTTCCATCAACATTTTGTGTTTGATAATGTTTTTAGAATATGAAATTCATTGATAAGACAATAAAATACTGTTATTCAACTGTGTGTGACGCTGCGTGTGGATCGCTAGTATTTAATATTTTCATTTCCTCTATGTGACAGAATTGTTAAATTCTATCAGTCAATGCCTCCAAAATTCGACGAAAAGTGTGGAAAAATTGTAACAAAAGGTTCCTAATCTCGCCCCGGGTTACTCTGCCATATTACTCGTAAATAAGTAAATATCAATAAAACAAATTGAACTTACGATAGCAAGTCCATTGGATCATAATTTGCTTTAGTTTCGTTCTCAGGCGCCGCAGTATAAACGTTTGATATTAAAAGTAGAGTAGTGATTATGCTAAATTTTGTCATACTTGAAAGTTGGGGATCTGAAAATAAATTTTTGGGTAAATATATATATATATATATATATATATATATATATATATATATATATATATATATATATATATATATATATATATATATATATATATATATATATAGTACCTACTGTTTTTAATTTTTCACTCAATTTTTAACATTAATACTAACAAAAGAGCTTTTAAAAGCTTTTAAGAAAAAATGAACGTAAATGAGTTGATGACACAAATATTAACGCTGTAAGTAGAAACTCTAAATATAAGTTGTTAGTAACATTTTGTCAACTACCTCAACGCCTACGTGGTTCTCACGACTACATTTAAAAAATAGAGGCCTGTTGTGGCGCAGAGGCATAAGCGTGTGACTGTAACCGACAAGTTCTGGGTTCGATCCCCAGTAGAGGAAATGAAATATTTAATATTTTCAATTTAAATATTTAATGTTTCATTTCTTCGCTCTGGTAATAAGGCAAAGGGCGGCGTTGAGTTCCGCCACTCAACACGAAATGCCTCAAAATCGGCGGAAAGTGGGGAACGGAAGTGGAACGGAGTGTCTTAACACTAGGTTCCCGGGTTCCCTCTGCCTACCCTGCCTCGTGCGTGCAGCGTGAAGCTAAGAAAGAAAGAAAGAAATATCAAACAGTAAATGAAACATCAAACAGTTCTAAATTTATATATGTATAATAGAGATAAAAAAGCTCGTTTGCACCTTTGTCCTAAACAAACAAATAATAATGTATTAATATTTTTTGATAATAAATATAATCTATAGATACTAAATTAAAAAATATAAACGTAGCAGGATTTGAACCCGTGCCTCTTGGAAACAAAGACATAAGTTCAACGAATTTTCTTTCCTAAGTGTGTGGAATAACACTTTTAAAATGGTAAAATGATCTATTAACTTTCATATTTCTATATAATTATTCAACATTTGATTCAAATGAGAATATATTATATAGCACATAATAAAAATATTTTTTCAATATTATTTTTTTTTTTTTTTTTTTTCAGCTTCACGCTGTATCCCGCACTAGGCAGGGTAGGCAGAGGGAACGAAAGTGAAACCTAGTGTTATGACACTCCGTTCCACTTCCGTTCCCCACTTTCCGCCGAATTTGAGGCATTGCGTGTTGAGTGGCGGAACTCAACGCCGCGCTTTGCCTTATTACCAGAGCGAAGAAATGAAACATTAAATATTTAAATTGAAAATATTAAATATTTCATTTCCTCGACTGGGGATCGAACCCAGAACCTGTCGGTTACAGTCACACTCTTGTGCCGCTGCGCCACGGTAGGCCTCAAATATTAATTATTAATTTAATATAAAATTATTTAATAAAATATACACTCACTCGTCTGTAGTCTCAAAACACAAAAACACAAATGTGGCAAGGATTTCTCCAAAATGCTATAGAAAGTGGTGTGAGATCACTCTATTGCCTAACAATACGCCCTAGAAGGTATGTTTATCTCATATAACGTCATAAGCAGGATCTAATAAAATCCTTATTACTATCAGATCCGTATTTCTTGAATTCTTTACTATGATGTTCTTGTAAAGAAGGAAAGCTTAGAATGGAGTTACGAAATATTTAGTGGTGTCATTATGTTAAAAATGTTTTTCCTCTTGAATGGATAAAGACAATTAAATTTAAAAAATGGTTCTCCGAAAACGTCTCTACCCACATCTTAGCAAAGTGCTTTTAGCTCACAAATTGCTAATTCAATTTTTATGAAATATCTAAGAACCAGTGTGATAAGCAATATTTTCAAAAAAAAAAAATGTCTGTTCGTAAATTCAGGAGCTACAGTCTGACAGACAGGCAGGTATATATTTTTTATTGCTATAACACCCCTTGTTTTGCGTGGTGGTTAACATGGTCATTGCTATGTTAAATAGTTAAACGTTGAGAAAAAAATCATAATCGGTATTTGTATTAAAAAAAATCATTAAACATGAAAAAAATCTATACAAATACCAAAGAGAAAATATAGTCTGAGATCCACCACCAGCTAAGGTTCTTTAAATGAAACCTATTTCTTATGAACGATACATTTTGGCAGAACAAGTAACACTATAGTTGCGTCCTTTGACCTTTATTTAAAACGTTAATTATTTTAGTAAATTAAAAAAAAATTGAAAGGTAGTGATAAAAGGAATAGAAATATTTATGGTAGCCAGCTTTCAGTCAAAACTCTGCTATCATCTTTCATTAATAAAAAATAATAGATCTAGTAAAAGTAGAACATTACAGAAAATTAAATTTAAGTTTTTTCATTACCTCACTCTGGTAATGAGACAAAGCGCGGCGTTGCAATCCGTCATTCGTCGACCAGAATTCGAAAGAAAGTGCGAAACGGAAACTATAGGAATGCAGCGACTTAACACTAGGTTCCCACGAGGTTCCCAGCGTGATATATGCGTAATAAAATGTAGAAGTGAAAAAAAAATATTTCATATAGATATTTAAAAGAAACTGGATTTTTTGTTCATTTTGTTAACTAAATTGAAGTAAGCCGTTATTTGCTCCTAATATGATCGTAGGAGCTTATAACTTTTCACTGTTCAAGCCATGTTCAAACCATGAATATGTGTAAGCCTAAAAAACTTAAATACAAATATAATTTTATGATAACCAAATATAAATTGATACATATAATATAATTGTAACCGATCACCGTCATGTACATGGAAGATATAAGATAACCTTTATTAATGTAGTAGGGCTTAAAATAGTGCTTTTTAAAAATTTTGTCTGTTTATATGTGCGTCTTTATGCTCTAACCTCAGAAACGGCAATTCAGATTTAAATGCAGTTCTATAGTCAATATTTTATTATGACAAGTTTCCTTCAACATTTATTGTTTGTTGGGAATGGAGTAGGGCTTAAAATAGTGATTTTTAAAAATTTTATCTGTTTGTATGTACGTCTTTACGCTCTAACCTCAGAAACGGCAATACAAATTTAAATGCAGTTCTATAGTCAATATTTTATTATGACAAGCTTCCTTCAACATTTAGTGTTTGTTTTATTTAAATGGGTTTTAAAATACTCACTTTAACGATTTCATAAATGATAACACGCCTTGGGAATAAAATGCTCGCTCCAGGCTATTTCAAATGTATCATTGTCACAATTGATTATATGATGTAAAATTTGATTAAAAAAAAAGACAAGTCCCGCTGAGTTTCTTTCGCCGGTTCTTCTCAGGTCTGAGGCAGTAACTTTAGTGAACTGGTGGTTAATTGTTTGACGTTCAAAAAACGAAGCTTGTAACTTCTTATTTTGAATAAAAATTAAATTTGAAATTAAAATTGAAATTCACTCAGTTTCACGCTGTATCCTGTACATGGAAAAGAAGGCAGAGTGAACTTGGGAACCTAGTGTTAAGACATTCCATTCCACTTTCATTCTCCACTTTCCGCCGAATTTGAGGCATTACGTGTATAGTGGCCGAACTTAATGCCGCGTTTTGCTTTTTAACCAGAGCTAAGAAATGAAAACATTAATTATTTAATTTCAAAATGTTAAATATTTCATTTTCCTGCAGTGGAGATCAAACCCACAATCTATCGCTAAGAGTAACACGCTGGTGCCGCTGTGCCACGACAGGCCTCAAAGTAAATAATACGTCACTTTAAAATATTATGTTCAAAAAACTTACTACAAAATTTTAATTACTAGTCGAAAGTTCAGTTTACAACGTATAGATATTGTCGTAAAAGTGATAATGTTATTAGAACAAGAAAGTAATTTAGATTATTTTTTTTATTTTCACGCTGTATCCCGAACGAGGCAGGGTAGGCACAGGGAACCCGGGAACCTAGTGTTAAGACTCTCCGTTCCACTTCCGTTCCCCACTTTCCGCCGAATTGCGTGTTGAGTGGCGGAACTTAACGCCGCGCTTTGCCTAATTACCAGAGCGAAGAAATGAAACATTAAATATTTAAATTGAAAATATTAAATATTTCATTTACACGACTGGGGATCGAACCCAGAATCTGTCGGTAACATTCACGCTTGTGCCGCTGTGCCACGACAGGCCTCAATTTAGATTAGTAAATAATATAATTCAAGCGGGCGAAGGCGCGAGCGGGTCGATATTAAATAATAATATAATAAAAGGGTACAAGCAAAGTCTGTAGTTTTTTAGTATTGTAAAATGTATATCAATGGCTTCCGATATCAAAATAATAGGAAAATCTTATTTTTCTTCGCGCTTTATCTCCAACTGGAATTAAGACACTTTGTTGCGTTCCCCAGTTCCCGATGAATTTAAGGCAGCCGCTGTTGAATGGCGGCACTCAACGCCGCACTTTGTCCAGTTTTTCGCCGTGTGATTCTGGCTTAGAATAGGATCACCCTGGTACTGATGGTGTCGTAAGAGGCGACTAAAGTGCGTGTGGTAAAGTCACGTTGCCAGCAATGGCAACTCGCATGGGCAGACTCGACCGGATTATTACCACCCCCGGCATTTAAAACCGGCGTTAAGTAGTGGCTTTGGCCACTGCGTTTCGCATTAGGTAATGCCGGGCCCCGGTGCCCTTCCACCTTAAAGGACGGCAACGCTCCTGTAGCTCCTATGGAATTACTCGAGGCCGTGGGCGACGTAATAAGGTGACCCGTACGCTCGTTTGCCGTCTTTTTCATACAAAAAAAAAGTTACCAGAGCGTGGAAATAAAAATAATAAATATATCATTTTCTCGAGTCACGATCGGTTCCACTATCTGTTCTTATATGAATCACATTATTATTTAAAATAAAAAATAAACAAACAAATCATTCTTCTATAATATCTATATGAATATAAGTAAAACTAAATCGAATTTAGTTGTTTATATTCACAAGTAGCGAACGATATAATTTATGATGCCAATACACTTCATATCAATGAACTTGGCATTCTATAATTATTATTAACATAGGAATATATTATATTATTATAGTTAACTAGCGATTCGCCCGCGGCTTCGCCCGCTCCATTAATGTGTTGTTCTATGAAAATTAAATAATATTTTACTTTTAAGATAATATCTATACATTGAAAATAAAAATTTCAGCTAAATGAACAAAAAAATTGTAGTTATTTGGTCGAATTAAATATTTCAAATTGATATAACTATTTTTTTTAATATTCGATTTAAATTAAACAATCGCTATTTGTTAAGAAAAAGATTGCCAATATATAACAGTGTACTTTTTAACGCTGAATATAGTAAGCTGTTTTAAACATTAGCGGGTACAACAACACAGACAAAACAACAGACAAACGGACAAAAAAATAATATTTTGGGCCCTATTACGATAATAAATATCTCCATTAATGTCCTTTTTAGTATCTTCCATGTACAGACGATAATCGATTACAGATTTATTATAAGTATATAGATCTGGCAGTCGTACTGTTATTGGACAGCGTCAGTTTAACTGCAGGATCATTTTGTTAGAGAAAAATTGGGGAAAAGAGAATTATTTATTTATTTCTTTTTTCTCTAAAAAAAAAAAGATAGAAATACGTTGTTAAATTTTATCATTTAACAAATCTTCTTCCACTAAGATTTGTGTCAGTCAATATGGAAAAAAAGACTGTCACTAGTTGAGTTGACTGTAAGACATAAGTTTTTTTTTTTATAATAAAGCACGAAATGTTAAGTGTAACAACGTTACAAAGCTGTAGTGCGTGCTTAAAATTTTAATATTTCAACGGACGATGAAGACAGAACGTTGCAGTACACTGGAAATAAATTTAAACATGTTTCTTTAGGCAGGTAGGAACCTGGGAACCATACTAGGTTAATACACTCTGTTTCAAGCAACTTACTTTTCACCGTATTTAGCGTGAAACATAGCGTGTTGAGTGGCGGAACTCAACGGTGCGTTTATTCCTCGTTAACAATACAAGGACATACTAAATATTTAGTCACATACGAATCTATAATCTGTCGGATGTATAGAATATAAATGAAGGATACTAAGAATAAAAAAAACTTAATGGTTTTTAAAATTTTATTACAATATAAAAGAGAAATAAATAAATATATATATATATATATATATATATATATATATATATATATATATATATATATATATATATATATATATATATATATATATATATATATATATATATATATATATATATATATACATATATATATATATATATATATATATATATATATATATATATATATATATATATATATATATATATATATATATATATATATATATATATATATATATATATATATATATATATATATTAAACATTTAGGCAAGTTTATAGGTAAATGAGGACAATATGCGCAAACGCAGTGACAAGATACAGAATTTTACAACAATAATGCCACTTGATGTGAGATTAACATTATAAGATAATATTAATATTATCAAAGAATTAACATTATATTATAATGACATCTTGATGAAATATTTGTTGATTTTTCACTTATACAGCTTAAAGATAATTGGAATATTTAAATATTTACTTTATAAATGGTAACAAAACGAAGTTTTAGGTTAATATGTATACCTACACAAAAAAGTTGGGTGTTTTAAGACCTGTCTTTGTATGTCCGTTGGTGACGCCGCAGCTTTTTTTCTTAGCTGCTTAATGAAAACCTGAACATTTTGCAGAGATGAGGTATTGGGATGAGGTCATTATAGTCTCATTTTTATTTCTCGTCTTATAGGAAAATGATAATAGTTAAATGTTAATTATTTCCGTAGATATCTTTACTCTGAATGGAGATCGATGTAACAACTTCTTGCTTCATATACTGCCCAGTGCAACTGCTCAATGATTTTATTCCTAACGCAAAATCTGCGGCGTGATTCCGAATTAGAACAGGATCACCCTGGTACTGATGGTGTCGTAAGAGGCGACTAAAGTACATGTGGGAGAGTCACGTTGTCAGCAATGGCAACACTCATGGGCAGACTCAACCAGATCCTTACCACCCCCGGCATTTAAAACCGGTGTAAAGTAGTGGCTTCGGCCACTGCGTTACGAAGTGGGCTTCCGGCCCTCGGTGCCCTTTCACCTTAAAGGCCGGCAACGCTCCTGTAGCACCTCTGGAGTTACACGGGGCCATGGACTGCGGTGATCACTTACCACCAGGTGACCGATCGGGTCTACTAGACGGGTTCGATCCCCACTCGAGCAAAATGAAATATATTTCCGTAATAAATATGGGGAATGGAACGGAGTGTCCTAACGTTAGATTCCAAAGTTTTCTCTGCCTTACCCTATCATGTGCGGGGCACAGCGTGACGCTGAAAAAAATATTTTGTCGCTCCTCGATAACGAGGCAAAGCGTGGCGTTAACTTACGCCACTCAACACACAATGTGTTCTTATAAAGCGGAAAGCTGCGAACGGATGTGGCTAACGGAACGGCTTAACCTCAGGTTTCCAGATATGAGAACCTGGCTTACCGTATGCCATGTGCACATGTGAAAGTAATAAAAAATAATTATATATATTTAATTTGCATTCAGTTATCTATTTTCTTGCTAAATATGAGATAGCCAAAGACAAAAACATTTCTAAATATCAAATGTAGGTCGAACGTTATATAAGTATTATGTTCATTATCTAAATACAAACAATGTTACTTAAAGTGGCTATAATATCTGGTAAGCATCTTAATCAACGACTTGCAGTTCTTTTAAATAGTAATAATAGCAGAAATATTAATAATATCGTCGTCAGTGTTGCCGTAAATAAGGTAACACATAAGACTCAAGAAAATATATTGATAATAGAGTGTATCGAAATTCGGAAATTTTCTATTTCAGCAAGTAGCGCGGTAGACAATATAAATTCTTCATTTTTGTAATTTTAAGTCCCAAACGAATTTTTTTAAACGCTTCTACTTGGTGTCTCAAAAACGGTGATTTTTACGGTGATTTCTCGATATTTGGGCAGCGCGTTGAGAACAGAGTGTCACAACACTAGATCCCTGCGCTATACTTATTTGGTGTACAGCGTAATCTACAAATTTCAATATAAAATGTTATCTAAGTAAAGTAGGACAACAATTATTAATTAAAAACAGTAAATTCCAAGATAATTAGCTAACTACTTAACTGTTCTTAACAAATTCTAAAACAAAAACTATTAATTAAAATAAAATACAGCTTAGACATTATAAAAAATATTTTATTATCTCATGCACTCAGCTTCACGCTGTATCCCGCACATAGCAAGGCAGAGGGAACGTGGGAAACTGGTATTATGACACTCTGTTCCGCTTCCGTTCCCCACTATCCGCTGAATTTGAGGCATTCCGTGTTGAGTGGCGAAACTTAACGCCACGCTTTGCCTTGTTACCAAAGCGAAATACAATAAATATTTAATTTGAAAATATTAAATGTTTCATTTCTTCGAGTGAGGTCGAACCTACAACCAATCGTTTACAGTGCTTGTGCCGCTGCGCTACAACCGTCCACAAATATTTTATTAACATATTATTGTAAATGTATCATAAAAAAAATATATAAAAAGTATGTATGCATATATCAGCTTTGCTCTCATAATTTTATTTTTAAAATACAAGATTACTTTTTTCCTATCTACCCACGAATTGCAAGGTAAGCAAATGAAAATTAAATATCAATAGAATGTATCGGAAAACGAATAACGTAACGAATAACGGCCTGTCGTGGCGCAGCGGCACAAGCGTGTGACTGTAACCGATAGGTTCTGGGTTCGATCCCCAGTCGAGGAAATGAAATATTTAATATTTTCAATTTAAATATTTAATGTTTCATTTGCTTAGCTCTGGTAATAAGGCAAAGCGCGGCGTTGAGTTCCGCCACTCAACACGCAATGCCTCAAATTCGGCGGAAAGTGGGGAACGGAAGTGGAACGGAGTGTCTTAACACTAGGTTCCCGGGTTCCCTCTGCCTACCCTGCCTCGTGCGGGATACAGCGTGAAGCTAAGAAGAAGAAGAAGTATCTTTAAAACTGTATTCCCACGCCTGTGTTGAAAGAAAAAATATGATTTATTTAAAAATATATAACATAGTTATTATCACAGGTGATTCCTTGTTACTGAAGCAACATATTGTAATGCTACGTGTAAACTCTCAAATCATTTGTATAATGAAATTACCGGAAAATTATTTGGAGGCTCTTTTAGTATTTAAATGGTTCGTCTTTAATTATTGTTCTTCTTAACGAGCTTGACTATTTAGTTGTCTATTAAAAGTGTTTTAAACCATTAACCTACACTTGTTGGATATTACAACAAATTAGCATGGCAAGCAATAATATAGCATGGGAGGCAGAAGGAACTTGGGAATCTAGTTTTGAGACACGTCGTTCGTATTCCTACATATTCGTCTGTGAGGCATTGCGAGTTGAGTGGCGTGAGACAATATCATGCTTATCCTCGTCAGCAGAGCGAGAAAATGAAAATATTAAATATTTCATTATATGGCCCTGCGCCACGCTTGGGCTCTAGACGTTTAGCACATACATATATACATTAATATATTTTTATATTTCAAAACGTAATTAATAGTCAACTAAAACATCTAATTATTCTTTTTCACATTTTCTGTGTCACTGTGAGTGACACTGAGATAAATATTTATCAGAAATTCCAATACCAATTACATTATTTCATTTACGTATTAATTACTTCACATTAACATAAAAGTAATAAGAAATTAAATCCAAGGTAATATAGTAGACTCATTTGAGTTTAATCGTGTAATAAGCATTATGATAAGTATATATCGTCCTACCAAAAAGTAAATTGCGCTAGTGAATATGGAAACTAAGAACTAAGACACTCTGTTCTAGTTAAGAGACTTTTACAAGTACTTGTGTTGAGGTAGAAAATATATTTGTAAAAAAATCGTAATATTAAAAATGAATTATTAATATCTAAAACACAAATCATTAAAAAAATCTCGGATGGTTGTATATTATCATTTTTTTTAACTATTTTTCATTTAAGACGGAGGCACAATAAACAAAAATTTTCACCAAAAAAATATTTTTTTAAATTCAATTCTACTGTATATGATGTCAAATTCAAATTCAAATATTTTTATTCAAAATAAGAAGTTACAAGCTTCGTTTTTGAACGTCAAACAATTTACCACCAGTTCACTAAAGTTACTGCCTCAGACCTAAGAAGAACCGGCGAAAGAAACTCAGCGGGACATGGATTTTTTTATCAAAACTTTACATTATATAATTATGTGACAATGATACATTTGAAATAGCCTGGAGCGAGCATTTTATTCCCAAGGCGTGTTATCATTTATGAAATAGTTAATTTCGGATGTAATTCATAAATAAAGTATACATTATTGATAAAGTATAATATTTTTTCTAGCTTCACGCTGTATTACGCACGTAGCATGATAGGCAGTATCTAGTATCGAGATAGATTTCCACTAAACCCATCCATTTTACACTTTTTGTGTGTAAACTGAAACTGCTTTATTCTCGCTTTGTCTCGCCCCTCACCAGCTCAGCAGAAAAGGAAATATTAAATATTTATGAAAAATATAACATAAGAAAGTTATGTATGTATATAAATTATGTATGTGTGTAATATTATTTTATTTGGGAATTTGATGCCGCTTTACTACAATTCAATTTTTATAGATTCTTAAATAAAAAAGTTATATGAATATAAATGATTTCTAAAATAAAATTTATTAAACTCAAAATTCAAATGTTTCTTACAGACCCTTATATACGAGTATATGATAATTTACATAAAACTAATTTAGACTAGTGTAATAATAATTAAGCATTTTAAGCGGGCGAAGCCACCAGAAGATTGTTAGTAGGTATATAATTTACTTTACACTGCCACTGATATCTATCTATATATAGTATTGCAAAGATTATAAAAAAATATATATATTTATTACTCCCGATAAGACAAAAAGCGGCGTTAGGTTCCGCTATTCAACATACACAGTATTTAAAAAAAAACAAGTGAAAAGTGTTAAACAGAGTGTTTCAACACTAGTTTATTCTACTTACTTGATAATATCGGACGTTTTGCAAAATACCTCATTAAATAGTTTGAACGCAACTCAATGATACGAAATAACGAATTGAAAATATCTACCTTGCCTCAGTCAGTGTCTCAGTGTATGTGCAGTGCTGTGGTTGATCGGACCATCCATGGTGGCATACTTTATTTTGTATAAAACATTAAAAACATAAAAAAATATTAACATATAAAAAAATAACGTGTTATTAAAATAAAGAGAATTAAGTAAGTATATATGTTTCTTAATTGTTTAATTGAAATGTACAAATAGGCATTAAAATATAATTAATTTGTTTTCAAATATTAAATTCTACTTTACAATTTTCCCGCCATTATCGTTGTTTTTGTTTGTTTTTAAATTGGAGTATTGTTGCCAGTGTTCTCACACATAATATAAATATTAGGATTAATTTTATTATACATATCATTTTTGGATATTTATTTCTTTTTATAATTTTAAGCTAAATGTTATATTTAATTATTGATAACTATACGTATAAATTACATTTTTATAAAACAAACACTTTTCACTAGCTTCACGTTTTATCCCGCACATAGAAGGAAAAACTTAGAAACTTGGTAATCTAAGAAACAATTTACGCCGCTTTGCACGTTATGTAGCAGAACTTAACGCCGCATTTTGCATCGTTACCAGAGCGAGACCATGACAATATTAATTCCAGAGGGAATCGAACCCACAGCCTACGCGATTGTGCCACTGCGCCATGGCGGTCAAATATGAGTGTGATATAAGTAAACTTGATAAGCACGTGTTTTTACGTACCAATTACTATATTATCTTCTTGAGAACAGCTAAATGTATTTCAATGCGTTTTTTGTGACAAAACCTGTGGCTTTATACATAAATTGTAAAGTAATGTAAAAAAAGGTGCATACTCGTATGTTTCTTTACTGTTGGCAGAGAGAACTTTGGAACCTAGTGTTAAGACACCCCGTTCCACTGCCGTTCCCCAATTTCCGCTGAATTTGAGGCATTGCGTGTTGAGTGGCGGAACTCAACGCCGCGCTTTGCATTGTACCAGAGCGAAGAAATGAAAACATTTCATTTGAAAATATTGAATATTCTATTTCCTCGAGTGCGGATCGAACCCACAACCTGTCGTTTACTGTCACACGCTTGTGCTATTAATCAAAATGAAATGAATTTAATAAATAACAAATTTTGTTATTGAACCTATTGTTAAGATTAACTGTATTTGACTTTGACTGACTGACTTTTCGTAGGCAGGTAGACGGCTTTAGAATAATAGTTAAAATATGTGAGTATTGGATGAGGATCTGTCGCGTTATTCCTTGCCAATTCGGCTTTACGCCGTATCCTACCCACGGCAAGGTAGTTGCAAGCAACCAACTTGGAACCTTGGGAACCTTGCGTTAAGACACTAAATTCCGTGTCCCGCTTTTTCCGTCCACACCATTTAACCGAGTTTGTGACATTGTTTGTTCTATGGCGAAAATTAATTCCTTACCAATTCAGTTTAATATTTGTAAATAAAATAATTTGACAGAGTTATTGTATTTAAATCCACACTAATAATTTAGCGTGTAAACATATTATACTTTTAATATTTATATATATTTATACAGCGCCTTCTTTAAAGGAAATCAGCCATAATATTTAAACGAAGCGCCCGTTCGTGAATGCGTAATGGATGCAAATTAAAATACCTATAGAAAAAAAACGTAATAATCCTTTGTTTAGTTTCATTATGTTCATGTGACATGTAGACTCAGTGAGGCAGAGGGAACCTAATGTTAAGTACTTTTTTTGGCCACTTACCGCTCAATTTTCGAAACATGTGTCGGGAACCCCACGTGTTTCATTTTGTTACCAGGGAGAGAAAATGAAAATATTCAATTCCTTCGAGTGGGAATCGAACCTGCAACCCTGGTGTTTGCAGACACTGTATCACTGTGAATCGACCGCCTCACGATGATATTTCTTTCAATATCTTTGTTACTATTAACTAATTAACTCTCTCTCTCTCTCTCTCTCTCCCAGCTTCACGCTGTATCCCGCACGAGGCAGGGTAGGCAGAGGGAACCCGGGAACCTAGTGTTAAGACACTCCGTTCCACTTCTGTTCCCCACTTTCCGCCGAATTTGAGGCATTGCGTGTTAACTAATTAACAATGTTTAAATTACTGCAATAATACAACTGTAAATGTCATTAAATTCATATTATACAATAATTAAATATTTTATGTGGAAACAGCTGTTGATATGAACTGGCATATATTAAAGCTGACATGTTATATTTAACAGAAGAATAGATTGTCTCAACACTAGGTTCCAAAGTTTCTTCTGTCTACCCTGCTGTATCTCCTGCTATAGCAAGAAGACAAAAAAAAATAGTAAAGCGATTTAATAGTTGTACCATAAAGATTACAATGCAGTAGTTTAACATTGTATATTCATAGTGTCACTTAAACACAAGGAAAAATAAAAAAAATACATACATACATATCTGTCGACTCAAGATCATCGACAGGAAACTCTATTTGATTGATCCACTACATGTATTATATACATTTTGTCAACGCGTTAGTTACAAGTTCGATATCCGCTCTCTTTAAGAAAAGTTTTCATAAATATGTAGTGGCGTAGTCGAGAGTGGACAATGGCCCCCACTTTTAGGGGCCTCGCGAAATCCATCATTTAATTGTGATGTCACTAGACTAATGCTTATCAATTGTAAATAAAAAAAATGTAATAAAAAGATAGATCTTGGGAACTAAAAAAGGGGCCTTCGCACGTCTATTAGTCGATGCTAATATAGACACAGTGAGGCCCCTTGTCATGTCTCACTGTAGATGCACAGCAATATCTCCTTATAGTTGTTGACATTCTGATATAAAATGCAGCGTTGAGTCCCGCCAATACGCCTATGTCTCGAATTTAAATATAAAATAGAGGATATAGATTCCTTACATAATGTGCTCTCACTATATTGGGCCCTATTATTTTTTATTATTTTTTTTTTTTTTTATTTATTGTAAACCTTCTATGTACAGACAGTGATCCGTTACAAACTATTACAAGTATAGATTATTTTTACTATGTTATAAAGTGTTATTCCACACTTAGGACAGAAAATACTAAATTTAAATTTAAAAAGCGTATAAAAATTTTGAACGAAGCAGGATTCCTGGAATTTATTCCACACTTAGGAAAGAAAATACTAAATTTAAATTTATTTTTTTATTTTCTGTCCTAAGTGTGGAATAACACTTTAAAACATAGTAAAAATATTAAAATAAATAATATTCTCTCTTGCCAAACGATAATTCTTACGAGTTGTCTTTGGGTAGCGGAAATTTGTAAAAATCTCCCTACAGAGATGCTAACAACATAAATAAGTTGTAACAAGCGTATAAGAATTTCGACGAAGCTCGGTGAGAACGAATGGTTTAGTTGGTCAGAGCGCTGGAACGGTATTCCAGAGGCGCAGGTTCAAATCCTGCTTCGTTCAAAATTTTTATACGCTCTTTAAATTTAAATTTAGTAAGTATAGATTATTTTAAAATGTTATAGGCCTGTCGTAGCGCTGGGGTACAACATGTGACTGTAAGCCTAACAGGTTGTGAGTTTGAACCCCGCTTGAGAAAATTAAATATTAAATGTTTACATTCCTGGAACAACGCAATGCGCAAGGTTGAGTACTCAACTACAAAATTCAGTACGTGGTGCCCTAACCTGTCCTGTTGAGGCCTGTCGTGGCGCAGCGGCACAAGGGTGTGACTGTAACCGACAGGTTGTGGGCTCGAACCCGCTCAAGGAAGTGAAATATTTAAATATTTAATGTTTTCATTTCTTCGCTCTGGTAAAAAGGGAAAACGCGGCGTTGAATTCGGATAGTGTGAAACGAAAGTGGAAAGGAGTGTCTAACACTAGGTTCCCAAGTTCCCTTTTCCTACCATGTCATGTACGGGACGGATACAGCTTGATGCTGAGTTAAGTAAGTGAAGTAGGTTCCCAAGTTCCCTCACTCATATAAAAACAACATTACACACAAACAAAATAACTTCATGTAATTTAAAATAACGTAACTTAAGAAATAATTCTAAACTAACCGTGTATGTAAAACTTCACCTCAATAGTCTAGGGATAACTGGTTGAGATAAGCTCCAAATGGCATACCAGGTATGCTAATTGGCTAGGCAGTTTAATTAACATGAAAACTTGAACAGAACTATCGTTGTAGACCCAAATTTATAAGCGATAGGTTTCTTTTTATTATATATTCTAGGGTTCTGTACCTCAAAGGAACAAAATCACATACATAGAAATTATTATTTTTTAGCTTCACGCTGTATGCACGAGGCAAGATAGGCAGAGGGAACCCGGGAACCTAGTGTTAAGACACTCCGTTCCACTTCCGTTCGCCACTTTCCGCCGAATTTGAGGCATTGCGTGTTGAATGGCGGAACTCAACGCCTCTGTAGCAATATTTAAATGCTTTTATTCTAGTTTCATGGTGGTTTCACGGCCACACATGGCAGGGTAGGCAGAGGGAACTTGAGAACGTAGTGTTAAGACACTCCGTACTGTTCCCACGTTCCCACCGAATTTGATGCATTTCGTGTCTAGTGTCAGAACTCAACATCGGGCTTTGCCTGGTTACCAGAGCAAAGAAAGGAAACCATTAAATATTTAATTTGAAATTTTGTAAATATTTAATTTTATTGAGTGGGGATTGAACCCACAACCTGTCAACCAATTAGGGCGTTGAAAATTAATTGGCATTTTATCAACCTGAATAAAATTTAAATATTAGGTAATGTACTCGTCATTAGAACATATTAAAAATTCAATAACCAGCAAAATTTGTAAAGTTAAAAGTGAATAAGAATAATATTTGTATAGAAACCTAAAAATTAACCATCGGCTCTCGTTGTACACCGTGCTTTAAGACATAGCTTTCTTTCCTCTAACAATATTTACATTTTAATTACAATTTTAAAGGCGGCTAGCTATTGTAGTCAATTGTTTTCCTCCACTTTAACCTCTTAGCAAGGCCATAACTTAATTTCAAATGGTATTTCAATATTAACTTCCTGTACAGGAGGCAAACGATCTTGGCGTTTAAACAACAAGTTCTCTATATCCAGATCAATCGGTAACAATACTTTAACCCTAATTTTGTTACCAGAGCGGGGAAAATAAAATTATTTGTTGCACTAAGCAGGGATTGAACCTAGTATCATCGTGTTAATATAAAAATTAAAAAAATAAATAAGTAAATACACGCAAATATATAACATATTTTAACTTCACGCTGTATACCTCATGGAAGCACTGCTCAGTTTTCTAGACTAGTTCTTTGCTTAGAGTAACTTAACGCCGCGCTTTGCCTTCTCACCAAAAAATGATAAGGAGGATGGAGTACTAACAACCACATGTCTCTCTCCCATCAAATGTTAAAACAAAATACATACAAATTAGTTTAATTTGATGTGTAATGTCAAAAGTTCATTGACCGGTCAAGTGAATCAGGTTTTGTGTATAGCTTCAAATATCAAATACGTTTAAATGGCCTTAACAGTTAAAAGACATGAGGCATTCCCGCTGACGAGGCCATTGCAACGATAATTATGTTACTGGTACACTTTATCTGTACAACGGATTTGAGAGAAATCACGCAAGACTTGTCTAAGAGAGACGCGTAAATAGAGTATGGTAAGAGCATAGTGATGACAAGTTCTAATTTCTTTTATTGGAAATTATGCCTTTGCCATGGGTTAGTTAAAGTAATTTTGTGCAATTTGCGCTGTAAATACAGATTATTCATTATCAATTTCAAAAAATTCTTTTGAGGCCTGCCGTGACGCAGCGGCACAAGCGTGTGACTGTAAACGACAGGTTGTAGGTTCGATACCGACTCGAGGAAATGAAATATTTAATATTTTCAATTTAAAAAGTTATGTTTTCATTTTTCGCTCTGGTGTCAATGTAAAGTGCGGCGTTGAGCTCCGCTACTTAGAATGAATTGCTTTAAATTCAGCGGAAAGTGGGGAACACAACGGAGTGTCTAAACACTAGGTTCCCAAGTTCCCTCTGTCAACCCTGCCATATGCGGGATACTGCGTGAAGTTGAAGTTGAAATAGACTTGCAAGTTTATTATGTAATTCAAGCAAGTCACTTAGACATATTTTTTTTATTTAAAATATTTTTAAGTACAGTTAATTGTTTTATGTACTGTGGTTGTTGTTTTTTTTATTAATTTATTGTTGAAGTGGCAAGTCTTAAATCTGAAGAATTGCGTGTTGTTTTACGAAACTTAACGCCGCGCTTTCACCATATTACCAGAGAGAAGAAATGAAAACATTAAATATTTTAATTGAAAATATTAAATATTTCATTTCCCCGAGTGGGTATCAAACCAACAACCTTGAAGTCACTGTTAAGTGCTCAGCATCGGTGCCACGACAGGCCTCAAGCGGTTGGTCAATCATGAAACGTATATATGAATGTGTATACTAAAATTGTTGTACTTGCTCATTTTTTCTTTTTATAGCCATAAATCAATACTGAACCCCAAATTAAAGGTTACACACACACTTCGAAGCAATATTTAGTGAAATCCATAAAACAATGATGTATTCTTGTTGCAAAATAATAAAGCGAACGTACGTTATGTCGTAACGAACAAATTTCATATACATATATATATATATAATTGCTACTTCCATTCCAAGCCCTATTGAAATTCTTACTTAACTCGTAAATTGATATTATGAATATGCATTTAGATATTTATTGACGCTTGAGGTAATTTATATTATACTCAGCTTCACGCTGTATCCCGCACACGGATGGGTAGGCAGAGGGAACATGGGAACCTAGTGTTAAGACACTCAGTTGCCACTTTCCACCGAATTTGAGGCATTCCGTGTTGAGTGGCGGAACTCAACGAAATGCGCTTTGTCTTGTTACCAGAGCGAAAAATTAAAACATTAAATA
Organism: Eueides isabella; assembly: GCA_019049475.1. Taxonomy (NCBI): domain Eukaryota; kingdom Metazoa; phylum Arthropoda; class Insecta; order Lepidoptera; family Nymphalidae; genus Eueides; species Eueides isabella. The sequence goes on from CM032402.1 coordinate 10,781,335, forward strand.
TTTAATTAGAAAATATTAAATATTTCGTTTCCTCAAGTGGGGATCGAACCCACAACCTATCGGTTACAGTCACACGCTTGTACCGCTGCGCCACGACAGGCCTCTTTTCTTTATTTTATATTATCATTATATCAAATAAATTTATTATAAACGCCCGCGGACTCGCCCGCTTGAATTACACTATTTTGTTTACAAATCTCATTTTTTTCACTCACTCAGCTTCACGCTGTATCCCGCACAAGGCACGGTAGGCAGAGGGAACTTGGGAACCTAGTGTTAAGACACTCCGTTCCACTTCCTTTCCCCACTTTTTAATTAATTTCATGTTCTCATAAAATTATCATTTACAAAACAACATATATATTTACTTTATAAACTATAATGTCAGCTATTAATAAAAAATGTAGCAATGTGTGTGTTGAATTAAATATTTTAAATTGAGATAACCTTTTTATTTACTTATAGATTTAAATAAAACAAACACTAAATGTTGTACGATGATTGCCAAAATATAACAGAGAAAACTACTTTCAAACCTTAACCAGGTCAGGCCGTTTCTGAGATTAGTGAGTACAAACACATATAACACAAAAATTGAAAAAAAAAATCACTACTTCTGGTCATGTTACATTGAGCAACGTTTTTTTTTAATATCTCTCATTTTCAGACAGCGATGAGTTGCAAATTTATTATAAGTACATATAAATAAACACATATATACCTGCAGTATTTAGCAACAACGTCTTAGACTATTAGTATTACTATTAAAACAATCCTTAACCTTAACTCCGGAATTTAAAACATTGCGTGTTGAGTTACGGAATTAAATGCCGTAATTACTTTTTTAAATAATAATTTCATTCAATATTACGCAGTAAAGTGATTCAGTCTACGGAAAAGATTGGGGCAGAGGGAACCCAGTCACTAACCTAAATATGGGACCGCAATCGTGTTCCCGCATATGACATAGTAGCCAGATGGAAATTAGGAACCTTATGTTAAGCACTAAATTCCGATCCCACTTCCCGCCAAAAATGAGGCATTGTGTGATGAGTGGCGGAACTCAACTCCGCCCTTTACCCTGTTACCAGAGGGAAGAAGACGAAAATATGTAATATTTCACTTCCTTGAGTAGGATCGAACCCACAACCTAAAGGCCTCAAGTAATACAACAAGAACTTCACTATGTAATAACAATAACATCACATTTATGATGCAACCTTTACATATGTCCATACAAAACACCAGTATTGAGCAACTTATGTCAAGATCAAGCCAAAAGTAACCAGTTTGGTAAATATCAATTATAAAACGTTATTTTGTAATCATAAGCCGTTAAATGTAACATAAAAGGACGTTAAAGTCTAGTTCTTTAACCCAGTTAGTTATACAAGAAGTATGAAGCTGATGTGTTTGTTTGGAAGACCACGTTAATCTCAGGAACCGGTTTGGATGGAAGTTTCTTTCAATGTTAAATTATCTATTAATTGTGGAAAGCTATCGATATTAGTTATATATAATTAATCGTTTCGATGAAACTCAGTACTATGGGTACAGTAAAATCTCTGGCAGGCCCAGGGCGACGGGAGTAGCATGTTTTTTTTTCATCTTCAGGTAGCATCTCTTATATTTCAGGATATGTAGGTTACTCTGTTCTCATTGAGACACTTCCATTCACTACATTCCGCCAAATTTAAGACTTTGCCTCGTTACAAGAGCGATGGAACAAGAATATTAAGTACTTTTTAACTGTAAAAGCTAGTATATTAAAATAGTATGTAAAACATCGTGGCGCAGAGGAACAAAGTTTGACTGACATCATAATGGTTGTAAGTGGTTGTAAATAATGGTTGTACTTCAACTGTCATTACTGTCTTTGGCGTAATTTCATAAAAAAAAAAAAAAAAAATTGACTGCTACGTTGCTTAAAGTATTTTACTGTCAGTGTATAAAAAATATATGTTATTTACAATTTTGAAAGGCAGTTATAAAATTATATGTGACATTTCTTCGATATATTTTGATAAAATAATTATTTTGACTGACACATGAATGCCACTTTATTCTTCGCGAGATTACATTCGAAGTAGCCAAAATATTGGGTGTTAAAGTGAGGATAGTGACTTAAATTACATAATTTTTTATAGCTTCACGCTGTATCCCACATGTGCCAGAATAGACAAAAGGGATGTAGTGTTAAGACACTCCGGTCCCAATACAACGCCCAATTTTAAAGCGTCAATACGTGTTGAGAAATCAACGTCACATTTTGATTAGCCAGAGGAAATAAATGAAAATATGCAATCCTCATACAGATAACAATTCAACTCAGCTTCGTGCTGCATTTCACACATGGCAGGGTGGACAGAGGGAACTTGGGAACCTAGAGTTAAGACACTCCGTTCCACTTCTGTTCCCCAATTTCCACCAATTTTGGGGTATTTCGTGTTGAGGGGCGGAACTCAACGCCGCGCTTTGCCTTGTAACCAGAGTGAAGAAATGAAAATTTTAGACATTTAATTTGAAAATATTTAATATTTCATTTCCTTCATTGGAAAAATGAACTCCCAACCTGTCGTTTTCAGTCACATCTTTTTACCGCTGCTACCACGAGCCTCAAATTAATCATCAAATCATAAGAAATCTATATTTTGTAGCAAAACGTACAGACCCCGAGTATGTACTGTAAGAAATAAAATTAAAAAAAAAATTTCAAAATATATATATCACATTTTTCTCTTTATTTTTCCATTTATAGATTGGAAAGGCCTCGAAGGTCCTTGAAGAATTACTTGATTATCATCTTGATAGTCTTTTATATGAGCTCGTTACCCTTGACTTAGTATAACTTACTTTATAAGGGAAATGTATATGTTATACAAATTCAGTTTAGCTAACGTTAATATTGAACTGTCTTTTTTAGCTTCACGCCGTATCCCGCATATGGCAGGGTAGATAGAGGGAAGTTGGGAACCCAGTGTTGAGACTCCACTTCTGTTCCGCACTTCCTGGCGAATTTGAGACATTGCGAGTTGAGTGGCGGAACTCAACGCCGCGATTTGCCTTGTTACCAGAGCGAAGACATGAAAACATTAAATATGTAATTTGAAAATATTGAATAAGCCTTTTCTTCGAGTGGGGACCTGTCCTTAACGTACACGTTTATGTCATTACTAATTTAGATCTAAGGATGGATGGACGTAGTTTCTTTTCACGTGATGACTTGTGAGTTTGATATGATTTAAAAAAAACATCTTGTGGTTTCTCTTATTGTTGACGTATTTTGAGAGGGAATTATGTAATTATTTTAAATATGTATATTTTTCCGGTGTGTATGAATAGAAGTAGAGCGTTTATTAAGGCAAAATGATTCTTTTTTTTTTAGATTTATACAGGTTGTTGATTTATTTGTATCTTCACACGTAGAGTCAAGACATTCCATACCCAACGCAACTCTCCACTTTCCAAAGCGTTATTTTGTTACTAGAGCGAAAAAGTGGAAATAATATTATTACCCAGAATGGGAATCTAACCCGCAACCATTGAATTGACAGTTAGACGCTGAACCACTGTGGTACAGTGGCTTTAAATTTTATTCAGGCTGTAACGCATAATTCTGACGTGACTGACGTGACTACAGGAAAACAAGCGTACAACTGTGCAGTTGTAGAGTTTTTGGGGTCGGTTCACACTCAAGGCAATGATAAATTTAATATTTTCATATCCTCGCTCTGATAAGGAGGAAAAGCCCGGCGTTGAGTTTTTTCCAAAATTCAATGGAAAGTGGGCTGAAAGTGCCCTCTGCCTATCCTGCTATGTGCGGGATACAGCATGGAGATATGTTAAGTGGAGAACGAAAGTGTCCTAATGGGAAATGTTTTCACCCTAGGTAACGTTCCCACTGCCAAAATGGGCAGTGGGCAATGCTATATATACTGCCCTCTGCCCACCCAAGCATTTTATACCGTGAAGCAAAAAAAAAAAACTAATTTTCACTTCTCTTTTTTCAGATTAGCAATGACGCAATAATCGACTAATCAGACAAAATGGTACACATAACTATTACACAAACATCCCAAATCAAGAAGGAGGACGGTCTAGCTAACTTAATCGGACATTTCGGAAAATGGCAATGTATACTTCTGCTCACAATCTCCTTAGTGAAGCTATCCTCGGGATGGGTACAAATGACAATTATATTTTTGACGCCAAGTTTAACTTTTTGGTGTAAAACCTTTGAAAACTCCACTATGATTGGGGATAATATGACGTGTTATGGGGACTGCGTGGAGTATGGGTACGACACGTCCCCATTCGGCAACACTATCATATCGGAGTGGGACCTCGTCTGCAGCAGGAGCTGGCTCGCGAGCTTCACGCAAATGGTTCTGCAATTTGGTATACTATTGGGCAGCATTTTATTTGGATTCTTGTCTGACAGGTAAAGTTTTATAAAATTTTCGTAACTAATTGCTATTAAAGCATGTGGACAGGTTTTTTTGTTACTTAACACTGTACTCTGGTTCCATCTGCCTACCCTGCTAACCTAATGCTAAGACATTCCTTTCCTTTTTACACGCTTCCGTTCCACTTTTCGACTAAATTCATAAGGCATGGAATGACGCTATTTTTCCTGGTTACCAGAGCGAGGAAAATGAAAATATTAAATACTTAATTTCCTTGAGTAGGATTGGAACACACAACCTAACAGCTTAACAGTCACACGTTTGTTCCACTGCGCCGTAACTGGCACTCGAAAGATTTCTCTTTTCTTTTTTTAAAGAAAAAGCCCTAGAGCCCTGATTTAATATGTAATATATCAATACTTTTTAGAAAAAGTACTTACTTCTACTTTTTTTGTAAAAATGGAATTTCTTTTGATATGTTAGAAATACGCAATACATATATTGAATATTAAAAACAAAGTTGCAAAATCGTGACTGATATAAATATTTATCGATGAAAATCTTGAATCACGAAGTAACATCAAATAAACAGAACAAAAAAATGATCCAACTTTAACAAAATTTGTAATTTGTGCGCCGCAACTTTTGTTAGACGCCTTCAAATTAAATAACAATACATTTATGAAGTAGTTGAGGCCTGTCGTGGCGCAGCGGCACAAGAGTGTGACTGTAACCGACAGGTTCTGGGTTCGATCCCCAGTCGAGGAAATGAAATATTTAATATTTTCAATTTAAATATTTAATGTTTCATTACTTCGCTCTGGTAATAAGGCAAAGCGCGGCGTTGAGTTCCGCCACTCAACACGCAATGCCTCAAATTCGGCGGAAAGTGGGGAACGGAAGTGGAACGGAGTGTCATAACACTAGGTTTCACTTCCGTTCCCTCTGCCTACCCTGCCTAGTGCGGGATACAGCGTGAAGCTGGAAAAAAAATGAAGTAGTTCCGTATGTATACTTACCATATGAGCTGAAATCTCTAATTTTCAATACTTTATTACACAAAAATTTAAAAATATAAATTTAGTAGTACAAGTTTAACATTAAGTTCAAAGGCCTTATCACTATTAGTGATCTCTTACAGGCAACCTCTTTTTTAAATATACCCAAAGTAAGAAACAGTAGCTTCAGGAAGATATTTAGTTTAGTTTGTGTTTATAAAATGAAAAAGAATAATTTTAATTATATATTACTTTAAAAGAACTTTTAAATAAAAGAATAATTACAAAAGTAGTTAACTATGAAATAATTTCAATTTAGAAATACAAGGCGTCCTATCGTTTGTTTTAATCACACGGGCACTGTTCAATAGTTCATAATCAAACTTATAAGTAAAGCTTTTTTCAGCTTTTCGCTGTATCCTGCGCTTAGCAGAGTGGGCAGAGGAAACTTGGGAACCTAGTGTTCCCGTTCCGTTCCGTTCCCCATTTATAAGTTTATAGTATTATTAGGCATTGCTTGCGTCTTATAAACAGTATTTAGTTAATTATGCGATGGAGGACATTGTAAAAAGCGGGGTAGACGAAGGGAACCTTTTGTTAAGTCAAACAACGCTGCGCTTTGACTGGCTGCTAAGAGAAAAATTAAAAAATAATTTGTTGTTAATTTGGAATCGAACTTACAACAGCAGCGTTTAAAGCCGCTTCGCTGCAACGGTAATTAACGTCATAGTGAATGATAAGTGCTTGGAAATATTTTGATTAAAAAGCCATAGGAATAAGTCTTGCATCCAATGAATTTAAAATGGGTTGAATGCAAAGAATGCCTTTAACATTAAATACCCATTAGCCCATAAAAATAGATACTTTCTGATATTTAATAAAAAGACAAGATATTTCCGACAATTAAAAATATATACCATATATATCTAGTCTCTATGAATTAAATTTATTCAATTTTAACTCGCACTTGGTTATTTTAGAATAAATTTTATGGATTCTGTATAAAAAATATACATAAAAAAATACTCTTTTGGAATGAACATGACTGCGCACGTGTTTTTCTTTGAAACAATTTTTTGTGTGAAATTACATTCGTGAGGATGCTTATCTCTTAATTATATTCATCTGTATCCTGCATATAAGAATCGCAATCGAAAAATCTTCTAAATAATACAAATTCTTAGAAAAGTTATCTTTATTGAAAGTGCATTTTTTTCGGCTTTTCGATGTACCCCGCACCTGGCAGAGGGAACTCGGGAAACTAGTGTCACTCAGTTCCGTTCCTCACTTTCCACTGAGTTTAAGACATTACGTGTTGATTGGCGGAACTTAACGCCGATACATAAATTGTAAAAATAATAAATCTTAAAAAATGATATATGGGACTTGATACGTGCACACTTACTTTTTGCTTAACGACTGCGCCATCAAGTTCCTTAAATCTAATATTTTCAATAATTAATAGCAAATTTTCAATTAATTTCAGATACGGCAGAAAAAATACATTTCTAGTATCAATATCTACTTTAATCATTTTTGGATTCGCCGTTTCATTCGCGCCGGACTACACCACGTTTACAGTCCTAAGGTTCTTCTTAGGAGTAGCGACGGCTGGTACCATGGTCGTTTCATTCGTACTGATGATGGAAGTAATTGGACCAAAATATAGAGAAATTTGTGGATGTCTCTTCCAAATCCCTTTCACTGTTGGACATATGACAATACCATTGTTTGCATATTTCTTTAGAGATTGGAATGAGTATAGTTTAGCCTTGGCGATTCCGCCTCTGATATATTTAGGATATTTTTTTGTATTAACCGAATCTCCGAGATGGTTGATCACTACAGGTAAAGTGGATGATGCGACGAAGCTGATTGAAAAAGCAGCAAAAATGTACGTATTTGTTATTTAGTTCTTTTGTATTTTGTTTTATTTCAGGGTAAGCAGAGAAAACTGGAGAACCTAGTGTTAAGACACTCCGTTCCATTCTTCACTTTTAACCGAATTCGCGGCATTGCGTGTTGAGTGTCGGGACTCAACGCCACGTTATGTCTTGTAATCAGAGCGGAGAAATCAAATCATATTTAATTTGAAAATATTAAATATGTAACAGAACAATGCTTACCGTCGCACTCTGTGCTACGCCAAGCCTTCGTTAAATATTTCAGTTAAATATTTTCGTTTATAATATAATTTTATATTATTTATATTGTGTTTTCGCTTAGAATCTGATGAAAAATACCTTGCTGAGTTTTTATCTCCTAGGTCTTACGCATAGCGTTCCTCTGAAAACCGTCTTTAAAAGAATGAATTAAAATGGCGAGTATAGTATTTTTTTATTCTTTTAATTACCAGGTCCTCTCTTCCTACACTAAATATACCTATTGTAGTGCAAGATCACTCACCGTGCAACGTTTGTGGGTTCGATTCCCAGTCGGAGAAATTAAATATTTTATATTTCCATTTTCCGTCGCTTAACACGTAATTTTCCGTGGAAAGTGAGGAACGAAGCGTCTTAACAATAGGTACCATTTGCATATATGCGGGATACAAGCTTAAAAAAAAACTCGTATTAGTCTATATGCTTCTCCCATTTTTCCGACATCCTTTATAATAAATATGTATTTCTACAATTATTAAATAACATTCAAAAACAATTTAATTTCAGGAATGGCCTCCCAACATCAAAAATAGAGGAAACGCTGAAACAAATGTCCGAAGACATACAATCGCAATCCACTAAGTCCAAGCTGAATTACTCTAATCTTTTCCAAGGGACGTTACTTCTGAAGACTTTGTGTTCTTGTGTGCTCTGGTTGATCACTGGGCTGACGTTCTATGGCTTCAATCAGTATATTAGCCAGACTAGCTCAGACCCTTTCGTTACTGTCGCTGCAGTGGCTGTTATACAGGTTTGCTATTATATTAGCTTATAACTTCACGTTGTATTCCGCACGTGGCAGCGTAGGCAGAGGGAAGTTGGGAACTAATTGTTAAAACACTCTGTTTTGTCTAATTTTCACTTAATTTGTGCAATTGAGTCGTGAGCGGAATTCAACGCCGCGTTTAGCCCTGTTACCAGAGCAAAGACACTCCGTTTGCCACTTTCAATCGAATTTGAGGAATTCCGTTATGATTGGAACGCAACGAAATATGTATAAGTTAGATATTTAATTAATAATATAGTATGAAATATAAGGACTTCGTAAGGCGACTATCGAATTCAGAATATCAGATATAACAGAACTCTTAAGGGTGTTGATATAAAGTATTTAATTTACCTTACTTAATCCTAGGCTTACAAAACTAAACATATAAAATCGTAGATTATTTTGTATTAATTTATTTAAAAAAAACTTTTTTTTTCATATATATTTATATATTTCAGGTACCTTCAATTCTCATATCTATATGGCTACTCCAGTACTTTGGACGTAAAGTAATAGTTATAACATTTTTCACTATAGGAGGCCTTTGTGTATTGACACTTGGCGTAATCCCAGACCAGTTCTGGATAACCCTATCTCTGGGCTGTCTAGGAGTTAGCTGTGCGTCTATAGTAGCTACATGCAATTACATATACACTTCGGAATTGTTCCCAACGGTGGTGCGGAATATGGGCATGGGCGCTTGTTCTATGTCGATGAGGTTGGGTTCCATGGTTGCTCCTTTTGTTGCGAATTTAGCTGTGACGGTACCGTGGCTGCCGACTACAATTTTTGGTGTAGCGCCTATATGTGCTGGTTTGGTGTGTATTTTGTTGCCTGAGACGAAAGGTACTGCGTTGCCTGATAGTATTGATGAAGTTAAAGATACAAAGTGAATAAATAAATAAATGTTGTAAATGTTTTAAATAAGTATAACTTTTTAAGACACTGGAAATTATTTCAATTTGAAAGGAAGCAAGCTTTGAGCTGTATATAACGATAAAGAGGCCAGTTTTTGTAAAGAGAATCAGAAAAATTAATCTCTTAAATTTGAGAAGAAAGTTTTAAATAAAAAAATGTTATAAATATGTACTTTGTGCTACATTTATTCAATTAGCAACTTTAAAAAAAATATATATAAATAATTTTAAGTTGAAAATGAAAATATATTAATAATCAGCTAAATACTGACCTGGGTAATATATAGAATACCTTGATGATGCAGTTCTATCACATACTGGGTAATGAATAGAATTCCCAGGGAGCGCTGGAGCTTTTCCACCAGCAATGTGTCAAATAAATGGACCTCGCTCCATATTACTTTATTCGTGCTACAGATTTAGAGTTCTTTTAGCGTAAGTTAAGTTAGTTTAAGATATAAACTTTTGAACTTAAATACTGCTAACTCTACTTAAGAAGGATAGGAAGCTTCTTTGACGTTTGAACTTAAATAAATACTAATAAAAATATCAGTAAACAAGTCTAAAAGCCTTGGTCTAACCTTATACATACATTACCGGCTACGCATTAGATATTGTATAGAATACCTAGGCAAAGTAGTTGTAATCAATATTAAATTATATATGACCTTTGATTTATCATAACTGACGAAGAAAAAAGTAATTTAAAATATAAACATTCCTTATGTGTATAATATTAGCTTCACGCTGTGTCCCGCCCATGGCAGGGTAGGCAGAAGTAACTTGGGAACTCAGTGTTAAGACACTCCGTTCCACTTCCGTTCCCCACTTTCCGCCGAATTTTGAGGTATAGCGTGTTGAGTAGCGGAACTCAACGCCGCATTTTACCTTGTACTAAAGCGAACCTATAACCCATCGGTTACAGTCACACGGTTGTGCCGCTGCGCCACGACAGGTATAATATTAGGTTACTATATTTAAGTCTACAAAGCAATTGTATGTATAAGTGCTTTTGAAATTGAATTTTCAAGAGTCTAGTTAAGTTATTAAAATACTTATTTCTGTAAGATTTAACAATATTTGTAACCTAAAAAACGGGAAGTTAAGAAAAAAAACTAATACCATTTTTCTTCACGCTGTATCACGCATAGAGCAGGGTAGACAGAGGGAACTTGGGAACCTAGTGTTAAGACACTCCATTCCGCTCCTCCATCCGCTGAATTGAGGTATTGGTTTTGCGAGTGAGGATCGAACCCCGTCCTGTTTACAGTCGCACGTTTGTACCTCCGCTCTACGACAGGCCTCAAAATACCTTAGTTAATTAATTATTAAATGTATACACGTTTAAATCGAAAAAGAAAACAAAAAAATAAGAACTAAATTGTGATATAAATATGTGATAATTAACTTTAATTAATATAAAGAATTATAATTATTAATTGAAAGTGTGAGATTTATATATACATGTTTCATGTAGAAATAAAATGGATGACACATTATGGTTATTTTATTTTCTATATAAAATTTAAAAGATGATGAAATAAATATTTAAATTTACTTAAATTTAAACATTATGCATTATTAAATCAATCAGCTTCACGCTGTATCCCGCACGTGGCAGGGTAGGCAGAGGGAACTTGGGAACCTAGTGTTAAGACACTCAGTTCGACTTCATTTCGCCACTTTCCGCCGAATTTGAGGTATTGTGTGTTGAGTGGCGGAATTCAACGCCGCGTTTTTCCTTGTACCAGAGCCAAGAAATGAAAACATTAAATATTTAAATTGAAAATATCAAATATTTCGTTTACCCGACTGGGGACCCACAACCTGTGGATGGTGGACCTCAAAAATTATTAAATAACCACATTATATCATCAACAGCGCGTGTAAACAGTTCGGACGAAATTTCAGTACACCTACAAATAAACATTACTTAAACACAAACACAAAAAAAACAAAAAGTGTGTACGTACATTAATGTCTGAAATTAATTCCGGATTTTCTAAATATTTTATTCAAACCATTTTCAATGAAATTAATTTAACCGGATTCATCGCGTATATTGAATGTTATATATATTTGGAAGTCCAACGTTTCGGACACTTTGCCTCCAGGAAATTAGGTAATATTAAAATAATATGTAAAATAATCAGGTTAAATTTGTTCCAGTCAACACGTATTCAGTAAACTTATTTCATAAATCTTGTTAGCACGTTGGCATGTAAAGGGAAATCTGTTTAGGCACTGTCTAAAAAAAAATATGGATGAAAAGTCTGAAGGAAGTCATTTTTTAAATCAGGGCTGACTGACGTATATATTTTTAATTATTATACGTACTATTATGTAGATAGTTTTAATTATTATAATTTTTTTAAACTTTATTTTGTTGTTATTTTTTTCTTGGTTGGCACAGCCTTCAAAAATAACGACTCTAAAATAAATGTTAAATTTAAAAAGCGTATAAAAATTTTGTACGTAACAGGATTTGCACCTCTTGGAAACGGTGGAAGAGTTGCGGGTTCAAATCCTGCAACGTTCAAACATTTTCATACTCTTTTTAAATTTAGTATTAGTATTTTCTGTCCTAAGTGTGGAATAACACTTTAAAATAATTATTTTACAAAAACGTTATATTATTAACTTATTTTAACTTAACTATAAAAGAAACACAATATTTCTCTTATTTACATGTGAAAAATATTATTGCCTGTTTTGAGAAGGTAGTTGGCACGAACTTCATGTTCAGAAACTTGGTTCTTTGTTTCCGCATATTTTAGGCAAATTGAGTATTAAAACGTGAATTCCAATGCTGCAGATAATTTTATCAGATCGAGTAAATAAAAATGATTTTCTCAAATATGGAAGGATTTTAGCTCTAAGTCATACGATGTTTTTTAATTAACGCTGTTTCTTTCACATAGTTAGATAGGCAGAAATGACCGGGAATCCCATTAAGACACTCCCGTTCCCTGTTTTTCACTAAGTTCTTGAGGAATTACGTGGTAAGTGTTGGAAATGTTGATATATTCAACATTTCATTTCCCTTCTAATGGGGAACTTAAGAGCTGTCACGATCACAGTCGCATACTTGTGCACTCTCATATCTAACAAATCAACAGCCTCAATAACTGATTAACAGAAATAATATAATATATCAATAACAGGTACACTTTAAAATCTATAATTTAAAACTAACTGTCTTCCGTCTCTTTAAGGCTATCAGGTAAAGCCGTGCCCTTGGTCTCTGGAAGCAGCAAGCAAACTAAAGCTGCTGATATAGGCGCTAAACCAAAGATAACTGTAGGAAGCCAAGGAACCGTTACAGATAAATTGGCTATAAACGGAGCTATCATAGATCCTAGTCTCATAGACGTAGAACATGCTCCAACGCCCATATTTCTTACGACCGTTGGGAAGATTTCTGATGAATATATGTAAATACAGGCGCCAACTATAGTAGCACAACTGACTCCTATGCTACCTAAGGTTAGAGTGAGCCAAAATATGTCCGGTACCACGCCTAGGATTAAAACGCATATTCCTCCTATTGTAAAGAAGGATATGACAGCGAATTTACGGCCAAAGTATCGTAAGATCCATATTGATAGGAGGTTGGCGGGTATCTGAAAAGGAATGAGACAAATTAAACATAAATGATTGAGCTATATAGTTTGTTTGTTATTTTTTTCTTATATCATTCATTATGATTGTATTGATTTCATAACATCATATTTTATTTGAACTTACAACGTTAAGTTAGTGTTAAGGCCGTCCCATTCCCTACTTTCCGCCCAATTTGAGTCATTGCAAGTGGCAATTGATAAAGCAACATATAAACCGTATCACTTTATTACTCATTGACACTGTAAAATTTAACACTACTATCTTCACCATTACATCGACAATATTTAACTATAATAGAATAATTCGGCCTATCGTGGTGCAGCGGCACAAACGTGTGACTGTAAACGACAGGTTGTGGGTTCGAACTTCACTCGAAGATGTGAAATATTTAATATTTCAAATTAAATATTTCATATTTTTTTATTTCTTCGCTCTGGATACAAGGCAAAACGCGGCGTTGAGTTCCACCACTCAACATCGGAACGTGGGGAACGAAAGTGGGACGAGACACTCTTAACACTAGGTTCCCAAGTTCCCTCTGCCTACCCTGCTGTATGCAGGATACAGCGTGAAGCTGAGTAGAACAATTTTCTATACTCACTTGTATGGCGCCGACGACAGCTACAGTTATAAACGGATCGGGGCTCGTTTGACTTATATATTGATTAAAACCATAATATGTCAGTCCAGTTACGAGCCAAAGATAGCAAGAACATAAAGTCTTTAGGAGCAGAGATGCCTGTAATAAGTCAGTGTAATTTGGTTTAGTTTCCATGGATTTCGATCGAATTTCTTCGGACATTATTTTTATGGTCTCCTCTACTTTTGATGTGGGGAGGTTGTTCCTGAAAGTAATTATTGGTAAGTAAGTGGTATATATATAATTTACATAAACATAAGTAGCAAATATTTCTCTACTCACATAGCCGCAGCTTTCTTCACCAGCTCCGTAGCTTCATCCAATTTGCCCATCGAGATCAACCATCTCGGAGATTCAGTTAGCATGAAGAAGTACAGCACATATATCACAGCTGGCACCGCCAAGGCTAACGTATAGCTATTCCAATCTCTATAGAAATACGCAAATAAGGGCACAGACATGTGAGCCACGATGAAAGGCAATTGGAAAAGACATCCGCAAATTTCTCGATATTTCGACCCTATTATTTCCATTATGATAACGAAAGAAATAACCATAGTCCCAGCTGTTGCTACTCCCAAGAAGAATCTTTGGACAGTAAAAGTTATGTAGTCCGGTGAGAATGGAATGCCAAACCCGAATGCGGTGAGAGCTACCACTGCTAAAATGAATGTTTTCTTTCTGCCGTATCTGGAAAGAAAAAAAAATTGAAAGCGGTTCGTCGAAGTATCTCATCGAACATGCTTACGCTATGTTCAATGCGGGGTTTAAATAAAGCAATATTTCTCTTTTTTAGCTTCACTTTTATATCCTGCACATACTACGGTAAGCAAAGGGAACTTAGGAACTTGTCAAGACAAACCGTTACAAAATGGACACTTCCGTTGTCCATTTTTCGCCGAATTCTTAAGGATTTCCTTGTTACGTGACAGAAATTATCGCTTTGCCTCATTATGGTAGGAAATCCTTGTAGTGTTTACAATGGCACGCTTATGCCCCTGCGTCACCACTGACCAAAAGTAATGTTTCTATAAGGAAATATAATTCTACAGCTTTTAACCATCGCATCTTTTGACATAATGATAAAACATAATGTCACTACGATCTCAGTTAAAAAAAGGCATATCCTGCTTGGTTTCTTGCGTCGGTTCTTCTGAGGCAGTAAATTGTTTGAGGTTAAAAAATGAAGCTTGTAACTTCTCATTTCAAATAAAAATATTAAAATTTGAATTTTCACATCAAAAATAAATGAAATAGAATACTTAGGGAAAATTAAAATCAACAACCATGACCACAGATATACGGACAGACACGTATTATTACTACAATATATATATATATATATATATATATATATATATATATATATATATATATATATATATATATATATATATATATATATATATATATATATATATATATATATATATATATATATATATATATATATATATATATATATATATATATATATATATATATAAGTAATGCTACTTTGCAATGACTTAACGAAAATTTCTATATATATATATATATATATATATATATATATATATATATATATATATATATATATATATATATATATATATATATATATATATATATATATATATATATATATATATATATATATATATATATATATATATATATAATATATATATATATATATATATATATATATATATATATATATATATATATATATATATATATATATATATATATATATATATATATATATATATATATATATATATATATATATATATATATATATATATATATATATATATATATATATATATATATATATATATATATATATATATATATATATATATATATATATATATATATATATATATATATATATATATATATATATATATATATATATATATATATATATATATATATATATATATATATATATATATATATATAGAAATTTTCGTTAAGTCATTGCAAAGTAGCATTACTTGTTGGTATACAATGTGATGACATATCTATTGAAGTACGCCGTATTTCGGTTATCTTCAAGTGTTCATATAATCATCATATACAACGATTATTAACGTGTCAAAACTAATCTATGGATTTAGTTACAATGTATCTTTTATTTATTGACTGTTTTCGTTTACATTTTGACTTGTTAAATTATTCAGCTTCATGCTGTGTCCCGCACGAGGCAGGGTAGGCAGAGGGAACCCGGGAACCCAGTGTTAAGACCCTCCGTTCCACTTCCATTCCAAACTTTCCGCCGAATTTGAGGCATTGCGTGTTGAGTGGCGGAACTCAACGCCGCGCTTTGCTTTATTACCAGAGCGAAGAATTTTTTTTTCAGCTTCACGCTGTATCCCGCACTAGGCGGGGTAGGCAGAGGGAACGGAAGTAAAACCTAGTGTTATGACACTCCGTTCCACTTCCGTTCCCCACTTTCCGCCGAATTTGAGGCATTGCGTGTTGAGTGGCGGAACTCAACGCCGCGCTTTGCCTTACTACCAGAGCGAAGTAATGAAACATTAAATATTTAAATTGAAAATATTACATATTTCATTTCCTCGACTGTTGATCGAACCCAAAACCTATCGGTTACAGTCACACTCGTGCCGCTGCGCCACGACAGGCCTCAACGAAGAAATAAAAGATTAAATATTTAAATTGAAAATATTAAATATTTCATTTCCTCGTCTGGGGATCAAACCTAGAACCTGTCGGTTACAGACACACGCTTGTGCCGCTCGCGCCACGACAGGCCTCAAAATTAATTGTTAAATTATATTTATTAATTTTATGTAAACAGTTTATGTTACATATTTAGAAAGTCATTGTTTCAATATTTTTTATCAAGTTTTCTTTTGTATAGCTTTTCGCATATCATCTACCATAATATGCGTATAGATCTGTCGTACGGGGAGAAACGTGTGACTGTAAACGTGACATGTTGTAGGTTCGATACCCACTCGAGGAAATGAAGTATTTAATATATGCAATATAAATATTAAACGTTTTTATTTCTTCGCTCTGGTAATAAGGCGAAGCGCGGCGTTCAGTTCCGCCAATCAACACGCAATGCCTCAAATTTGGCGGAAAGTGAAATTTGAATATTTATATAAATACTCCTATGTGTCATTCTGAGGTTCATATCAATGAACTGTATGTATATACGAGTACAACTAATATTAATGTAACAGAGACAAAATAGACATTTTATTTTTTTTCTATTTGTCTGTGTGTACGCGCTAATCTTAGAAGTGGCTAGCCAGATTTAAATGCAGTTTTCACTATTATATTGTTTCAATTTTCTTTATGATTAAGTAGTTTTATTAAAATCGGTTGATAAATCAAAAGGAATACGTCAATTTAAAGCATTATAATTGAATCGATGTATAACCAGTTTAGCTTATCCACTTACGCCCTCCATTCGGGAAGGCTATCCCCTAAAAAAGGCGCTGCCATTATTTAGTAGTATATCTCTTGTTACACATTAAAATATTGCAGAGAGTAACTACTTTGTACCAAGTTGAAGTTAATTTAAAATATATTAAGATTTTATGAAACTCGTCGAGCAAATGAAATATTCAATGTTTTCTTTATCTCGCACACGCTTAGTACGTATGGTTTAGTTGGTCAGAGCTTTTGGACGGTTTCCAAAAGTCGCAGGTTCAAATCCAAAAATACAAGTCGCAAACTGGCTAAATGATATTAAAAAAAAAGTAAAAATATACACCAACTTTATATAAAATTAAGTTAATTATAAGTTCTTAAATGGTTATTAATAACTTCACTTGTACTGTAAGTTCTTATTTCTAACCATTGGTCTACAATTAAGAAATTAGTACGGGAAGAACTCTATAGCTTTATAAGTTGACAAACTTAAGTTGGCGGACGTATACAATAATAATATATATAATTTGTATGAAATTAATTACAAATATAACTTTACAGTAATTTTTGTAATGAAATATTTACTAATTTTCAACATTCACCTTTTGTTCCTTGTTTTTATTGTAAGTTTCAACTTCACCCCAAATTTCATAACTGTAGGTTAATAAACGAGAAGAAGAAGAAGAAGAAAAGAAGAAAATCGATGCATTAATGCTCGTATCATTTGATTGTGTTGATTTAGAATAGATTTTTCTATGTTTTAAGTTACCGCAGATCTGCATATTTGATATTAATTATAGTTTGATACCTCTTCACAACGTAAAATAATATTATAAAGGTTCCGTTTTTATCTGTTTACATATGGAACTGTAAATATATTCCGTAAGCAAGCAAGTATCCTCCGAAGCATTCCTAATTTAATGCAAATTTTTGCACAGATGCCTCTGCCAGATTAATCAATTGAAACAGGATAGTCGCCTAACTAGTCGTTTTTTGAAAGATTATTACACAAGCTATACTGAAAATCATAACTATATACGAGTATGTTATAAAAATAGACATACATTGAATATAATTTGTATATATTCAATGTGCTTCTTTTTATAATTTCACGCTTTATCCCGCACATGGCAGGATAAGTAAGGGGAATTTAATATCCGTTCCCCACTTTCCGCCTAATTCTGGAGACATTGCGTGTAAAATAGCGGAGTACAACGCCGTATATGCTATTATCCTTGTAAAAAATGTTTTATTAACCTTATACAAAATAATTATCCGCGATGCCAAGGAACTCTTTAAAAACGCCGCCGCCGCCCCAATAATGTATAGAAATTGTGCGACATCATCGCGAGTGATATGTATGAAGTACACGATAAGTGAGTGTAAAGTGACTAAATTTAAAATAAATTTAAACTCCCGGTCATTAGAACACGTTTCAAAAGGTTTTTCACATGATTAAAATTTGCCCGGATTTGAGTGTGTGTGTGTTTGTGTGTGTGTGTGTGTGTGTGCGTGCGTGCGTGCGTGCGTGCGTGCGTGCGTGTGTGCTAGCATGTGTTGAGTAGCAGAATTCAACGCCGTGCTTTGTCTTTTTATTATAACAAAAAAAATACAATTTCTCTTTATACATAATATAGCACGAGCCGATAAATTTCTTTAGTAAACACTGTTTTGCTATATTTTAATTCAGAAAAATCAATGCACTATTATTTTTACTACCTTTAAATAAAGTTATCAAAATGTGAAATGGAAGTGGAAAATTATTATTAAAAATATTTCAACATGTACCTACAGGTAATGTAAAAATTAGCAGCCATATGGTTGTGCTGGGGGTATGCGTGTGATTGTGTTCTTCTACGTTTAGGTAGACAGAACGTGGCGTTGAGTTCCTCCACTCAACACGCAATGTCTAAAATGCGTAGAGTGGAGTATTGAACGGAGTGTCTTAACACAAGATTCTCAAGTTTTATCTGCCTATCCTGCCATGTGCCGAATAGGCAGAGAGAAGCTGAAATTTTAAAAAAAAAGTAATATTTACCTGTCAGATAGAAATCCAAACACGGCGCTACCGATCAGTATACCAAATTGCAGTACCATTTGCGTGAAGCTCGCGAGCCAACTCCTGCTGCAGACGAGGTCCCACTCCGATATGATAGTGTTGCCGAATGGGGACGTGTCGTACCCATACTCCACGCAGTCCCCATAACACGTCATATTATCCCCAATCATGGTGGAGTTTTCGAAAGTTTTACACCAAAAAGTTAAACTTGGGGTCAAAAACAAAATCGCCATCTGTACCCATCCCGATGAGAACTTCACTAACGACACCGTTATCAATACTATACACTGCCATTTACCAAAGTGTCCGATCAAATCAGCTAGACCGTCCTCTTTTTTAATTTGTCTCGCCTGAGTTATAGCACCGTGTACCATATTGAAAAGGAAATATCTCTAAATTATATATATATATATATATATATCTGAATTTACTTAAAAGGCAATATTATATTTAAAAAAAAACGTTTTGTTCCTTATAAAGTGAACAAAATAATAAACTCGATCGACGTACCGTGTGAATATAAAAAGGAATTCGGAAAGCGGCGGTATTATCCGTAGATAACGTTAATCTAACTATACTACTGTAGTTTAATTCAAGATTTAGCGTTACGATGCAAATTTGGAGCTGTCGTATAGTTTTATGGGCTGTAAAAAAGTACGTGTATGTGTTTGTGAATATGATAGTTTTATATAGATTTAGTTCTTAGTTCTTTATCTGATCAAAGCATACATTATTTAGGGTATTTTTTTTTAATTTTCACGCTGTATCCCGCACATGGGAGCGTAGGTAGAGGGAACTTGGGAACCTAGCGCTGGCACTCAGTCCCAATGTCCACTTTGCGCCGTATGTTACCAGGGTGAAAAAAATAAAGTATTGAATATTTCATTTCCTCGAGTGGAGATCGCAACCAGAAGCCCGCGCGTTTGTGACCCTGACAAACGGCAGACCTTAATATTTATTCATGCTAATATTAAAAAAATAAAATGTTTAGTTGGACACTTTAAAGTTTAGTTAAAATATAATTTTAATAATAATTCAAGATAATTACAGAGCACACAGACGAGAACATCCCTTAAAAGTAACAAATTCAAAATAATATATTCATTCAGCTTCACGCTGTATCCCGCACTAGGCAGGGTAGGCAGAGGGAACGGAAGTGAAACCTAGTGTTAAGACACTCCATTCCACTACCGTTCCCCACTTTCCGCCGAATTGGAGGCATTGCGTGTTGAGTGGCGGAACTCAACGCCGCAGTTTACATTGTATTTGAACGAAGAAATGATGACATTAAATATTTAAATAGAAAATATAAAATATTTCATTTCCTCGACCGGGGATCGAACCCAGAACCTGTCAGTTACAGTCACACGCTGCGCCACAACAGGCCTCATAATAATATTATGTAAACATTTAATTTAAAAACATGTCCCGCCTTGTTACTTTCTCGAGTTCTTCTCAGGTGAAGTGAAGTGAAGTGGTAACTTTAGGGAACCTGTGGTATAGCAATAGCATTGTCTCTTGTCAAGCGATAATTCTTACGAATTGTCTTTGTATAGCGGGAATTTCTAAAAATCGTCCCAACAGAGATGCTAACAACATATGTAAGTTGTAACAAGCGTATATATCTCCATTCGAACAAATTAAAATATTGTATATTTTCAAAAGAAATGAAAATAATAAATTTTAAATTCCTTCGCTATGGTAACAAAGTGCTTACAATTTGGTGAAGAGTCGGTAACGTGCGGAATACATCTTAAAAATACAAATAAATATTCTACGTGAAAGTGTAAAAGAAAATTATAACCTTTTTTTACCAGACATTATGAATCAATTTTTAAATAAGTAAATAACTATTGATTAAAATACGTGTACTTATGTTTATTATATAAAATAAATAGAAAATATATAAATATACATAATTTTTCTAAGGACTAGACAATCAAATAACATAACAATGTGATCAAACACCTCTCCTTCCCAACGCGAACGGTTCTTCACTCGCAGTTCGTAGATAATAATTGCCGCGTAAACTGTAAATAATTATAAAATTGTAGTGTAAATAATAAAATCACTCACTCAGCTTCACGCTGTATCCCGCACACGGCAGGGTAAGCAGAGGGAACTTGGGAACCTAGTGTTAAGACACTCCGTTCCATTTCCCTTCATCACTTTCCGCCGAAATTGAGGCATTGCGTGTTGAGTTGTGGAACTCAACGCCGCGGTATGCCTTGTATCAAAGCGAAGAAATGAAAACATTAAATGTTTAAATTGTAAATATTAAATATTTCTTTTTCTCGAGTGTGTATCGAACCCACAACCTGTCGTTTACAGCCACACACTTGTGCCGCTGCGCCACGACAGGACTGCAAGTTATGTCGATTTAAAATACTTAAGTAGACAAAAGTGCTACACAATTTTTATTCAAATAGCTGAATTTTCAGTTATAATGTATAGATGTTATTCTAAAATTGATAATGTTATAGAACTCGAAAGTTATTGAGATAAGTAGATAAACATTAGGGTCATTCAAGCGGGCGAAGCCGCGAGCAAGTAGCTAGTCGCCTATATAGGATAAAACTGGAATCAAGGTTCAGCACAGACAAGCCATGTTCTCTGGTTTCCAATAAACGTTCTCCATGTGTTGAAAAACAAATATATAATAAATAAAGTCGTAAGTAAACTCACTCTGGAGTCGCCTGAAGTCCCATTCGACTGAATCCAGAACAAGTTCCTTTGAGGAACGCGTCGTAATTGAAACATTTAGCGGCCAACAGGTCCCCGCCGAGCACCGACTCCGCCCAGAGCCGCCACGACCGCCAGTGGCTGCAGAAATCTGGAAATATATGTTAAACTTTGTCAGCTTCACGCTGTATCCCGCACGTGGTAAAGTACGCAGAGGGAACTTGGGAACCTAGTGGTAGGACACACCGTTCCGTTTCCCGCTTTCAGCTAAATTAGAGGCATAATCAGAATCAAGAAATGAAAATCTCAGCTTCACGCTGTATCCCGCACGAGGCGGAATGCTGGTTCAAATCCTGTTGCATTTTGTATATATTTTATTGTAAATTTGTATATATTTTCTAAATAAATAAAATTTGACTAACCTTCATCGCTTAAAGGTACAGCTATCCCGGGACACCCCGGCTGCACGGGCCTTCCCCCGTTCGGCCAGAAGTCCACGTGACCTCCGCTCACCGGGGAACCTGTCAGGGTACATGCTCAGTATGATAAACTAGCATTCACGTGCTTAATATCTACATCACTTTATTAAACATATGAAACGGCTAAATAAATTTCGCTCTTTACAATATTTCTTTATATGAATATCTTTTAAAAGAATTTGCTTAAATTCATGTGAATTTGTTCATGGATTTGTAATTCATGGATTTGTAATCACTTATCGAATGTGTAGATGTGTGATCACATGTGTGGATTTGTAATCACTTATCGCGTGTGTAGATGTGTGATCACAATTGTGAATTTGTAATCACTTATCGTGTGTTTAAATGTTTGATCACATATGTGAATTTGTAATCATTTATCGCATGTTTAAATGTGTGATCACATATGTGAATTTGTAATCACTTATCGTGTGTTTAAATGTGTGATCACATATGTGAATTTGTAATCACTTATCGCGTGTTTAAATGTGTGATCACAATTGTGAATTTGTAATCACTTATCGCGTGTTTAAATGTGTGATCACATATGTGAAATTGTAATCACTTATCGCGTGTTTAAATGTGTGATCACATATGTGAATTTGTAATCACTTATCGCGTGTGTAGATGTGTGATCACATATGTAAATTTGTAATCATTTATCGCGTGTTTAAATTTGTGATCACAATTGTGAATTTCTAACTACTTATCGTATGAAATGTGTCACCACATTTGTAATCACAGATGCGGGCACGCACTGCCACACGCATTGTTTATACTAACATTTTATAAGCTACTAATTCAGGAACTTATAATCACTACGATAAACAACGCCCACGTCCTGGATAGTAATATATTTACAACATTTCCATTTCAAGTACAAGTTACAGAACATGTATGTAAATGGAAATCGGGTCAAGTTTCATCTGTGATTGTAAAAATCGTCGCTAAAGAGATGCTATCAAGCGTATAAGAGTTTTAACGTAGATTGATGAGAACGTATGGCGTAGCTGGTCAGAGCGCTTGGACGGTTTCCAATAGGCGCGGGTTCAAATCCCGCTATGTTCAACATTTTATATGTTATTAAAAAATAGTAATAACAAACCAAATTGCCCGCCCGCTGTGTGTATGATGTCGACGAAATGTGCATCTTTACGTCTAATGGGCTTAGTGTCTAACGGCGGGTAGAACCCGGGGAAGGCCGGGTCGAGACCTGTTAGCCTGGAAGTCAGATATATATTACAGAATTCAAAAAAAAAATCTGGACTCAAATATTAACATTTCTTCATATATGTATTGAGTAGCGGAACTCAACGCAGTAATTTAATTTCTTATCACGGCGAAGAAATTAATATACTTAATTAAATCTTCTGAGTAGAAATTGTATTCATAACAGTCCATGTTTACAGTAAGACGTTGTATTGCTGCGCCTTATTTTTTTATAAGTATATTATATACCTTTTTTTTCACCCTGTATCCTGCACGTGGCAGGGTAGGCAGAGGAAACTTGGAAACTAAATTTGAGGCATTGCGTGTTGAGTAATTATATCGCAATGAAAACATTATACATTTAATTTAGTAAATAAAACAAACGACCAAACGAAATGGTATTTTTTTAATTGAAAAATATTTCATTACCTCGACCGAAATCGAACCCACAATTGCAGAACAAAATCCACTGATTTGTCCGCCTAAGTACATACAAGGCTAACTCAATGTTAAATTTACCTTTCAACAGGATATCCCTTGGAAGCCAGATGCCTAGCAGCGACCGCCCCCACTTGGGCCCCTAAGGAATGCCCTACGACATGGAGACCCTCACGCCGGAGACCAGCTCTCAGGAGCTTCACTAATGCACTACCGGCTGTATCGCCTACCTGTTGCATATAGATTGTTTCTTCATCTTCACGCTGCATCCCGCACGTTGGAGAGTAGGTAGAGGAAACTTGATAGTTTAGTGTTAGGATATTGGGTTTTGTTCTCCACTTTCCGCCGAGTTTGAGGTATTGCGTGTTGTGTGGTGGAACTTAACGCCGCGCCAAAGCGTTTGTTGTCAGAGCGAATGAATGAAAATATTGAATATTTAATTTTCTAGACAGTATCGAACCCACGACCTTGTATCTTATATATATATATATATATATATATATATATATATATATATATATATATATATATATATATATATGGTTTTTTTTTTTGCTTAACACTAGATTCCCAAGTTCTCTTCGCCTAACCTGCTATGAGCGGGATACAGCGTGAAATAACAAAAAATATATATATTATATATTTTTTTAATCCGAACCAGTAGGTAGTTTCCGAGATTAGGACGTTTAACCATACATAGTCTGCAGCTTTGTATTACTAGATAGATTTAACACACACGCAATTGGAAAATTAACGCTACATTGACTCAGTGGTAAGTATTCCAAATGAAATTAACTGTTAATAATTAAAGATATTTTCTCGGAATTTTGTGTCGAAAATATTTATATAATATATTTTTTAGCTTCACACTGTTTCCCATATATAGCACGGAAAGCATAGGAAATCTGGAAACCTAGAGTTAAGACACTAATATCCCATTAAGTCACTTCCGTTCCCCAATTTCCGCTAAATTCTGTTAGCATTAATATTTTATTCTAGTGGGGAAAAAATCATCCAGTCAGTGTCATCCAGTCCTGGGGGGCTGGGAAACGTCACCAGGGTGTTATACTTTTGGCCGTTGTTTCTCGTGACACCCATTAAGATGGGTGCGTCTTTGGAGCGGGCCGATGGCCCTTGGGAAAAATTTAAATGCCTAACCTAACCTAACCTAACCACAACCACAATCTATATATACAGGAGCATGTTTTATCCCTGCTTTACGACAGACTTGAAAATATATAATTAATGAATTTATGAAGATAAACTAAATTCACATACCGATTGTATATCAAAAAGCACAAGTAAATAGTTTCCAAAAGCAAGATTAGCCCAGTCCAGTGCGAGCACGTTGTAGCCGCCATGTTGCATGTACGCAGACACGACGGTATGCACACTGTTGTCGGACACAAATTCTACATATCTGAAAGAAGAATAAATATTGTTGATTAGAATCAGGTTGTGGGTTCGATTTCCACTCGAGAACATGAAAAATTTAATAATTTCTTTTCTTAGCTCTAGTAACAAGGCAATGCGTGGCGTTGAGTTCCGCGACTCAGCACGTAATGTTTTAATTTGCGTAAAGTGGGGAACAGAACGGAGTGTAACGTTAGGTTCCCAAGTTCCCTCAGCCTACCTAGCCATGTGTGAGATATAGCGTGAAGCTAGAAAATATTATTAATTTATTGTTCAATCTCTCAATCTGTCCAAGAACAACAGTACAGTTGTTAAATCCGTATATGGTTAGTAAAATCAATCAACAATATAAGAATTACGATACAAGAATTGAACGTAGACACAAACATTTAAGCTTTATTTTGAAATTCGATACTTCTAAAATACCAAGTGTGCAAACGTACTCATACTCAGCTTCACGCTGTATCCCGCACATGGCAGGGTAGGCAGAGGGAACTTGGGAAACTAGTGTTAGGGCACTCCGTTCCACTTCCGTTACCGACTTTCCACCGAATTTGAGGCATTACTTCTTGAGTGGCGGAACTCAACGCCGCGTTTTGCCTTGTACCAGAGCGAAGAATTGGAAACATTAAATATTTAAATTGAAAATATTAAATATTTAACCCCCTCGAGTATGTATCGAACCCACAACCTGTCGGTTACATTCACACGCTTGTGCCGTTGCCTCACGACAGGCCTCAAAGGTGTGCAAACGTAATCAATAAAATCTTGAAAGAAATAACTATTAAGGACATTGATTTATTTGTTTGTGTGTCGGTCTGTAGCACTGTAGCTCCTGAATTAATGAACTGATCTGATTTAATCGAAACTCTCCCTCAACGTGGTGGTTTTTAGCTAAGTTAGTTAAAGTTACAAAAACACCAAAATAATATCTCGGGTTAGCCGTTTAATTTCACTTTATTTTCTTTTACTCTACTCTTTTGAGTATAGAAATATGCAGAGCTAAATTATAAATATAAACAAAAAAAATGAAGAAAAAAATTCATTTAAATTTAAAGTCAAGTCCTCTCAGACTTGACTTGAGATACCTGATACTATAATAACTGCGCCGATGTTTTACTTCGCAAAGGCAAGTTTCTATGTAAATTATAAGCATGTTGCATTTTGTTCATAACGTATTTTGAGAGATAACAAAAAATCTATAAATTATATAATATTTTAAAATATGTTCAAAAAGGTATTATTTAATTTTTCAAAGTTTTTACCATATTCATGTGTGGAAGTTAATTTGATATGCGACGTTAAAAATATAATAATATTATATAATCAGCTTCACGCTGTATCCGGCAAAGGGCATGGCAGGCAGAAGGAACTTGGGAACCTAGTTAGTCACATCGTTCCACTTCGGTTCTCGACTTTTCGTCGAATTTGAGGCATTGTTTGTTGAGTGGCGGAACTCAACGCCGCGCTTTGCCTTGTTACGAGAGCGAAAAAATGGAAATAATAAATATTTCATTTGAAAATAATAAATATTTAATTTCCTCTAGTGTGTATCGAACCCACAACCTGCCGTTTACAGTCACACGCTTGTGCCGCTGCGCCACGACAGGTCTCATAATAACATTATAAAATAAATACAAAAACATAATTTACTTATATCTTTTTAATTTTTGTTAATAGGTTTTTTACCTAAGGTTTTTGTAAAACACAGGCAAATTTAGAAAAAAATGTAGCAAAAAATCATAACAAATTTATATATTAAATATACAACTACATGAGCTACGAATTGAATCTTTTATTTCAACACGATTCTTTCTCGAATGTTTATCCGTTTTTTTTTTTGTTTTTATTCAACGATGGGTTGAATAAAAACAAAAAAAAAGATAACGATTAAAAATGAGACTTATAAATGTTCATTAAGAGCTGAAAACTAAAAGTTACAAAAAAAAGTCTAAAAATGAAAATGAGGTATTGGAATAATAGTATTGGAGGCCTGTCGTGGCGCAGCACAAGCGTGTGACTGTAAACGGCAGGTTGTGGGTTCGATACCCATTCCAGGAAATGAAATGTTTTCATTTCTTCACTGTGGTACAAGGCAAAACACGGCGTTGAGTTCCGCCACTCAACATGCAATGCGTCAAATTTGGCGGAAAGTGGGGAATAGAAGTGGAATGGAGTGTCTTAAAACTAGGTTCCCAGGTTCCCTCTGCCAAACCTGCTCTTTGCGGGATACAGCGTGAAGCTGAGTAAAATAATAAAATGATAATGAAAACTATGACTTACCCATGAATGTACAGTACTGTAGGTCTGTCCAGAACAAAACTTTTGTCTTTTAACAACGACTCTATGTCATTGGTTCGATAAAATTTTGCGTCAGTCACATTGCTTCTGTAATGTAAAAAAAAAAACAAAATAACTTTTTTTTTTATGGAAGAGGCGGCAAATGGGCGTACGGGTCATCTGATGGTAAGTGATCACCGTCGCCCACGGCCCCGAGTAACTCCAGAGGAGCTACAGGAGCGTTGCCGTCCTTTAAGGTGGAATGCGAAACGCAGTGGCCAAAGCCACTACTTAACGCCAGTCTTAAATGCCGGGGCTGGTAACAATCCGATCGAGTCTGCCCATGCGTGTTGCCATTGCTGGCAACGTGACTCTACCACACGCACTTTAGTCGCCTCTTACGACACCATCAGTACCAGGGTGATCCTATTCTAAGGCGGGATCACACGACTAAAGTAAATTATAAGCCTGTTAAATAAGAAAGGGCACGGGAATGGGGTTCCCCGAACATAGCAGCAAAGTGAACATGGGAACCTAGTATTGAAACACCATTCCCTTCTTTCCATCGAGCTTAAAGCATTGCGTGGTCAGTGGCGTAACTAAACACCGCGCTTTCCCTTGTCACCAGAGCAAAGAAATGAAAATATGAAGAATTTTATTTCTTCGATTGGTGATCGGTTTCAGTTGCACACTCATACCTCTGCGCTAAAACAGGCAAATATTGAATAATTGGTGGCGATATTAACGAATTGTAACATCTGTCGTTGGGTTCGACTCCTGGTCGGGTTAATTACTATATTTAAATAGGTTTCACGATCCAAGTCTCATTTTAAGGATAGAGCGTGGAGTTAAGTTCCGCACAAAAAATAATCCTAAGTCTGAAGAAACTAAAGAAATTAAAAAAGATGACTAATTTAAATTACTTAAGGAATATTTGAAGAATATATAAGCACTTTTTAATATCATTTATTCAAATGATTTTTTTAAATATTTCAACAATTTAACATTTTATAATGCAGTCGATGTTTTTACATTAAATTATAAAAACTCGCTATATGAAGTATTCGAAGAACACATATAGTACAGCACAGTAGTATACTAACATTACTTAATTAATATTAACAAACTTAATATAAATAATTAATATTGCCTGTCGTGGCGCAGCGGCACAACATGTGACTGTAACCGACAGGTTCTGGGTTCGATCCCCGGTCGAGGAAATGAAATATTTAATATTTTCAATTTAAATATGTTTAATTTCTTCCCTCTGGTAATAAGGCAAAGCGCGGCGTTGAGTTTTCGCCACTCAACACGCAATGCCTCAAATTCGGCGGAAAGTGGGAAACGGAAGTGGGACGGAGTGTCACTAGGTTCCCGGATTCTCTCTGCCTACCCTGCCTCGTGCAGGATACAGCGTGAAGCTGAGAGAGAGAGAGAATATTACCTAACATAAATTATAGTTTTTGTATGAAATATTTTTGACTACTTAAGTCATTCTTCTATCTAGTGGTAAATAGACCGATTTGAGTGGGTTTTTTTTAATCCAGGTTCTGAGATATATTTGATGGGTGATGGATTTATAATTTAAAAGCTAGATGATATAGTGATTTTTTTGGATTGGCTATTTTAAAGCTAAAAATATTAAAGTATTCAGTACTGTTTCAAAATATATATACTGCTTTCTTCGGATAATTTTTACTATGGGGAACGTTAGGGACGTCTTAACATAAGGTTCCCCAGATTTTTCTGCGTACCCTGCCATGTACAGGATGAAAAAAAAAATATACTGTCTAGAAAGTACTGCACTGACATTGATGTTGTGTGTATGTGGATGGATGATATCTACATATGCTTAACTTAGTAGTTTTACCTGTAATGGACAATTTTCACATCTTTCAAGCTTATCGATCGACCTTTCGGTACTGAAAAAAATATAAAAAAACAATTTTTATATGCAAAATGTTGTATACATTTGGAATGTTTTTCGAATTTTCTAAAGTATTCTTATACAATTATTTCATCGCAAATATATTAATAATTAATAATCTTTAAGTACGATATGTAAATAACGGTACTTAATGTTTTTATTTCTTAATAAATACAAAAAAATATGTACTCAATTTATTTATCCAAGTTCTCAAGAACATATGTTAATTTAAACGCTCCACTGAACAGGACTGGAAATGTTTATGATATATTAGCAAACATAATCTCACATTGATACCTATATTGACTTGCTACTTATAAGAAATATTTTAAACAGTAAAAGAACTATATAACCGCAATTATATATATATATATATATATATATATATATATATATATATATATATATATATATATATAAGATAATATAAAAATCATGTAAGAACTTACCAGGTACAAATGAGCGTAATGCTTGTCTGAAATTGACTGGTAGTGGCAAGGGTAGGACGTTTTCACATTCGGAAGTGATCACAGCTATAGAAAAATTAAATTATTTATTTATTGAAGTTTATTTAATATTACGGTTTTTTTCTAAACAAGGTCGAAGTGAGTCTATTATTAATACACTATGTACTCAAAACCACTATTTTCAGTGACATTGCGGAATTTATGCGGAACTAAACGCCGATAATTACTAAAATAAATTATTCGAGCGGAGATTGAATCGGCTACCACCGCGTGAATAAATGCAAAAAACAATGAACCTTAATGGTGGCCTTTTTGTTTAAATATTGTTTCTTTTTTTATATCATTTCTTTTTTATCCATTTTTTAAATGCGTATTTAAGTTTATGAGTAATTTTATATAAATTATATTTAAATTAATTTAACTTGACGTTTGAATTTAATTTATTACCTGAGGTTGAGTTAAGCTTGTATTGTTTCATACAATTTAAGGTTAGACGATTTTAAATCACATTTTAGTTTGTAAACCATTAATTAGAAATAATATTTTAATGTTCAATTTGTCACAAAAGATAAACTACTTATAAAATAAATATCATAAAATATTTAAAAAAAAGTTATTTCGAAAACGTATAAAAAATGATTATAACCGGATTTGAACCCACGCCTCTTGGAATTACACAATTACACAATACAGCACTATAAGAACTGAAATGTTTTTTTGATTTATCAATCGCAATGTGACACACACCTAGCTTTATAATAAAAATATATTTATAATAAAATTGAGTTTGTGATAAAATGCCGCCAATATTTATTACATCGACTTAAATTATTATTATTTTTTTATTTCTTCTCTACTAACAAATAATGAAAGCTTGCTATTTAGATTTTTATTATTTACTTTTATACTTATTAACTATTTATATAGTAAGTATAATTTGCAATGTTGTCTTAAATCGTGTCGCTTCAATATAATGCTTCAAAAAAGCTTGTCGTGGCGCATTGGCACAATCGTGTGACTGTAAACAGATTCGATCCCCACTTGAGGATATAGTTAATATTTTTAAATAAAATATTTAATATTTTCATTTCACTTCACTCTGGCAACAAGGTAAAACCCGGCGTAGAGTTCCACCACTAAATTCGCAATGGCTCAAAATCGGTAAAAAGTGCGGAACGAAACGGAGTGTGTTAACACTAGGTTCCCTAGTTCCCTCTGTCTACCCTGGCATATACGGGATACAGAGTGAAGCTGAAAAACAACTTGAGAAAAATATTTTTCTTTTAATTTTTGGTGTAGGTACCATTCGATTATACTTAATTTTCCTAAATTTAATTTTCTGACTCTGATTACAATTCGGCGCGAAGTAGTGAGAACAAACTTAAAACTAAATTCCCTTTGCTGAGATATCCTAGAAACCTAGTGTTGAGACACTCCCAAATTTTCATCAAATTCTTGAGGCTTTAGGTGGTAGAACTCAACGCTGCACTTTGCCTCGTTACCAGAGCGAAAAAAATAATTAAAGTTTTCTTTTCCTCGAATGAAACAAGAGCCTGTAACGTTTACAGTCTCACGATCATATCTTCACGCCACAAGTGTCCTCCAACATATATTCTTTTTTATAGTATTTCATTATAAAATCAACCAATTGAACTCAGTACGTTTTACCATCATCTATGCCAATGCCAAGTACATCGCGTGCTGACACAATAATCATTATGTGTCTGCGTAATAATAGATAAATATTCTAAAGTAACATAGCTATCTATGCAATATTTAAACTTTGGTTGTTATTCTATAATTGAGGACGACATGCTGCAATGGCAGTGTAAGAAAAGACTAGCGATAATTTTGAATTCCATTTCCAACACGTTTTTGTTAGGCTATCGAGTTTTAAATATAAAATTCAGCTTCACGCTGTAACCCGCACGAGGCAGGGTAGGCAGAGGGAACCCGGGAACCTAGTGTAAAGACACTCCGTTCCACTTCTGTTCCCCACTTTCCGCCGAATTTGAGGCATTGCGTATTAGAAAACCGTTTGAAATAGTAATTTAGACTTAAATTGGAGACGATGATTCCACAGAACAGCTATACCCGTAAGAGTGTGTAAGAGATGTGAAAAACTGTACGTTATTTTTAAATAAGTGAAAGATTACCTCCATTGTATGATTGTAATGGCGCAAGGACACAAGCATGTGACTTTAAACGTGACAGGTTGTCGGTTCGATCACTATTTAAAGGAAGGAAATATTTAATATTTCTGTTCTGGTTGCAAAGCAAACCGCGGCGCTGAGTTACGCCACTCGACATGCAATGCCTAAAATTCGAGGGAAAATGGGAAACGGAACCGAGCATCTGAACACGAGGTTCCCTCTGCCTACCCTACGACGTTTGAGATACAACATAGAGCTAAGTAAGTAATAGATTTTTAATATTTTAAATTAAACTACATCATTTTAAATAAAACGGAAATCCAAACTCATTGCGTACAATAAAAAACTTAGAACTACTTTTTTACTTCCTCTTTTAAAATATCTCGTAAATATCTATCTTATACATATTTCTGTTCGCTCGCTTCCACTTCCTGATATTTATAATATAATTATTATTAATGTAAATACTGGCCTCTTAAAGGCCTTTAGATTATGCCGGTGTTAGTCACTTTATAAAGTAATATCAAAACACTGGCTGTGAATATTAATAACATACGATAGAATTAAATGTAGTATCATATTAAATGTAGTATAATATGTTATAGTAAATACAGAATCGAGAATAGAAAACGGAGTGGAAATAGTAAGTATATACGATCTATACGAGTATTTCCTCTGCCTATACTGGACTTATTATAAAACTTAAAAAAATATAAAAATATTCCATGTGATATATTGGAAAAAATATTTGTGGACGTGTAACGCAAAAGGTTATGGATTTGTTCACCACTGTAGAAAACGAAATATTGATATTTTCGTTTTCCTCGCCCTGGTAACGAGGCGAAGCGCGGCGTTGAGTTGCGTATTTTTTTTTATTATTTTACAAGTTTTAGCAAAGTTTTACATAAAATACATTTTCGGATATTTTATAAATAATAACCATAATTACGACTGTCACGTAGCAATTTTATAATGTTAAACCTTTTAATAAAGATGTAATTTTTAATAACATTTTGAATTTATTTTTAAATATATATATTCATTACTACGACAAGTAAAATATACAAATACAATACAAAAAAAATGAACTCACCTGTACATAAAACCAAAAGAAATCCAAGTTTTATAACCATTTTTTTTTATTTAATTCAATACATATAGCAATAACAAGCACAAATAAAATGATTATGTCAAATTTATTTCCCGCGCAATTTTTAATATATCGTACTGTTTTTTTTTATTTTATTTCCTGACTTAGACTCTATAACATGTATACTCCATGAAATGTGAACTGTAACTAAAGACTTGGATAAAACGGTGTTGTGCAGAATTATTTTTTTATAATATTAACCTCCTTGTAATTAATTACTGGTTCGATATTTGCATATCTATTATTAAGTTTCGAGTTATCTCTGTATAAATTATGTAGTTATCTCTGTATAAATTATGTTATATGTTTGTTAATACATATTAAATTAATTACCTATATAGAAAAAAATATCTTAAGTTTATTTTAAAAGAAAATGGAAAATTCCATCGTCAATTTTAAATTAAAGTACACACACACACTGAGAGTGCTCTAACAAAATCTGTTCTTTTTTCTTTTTTGTTTATAGTCTTCACATATCTCACATAATTATATTTTACACAAATTTAGTTTAATACCACTCTCTCACTCAGCATCACGCTGTATCCCGCACATAGCAGGGTAGGCAGAGGGAACTTGGGAACCTAGTGTTAAGATACTCCGTCCGCCTTCTGTTCCCCGCTTTCCGTCGAAATTGAGGCATTGCGCATTGAGTGGCGGAACTCAGCGCCGCGTTTTGCCTAGGACCAGAACGAATAAATAAAAACATTAAATATTTAATTTGAAAATATTAAATATTTAATTTCCTCGAGTGGGGACCGAACTCTGTGTAATACCAATTTGCACTAAATTTGTGTAAAATATCATTATGTGTTTACAAATACCATTATCCATCTTACGTCAAATGCGAGGCATTGCGTGTTGTGGCGTAAGTAAACACCGCGTTTTGCCTTTTTACCAGAGCGAGGAAATATTTTATTTCCTCGAGTGGCTTAGTTATAGAAGGATTGAACCCACAACATGTCACCTTCATAGTTGCTTGTGCCTCTGAGCTTTACTTTTCTATTTAATTAGCTAATTATAATAGTGTACGTTGTCACTGCTCAAATCACTTACACGGTGAGCATTTGGGAGTTATATGTATCAAATATCTTGAAACTGCAACTTTCTATTATTCTACTACTAGTACTAAGTCTTTAGGTTATTTTTAGACCAAAACTAAATATCCCAACTGGGATAGATATAGTTCCGCTAATTAAAAATTTATTTTTGTATAAAAAATATTATTTATTTTAAGTGTATAATAAGTTGCTAACAATCTCATGTAAATAGTAAATATTTATCCGCAAGTTATTTAAAATCAGACGTAGGCTCTAAATATTAAGAAAAAACTGGCTGAGAGAACTAGGGAACCTAGTGAGGTTCCCTAGTTCTCTAAGACACTTCATTCCATATCTGTTCTTCACTTTCCGCCAAATTTAAGGCATCGTGTGTTGAGCGACGGAACTCAACGCGGCGCTTTAAGAATAAGGTATGGTCCCTAATCAACATACTTTTATAAAAGCGTCTGTACTCGAGGAAACGTAATAATTAATATATTCATTTCTTCGGTCTGGTAACAAAGTAAAGCGCGGCCATCAGTTCCGTTTTCGACACGCAACACCTCAAATATACACCCAATATTTGAGGTGGAGGGCACAGAAGTGCCTTAATATGTACAAAGTGAATAGATTACCAAGTTCCCGTGCCTACCTGTACGGGACAAGCGTAAAGCTGACTTTTCCACTTCTATCTATGACGCTATTGACATATGCTCTTCATTCCCCTTGATGATGAGAAGCTGACCATGGGACTAGATAGCGGTCCATTGAACCTGAATTCAGTTTTTAATAAAAACAAACAAAATGTAACCATAAATATCTTGAGGTACATTTTAATACAAAAGGAAGTGATATCCATTCATCACATTACACTCACATTTTTTTTATGGAAAAGTCGGCAAACGGGCGTACGGGTCACCTGATGGTAAGTGATTACCGCCGCCCACGACCCCTAGTAACTCCAGAGGAGCTACAGGAGCGTTGCCCTTTAAGGTGGAAGGGCACCGGGGTCCGACATTACCTAATGCGAAACGCAGTAGCCAAAGCCACTACTTAACGCCGGTCTTAAATGTCGGGGGTGGTAATAATAATCCGGTCGAGTCTACCCATGCGTGTTGCAATTGCCTGGCAACGTGACTCTACCACACGCACTTTAGTCGCCTCTTACGACACCATCAGTACCAGGGTGATCCTATGCTAAGCCGGAATCACACGGCGATCACATTAGACGATTTGTTTCACATTTCCTGTTTTTTTTTGCTAATGTTTACACGTTGCGTCCTCCATGGAAGGGTGGGCAGAGAGAATCTAGTGTTAAGGCACTCTATTTCTAGTTCAAGAGCATTACGACCACTCAACCCACCCGAACCCCTTTAACTTTAACTTCTTCCCACAGTGGAGATCGAACACACAACCGTGACGTGTATGTCAAACATTGTACCGCATCGCCACAATAACCTCTATATAATGTATTTCTTACATATTTAATTTAATTCTTATATTAAAAAGACGATTAAAGTACGTGGTGGGAGAGTCACGCTGTCAGCAATGGCAGCAAGCATGGCCGACTTAACCTGCGTTATAAGTAGTGGCTTTGGCACTGCGTTTCGAATTGGGTAATGCTGGGCCCCGGTGCCCATCCACCTAAAAGTCCGGCAATGCTCCTGTAGCTCCTCTGGAGTTACACGAGGCCACTTACCATCAGGTGATCCTTACGCTCGTTTACCGTGTCTTGTCCATTAAAAAATACAATTCTTATATTAAATTGAGATTAAGGATATGGCGCCTTCATTAGAAAGAAAAATAATATTTATTTGGAAGTGTATTTTATAAAGTATTCAACAAAAAGCCAAAATAAACTAAAGAGTCAGTATTAACCGTTTTTATGTATCATATTTCTTAGAACGTCAAAATTATTAACTTCAAACTGTTTCCTGTGCAAAGGTCATTCGGCCAGAAATTATTCGCAAAGTAATGCGGAAGAATATTCATAAGTTTTAATGAATATGCTTAAAATTTGCCAGTGAATAGGATTTTTTGATATAAAATATTTAATATTGGAATTTCTTCGCTTAGGAACACGGAAAGAGCGGCGTTGAGTTACACCACTCTACACACAATGTCTAAAATTTGACGGAAAGTGGGAAAGGAAACAGAGTGTCTTCCCACTAGGTTTCCAAGTTCTCTCTTCTTAACCTCCAAGTGGAGGGATACAACGTGGACCTAATAAAATAATTAAAAAAAAAACAAAACGCCCAATTTTTATAATATATATATATATATATATATATATATATATATATATATATATATATATATATATATATATATATATATATATAACACACCGTGTAACTAAAAAACGTTCAATGTTTAACAGTTATATATATATATATATATATATATATATATATATATATATATATATATATATATATATATATATATATATATATATATATATATATATATATATATATATATATATATATATATATATATATATATATATATATATATATATATATATATATATATATAACACACCGTGTAACTAAAAAACGTTCAATGTTTAACAGTTATATATATATATATATATATATATATATATATATATATATATATATTTTTAAAGAAAAAAAATTATATATAACTGTTAAACATTGAACGTTTTTAGTTACACGTTGTGTTATAGAAGTAAATATGGATGGACCGAGGAAATCTAGTGTTAAAACACTCCGTTCCTCACGTTCTACCATTCGAGGTATTGAATTGTTATCATTATATCTATATATATATATATATATATATATATATATATATATATATATATATATATATATATATATATATATATATATATATATATATATATATACATATATATATATATATATATATATACATATATATATATATATATATATATATATATATATATATATATATATATATATATATATATATATATATATATATATATATATATATATATATATATATATATATATATATATATATATATATACCTTAGGGACCTATATACTTGAGGAATGCGGCAATTATATGATTAAAATGTTAAATTTTCAATCTCCCCGTGTAGGGATCGAACCCGCTACCCGTCGTGCTTACAGTCGCATATTGGCATCCCTACGCCATGACAAGCCTTAAACAAGGTCTTATTTATAATTCGAATTTAATAAGAAAAAACTATGATAAACGCCATAAACACTTTATTGCAAATACAAGAGGAATGTAAACATATTACCTTAAGATTACAAAACTCTTGAAAGGCCTTATAAATATTATATTAAAAGTTTTATACCATAATAATAACAAGATGATAACGCCATTTTATAAAAAAAATCATTTCTCATACAAATTCCTTACCCCTCCAAGTAGATCGTACCTGTAACCATTGTGAGCATTCAGGCACTATCAATGGACGAGGGGCATTTCTAACTAAATTTTCAACAAATTTTGTCTAATATAATTGCATAATTGGGTAGATTATAACATTTTTTCTAATCTTTCACGAAAACGTAACTACTAAATATATAATAGAAAAAAAAGATCTATTTCATTAAAACGACGTTATCAACTCGTAATTTATCAATTGCATACATTCATTACGTAGAAAACTAAATATTCTCCATATTATAACATTAAACTCCGCAATAAGGCAGTACAGAAAACGACCTGAGAAATAGACGCATAGTAATATATCATACATTTTTGATATGAGATTAAATAAAAAAAAAAGTAATAAATGCTCATAAATATATATAAATAAACATAACACCCAATAAAACATAAACAAAAAAAAATATTTAAAATACCAATTATTGCAAAACTTATACTAACTTAATATACTTCAAACGAATCCAAAAGATTTCGGGCAGCATTTTTTCTCTATTGTATTTCACAAGTAACAGGATAGGCTGGGGGAACTTTATGTTAAGACATTCCGTTCCCATAAAGACACTTCAATTTCTCATTTTCTGCTTATTCTTGAGGCGTTCTCTTGTGTTATACAACTTATGTAGAGTGGCGATAAACCTTGATAGCAACAATAAAATGAAAATATTTATTATTTAATTGAAGCCAGTTGTGGGTTCGATTCTCACTCAAGTA
The DNA here is from genome assembly GCA_019049475.1 of Eueides isabella. NCBI lineage: Eukaryota > Metazoa > Arthropoda > Insecta > Lepidoptera > Nymphalidae > Eueides > Eueides isabella. The sequence goes on from CM032402.1 coordinate 10,819,675, forward strand.
TTTTAATTTTTACTCTCTGGTAATAGAGCAAGGCGTTGAGTTCCGCCACTCATCACGAATTGCCTTAATATCAGTGGAAAATGTAAAACGTAAGTGTTTCAATGGGAACTGGGAATAACATAGATTCCTCTACATACCCTGTCATATACGTGATGTACAGCGTGATCTTTGTTATTTTACTCTACTCTTCTCAGCTTCACGCTGTAACCCGCAGGGTAGGCGGAGGTAACTTGGGAACCTAGTGTTACGACACTCCGTTCCTCGTCTGTTCCCCACTTTTCGCCGAATTTGAGGCATTGCGTGTTGAGTGGCGGAACTCAACACCGCGTTTTATATCTTAATAATATAAATCCACAAATTACTTCAATAATATTATTAATAAAAGAAAACAATATCTTTACATACAATTTAAAAAAAAAACACTAGCGTATATTAACTATTTTAATATTTTTCATATTATAGTAACATATTATTTAGAACAATTCATTGCTTTTATCATAAATGAGACTATTTTTAAAAAGTATTTAAAGTCAGAATTCAAAAAGTAAAGCTGTCAATGTTAAAATGGCCTAAGTATGTATTCATTTTGGTTTGTATATCCTTTTATTTTTCAACATACATACATACATTGTAATAGTAAATTTTAAAACATATAAGATTTTAACGTGGCAGGATTTGAACCCGCATCTCTTGGAAACCGTAATTTTTTTATACTTTTTTTAAATTTAGTATTTTTCTTTCCTAAGTGTAATGTAACACTTTAAAAAGAGTATAAATACTTTGCAATATATTTAATGAACTGTTACAAATTACTTGCTGAATATATTTCCAAATACACAATTCAAATTATAAAAATTAAAAGAGCAACAACTTATATTTTCAGAAATATCATATAATAGATAAACTATTAATTAAGTTTTGACCATTTTGCATTGAGAGCAATGTTATAACCACACAACATATTTACAAAATTATATCTAATTGACAGCTAAAATCACTTAATACACGTTTATAATAGAGAAAAGAATATATTTTAGAGTGAATAAGTAAGAAAAAAGTTATTTTAACTATCGGTCTACTCATTATTTTAACGGTCTTTTCCGGTCTTCTCGGGTCTACTTGAGGTCTACGTCGTCACTTAGCAGTTCTTCGCATTCCTTCTCCCATTTCTCGTCATTGTTCTTACCTGCGACTACTTCGTATTCATTCAGTTCGGCTTCTAATTCTTTTTCCCATTGTTCTGCAATTTTGATGTATTTTTATTTTAGTAGAATTTTTAAAAAAATTGTATGTACATATTTACCTTAGAGAAGAGATATTTTGTCTTCATTTAGTTTAATATTTCATGGAAGTAGTGTAGCCTTCAAATTTAATTAAATGCTAAATCATTAAAATATTATTTTGATATATAATTTTGAAATTTATTTAAAAAAAAGATTTAATTATTATCCATATAATACGTATTTTTTATTAGTTCAGTATGAGTTGAGACTTGAATAAAGAATACTATACTCGTTTAAGTTTTTCTAATAAATGTTATAATATGTGACTTTATACTGCATATTTGCATTCACAAATATACTGCATATATACACAAATTTATTTAAAAATATTTCTGCATGTTTCGTTGAATTCAGATTCAAATAGTAAGGGTCAAATTTAAAGGGAAATAACAATTCTCTACGTCTACAGATACAAAATAATAAGACCAATATTATTTTAGAATAATATAATTATTTCAATTCATAATAACTAACTATAAATGCCATTAATAACTATAATGTTATAATTTCACTAAACATTTCCTTAAATATTGACGTTAGAAAGTATTACCTATGCCGTCACTATGCGGGGATCAACCGTTTTACTGTGAAAATAACATGATTTTATGGAAGTGGATCAAAAACATTTTTTTAAGAGATATCTTTTGAAAATTTCGGAATTAGAAACATTTTTTCGTTTTTTACTTTTGAGCATTGGGAAGAAGACATTTTTTTTTTAATTTGGTGTCTACTATATCACTTGCTATAATTCCTACAACACTTAGGCCATATATAAAGACAAAAAAAAATAAAATAACCGGTTCATAAATTCGAAAAATTCAGAAGAAACTTCATTATTTATAGACATTAACCACAGATTATTGCTAAAAAGTGTTTTTTTTTTTTTTCAAAAAAGAACAGGTTAGAAGGATTAGGCCTTTACAGGTGTCAACATTAATAATAATCTTATACCAACTAAATCTACGCAACATTATAAACACGGATAGACATACAATGGATCTAATATATATAATTTTTTGTAAATAATCATAAAAGTTGTGTTGTCAGACGCGTGTGGATGACGGCAGTTGGCTTTAATTGACTGTCACACATAAGTGATATGCAGCGGCTATATAGATAGATATATTGAAATACTATTTAAAAATTTTGTTTCACCAATAAATCATACCGTTTAGCCTTTTGGTAACAATTGATCTTTTCTTTACTAATAATTAAAGTTTATTTGTTTAGTAAATGACTTTAAATGGTAAAAGCACGCCCAAACAGGACGTCGTAGATGCGAAACAGTTTGTTAATTATTTAAAAATTGAATTCTTACTTTAACGATCGATAATTCTGACAACACAGTGATAGAAGTTTCAACATTGCTACGCGACAGAGAACATACCGGACACGAACGGAAACAACCAACTTTGAGAAATACAAAATTAAGAATAAAATAGCAAAAAAAAAAAACAAGAAGCAAAAAACATTAGTCAAGCTGAATTACAAAAGTATTTTGAAGTAAAAGTATTTATAGTAGCAATGTTAAAACCTGAGAGCTACGAAACAGTGATCGCTATTCAATATATAATATATGATCTTATTTCCTTATGCATATATATAACATTCAGTTTACATTGAAATCGTCCATATAATATTTCGAATACTAGTTTAAATTCACGTTAAAAAGAATCTCTACAAAGGACCATATCATCTAAATATCTAATTATCTTGTAACACAGATATTTGAAGTTAAGCTATAGATTGAAAATTATATATCATATATCATATATATACGTATATATGTATATATATGTATATATATATATATATATATATATATATATATATATATATATATATATATATATATATATATATATATATATATATACTCATTTTTATAATAATATTAGAAAGTTACATATTGTCTTAACAATTACAATTAAAGGACACACGATATAACAAGAATGAGGATATGATAGATTATAAACTCTAGATAAAATTAAACAAGGGGCCGCGTTTAGGCATAATATTTTTATACATATATAGTATATATCTTTATAGTAAACGTGAAGAAGATCAACAGTGAAACGTTTATTTAACGCCAAAACGTGAATTTTGTATTATTATAATACTGTGATGGCATTATCGAGACATTTCTAGATAATATTATAGCAAGCATCGCTTACGGCGCCTCTTTACTATCCGAGGCTGGCAATAAATATCGGCCAAACAAACTCAAAGTATGAATCGATATAAAGTAGTCATTAACTAAGCGGATAGTACGTGAAGCGGCCGTGGTGTTACGTTAGTACAGTGTTTGATGCTCCATGGTGTCCGTGCTGGCTTAAGCTGCATTCCCAAAATAAGAAAAAAATAATACATTTAATATATGCATATTTGTGGTTATACCCTTTTAATCTACAAAAGGAGAAAATTTTATAATTTCTTGCAAATATTTTTTCGTCTGGCAATACCAGACTTGACTTTTCTCCAAAACCTTTAACTTCAATGTCCATCTTTCATTCAACTCAAATACCTTATATATAAGAAATCGTCCATTAATTATATTAAAATTACTAAAAAAATAATAATAATTAGTGGATATTTCTATTTGTTTTCAACACTGTGTGCTACAATTTGTATAAAAAAGCGTGCCTCAGTAAATACAAACACGTATTTCTCAAAGTTGGTTATTTTGTATATAAAATTTAAAAAAATCCGCGATATATAGAATATGAATTGAAATGAAATGATAAAATAATATATAAAAAAAACTAGCAAATAAAGAAATGAAGACAAAATAACTCCGACAACAAAAACATAAAAAACATGTGTTATGTACAGCATTTTAAAAGGTGAAAAAAACGTCACTGAACAGAATTTGAGCAAATTTATTCATATAAGATCGCAACGCCAATATAATTGTCTATAATTTTATATTTTATTTATTTACAAGGCAAAACGCGGCGTTGAGTTTCACCACTCAACACGCAATGCCTCAAATTTGACGGAAAATGGGGAATGGAGTGTCTTCGCAATAGGTTCCCAAGTTCCATCTGCCTACCCTGCCATGAACGGGATACAGCGTGAAGCTGAGTGAGTGAGTACATAGTAGGGTATAGTAGGGTAAGCAGATATATCCTAGTGTCAAAACACTCAATTCTACAAATTACACTTAAATTCCAGACATAGCGTATTAAGTGACGGTACACAACGCCGCGGTTAATCTATTTACACTTTCCAAACTAATCTAATCTGTATTAAAAAATGGAAACATCAACGTTACTTTTGTGTTAAATTTAACTGAAACATCAAAAAAAAAAATATCTTACCATCGTCATTATCTCTATCAACTTTTAAAGATTTAATTCGTTTCTTGGCATCGTCTATAGAATCTTGCGACGCCATCTCTTTACCTACTTCACTCGATGAACTAACATCTACAGGAACGTGAAATGATAAAAACATAAAATTATAACAAAAAAAAAAATACAATAATCTAAAACAAAAAAAAAGATTTTACATATAGCTTAAGAATGAGATGGAAATATTTTAGCTTAATTTAAGAAGAAACCTTTGCCTGTACGAATATAATATGTTTTATATATTTTTTTATAAACACATGCCCACACACTCACAAGCATTCCACTCTCTAGTACACCACCTGTAGTAGAAATTCTTACAAACAGTCACCTGTAGTAGAAATTCTTACAAAAAACAACTGTTTTTTTTTTAATATTTATTTGAAATTTATTCAAGAGGCCTATCGTGGCGCTGGAGCACAATAACGCGATTGTAAAAGACGATATGTTGTGGGTTCAATTCCCACCCGAGGAAGTGAAATATTTGACTTTTTATTTTCTCGCTCTGGTAACGAGGCTAACGCGGCGCGGCGTAGAGTTACGCCACTCAACATGCAATGACTGCAGAGTTCGGCGAAACCAAAGTGTCTTAAACAGAACGGAGAGTAGAGAGGAGAGAACCTGCGAGCGATATAGCGTGAAGCTAAAAAAATACGCAATCCCGAGTTAAGAATTCAAAACATTTATTATAAAAAATTGGATTGTAAGTAAATCGCTAATAAAAAGTAACTATACGAATATCATATTTTCTTTCAATAAATAAAATAAAAATATTTTTGTATAAAATAAATAAATATTCTGAGGTTATTTCACAATCCCTCGAGCTTTACGCTTAGTTAGAACGAATACTGAATACTTAGTTAGATATAAAAAAGCTGTAACTTTTTTGTTATATATAAAAATAAAAACTTATAAGAAAATCGTATGTACGTTTTTTATATAAAACCAATAACAATAAATATGTAACTTATTTATCTTCAATTCTCTCTCTCTCTCTCAGCTTCACGGGATACAGCGTGAAGCTGTATCCCGTGCATATGGAAGAGTAGACAGAAGGAACTTGGGAACCTAGTGTTAGCACACTCCGTTTCACTTCTGTTCCCTGTTTTTCGCTGAATTTGAGACATTGTATGTTGAATGGTGGAACTCAACGCTGCGTTTTGCCTTGTTACCAGGGCGAAGACATGAAAACATTAAATATATAATTTAATTAAATTTTCTTCAAACTTTACTTTCATTTTTAAGTTATACTGTATCGCGCACGTAGAAAGGTAGGCGAAGTGTATCTGGGAATCTCTTTCGTGCATTGAGTGTTGAGCTTAGCTACGAAACACGCTAACCAGAACGAGGAAATGTAACTAATAAATGTTTTATTTCCCTGAATGATAATCAAACTTATAACCACCATCCTACAGTCGCACGCCTTTGCCACTGGGCCACGATTCTCGTGATAATTAAAATATCTGAACGCCAAATCTTGCATGTACCTAAGCCTTCTTCATAATAATCTATTTAAATAATATCTTACATTCACGTCTGTCGATAAATTCAAACTTTTTTCACATAAATCATCAAAGTAACCCAACTGAATAACTCCTTGTAACGAAGATTGTACTTTAACCGTCTAAAACAAGCTAAAAATCTATCGAAACTTCCAACAACAACAACGTATGTATATCAACTTCCATGTCTTCCTTCCATCATAAAGCATTTTCAACCGACCAATCACCAACTATATACATAACTATTACTAATATTTAAGTCTATTACTAACTTTCCGTATACATAATTTCAACACCCACTCCAACCTACAATGTGATAATCTATGTAAAAGCACTGTTACAATACGGTTAACGAGTCGTGGCCGCTCTAAACAAGGCTACAAGGGTAGGCAGAGGGAAATTGGGAACCTAATGTTGAGACACTCCCTTCTATTCTCCACTAACAGTCGAATTGAAAGCATTGCCCGTTTTGCTTCGCTTCCAGATCGACGAAACATTAAATATTTAAATTGAAAATATTTCATTTCCTCGAGTAGCGTTAAACTCACACGCCCGTACCCCTGCGCCGCGACAGGCCACAACTCGCCGACCGCACTGTACACTAGCTAACAAGGGCTACAGCCTGACCTTGCGAGTCGTCGGCGCTGGACTGCCCGCCCGCCGCGTCCGCCTCGTTGGCCTGGCAGATCAGCGACACGCGGTAGAAGTAGTTCCGCCAGAAGTTCTCTTCTGTTATACTGGAATTGTCGTTGTAATGGCGTTAAAAACATATTGAAACATTTGATATATTATTTGAAAGAAAAATGCTTACTTAGAATACGTGTAAAAGAAATTTATAACATCTCCCAACAGAGATGCTAAAGTAAATAAGTAAAAATTAGAATACGTTTACTAAATATGAACGTATAAATATGTCAATCTTTAATATAGTGTATTATTTAATATAGTGTATTATTTAATATTGTGTATTATTTAATATATCTTTAGTATAGCGTCTTATGTAATATTCTAAGTATTTATAAAAGTTTTATAAGACAGAGAAAAATGACTGCATAAATGTATACAGATACGTCCATTTTCTTTGACTGCATGAGATATCAAGAAGAAAATTCAAAAAAACTCAATTACAACCTGTCTAGGTGGAGGAGATCAAGCATGTGACTGCAATCGCGACACAGTTGTGGGTTCATTCCCCACTCGAGCAAATTATATATTTTCATTTCCTCACTTTGGTGACAAGGCAAAGTGCGGCGTTGAGTTCCGCCACTTAACATGCCAACTTACCAGACCCTAACTAGGAACCTATATCGAATACATATATATATACACAAATATATATTTATTAGTAAACATAAACTCACACTTTGGGCACAAGGTCGAAGCGCATCGTGGATAAATTGGGATCTTCATTCATGATAGCGACGGCCACCGGGTACATCTTGTTGTAGTCGAAGTCGAAGTCGACTCCGGCGGGCGGGGCGCGCACGAAGTTCCTTCGGTCCTGATACAAAAACCGGTTCCAGCTAAGAGTTTGTACTTTTGCAGTACATAAACATATTCAAAAATTAAAGTAGTTATGCCAAAATAACAATAATAGCGCTTTTCTTTATTTTTAGTACATTTTTACTAATTTCAAAGTGTTAATCCAAACTGAGGATAGAAAAATATTTATTTATATTTGAACGTAGCAAGGTTTGAACCTGCGCCTCTTGGAAACTGTCCAACTGGACGCTTCAAAAAATCCTGCGACGTTAAAATTTTGGCACGTTTTCTAAATAAATACTTTAGCGAATTGTCCGCGAAATGCGAAATTTTAAAATACAATTTGGCATGTTGCGGTATACTCCTTAAAATTACTATTAAATATTTACATAAATTGTAGCCTAGATGTTACTCTGATTTATAAGCTATGCTACTGCAAAGTTTCATCTAAATCGGTTCAGTACTTCTTCCCGGAAAATAAAACAAACATATTTTTTTATAATATTAGTAGAATATAAATGTAGTATAGCTTACAGTAGACAACGACAAGCACTCCTCCTTGAGCGCGGCCTCGTTGGGCGCGCCTACCCAGGGCGGGGCCGCGGCGCCGTTGCCCTTGTCCTGGCCCTTGATGAACGCGTCTTGCTCACGATTGAATTCGCCGAGGATGCTCTGTTGACAAAGGGTGTAGGTTATATATAGAGGAATTTATAAAAATATATCATTTATTTTATGCCAAAAACTGAAAAATATATGTTTTTTTTTTCTTCTTAAGGGCTAGACAAAATTATGTGGTACAACAGAAAAAAAAAAGAAAAAAATGTATCTATCATCAAAATTATAGCTTATAACCACTAGATGAGAAAAAAATACTTGTACAGTTAAAATCAACGATATGATAAAATACCTACAGATTTTAATAAAAAATGTAACTCCAATTTTAACATATTTTCAAGAGAAGAAAGAATAAACAAAATAATTTATCTATTTAGTACAAATAAGTATTATTCGTCTCGTTTAATTTACATTCCCAGTACTATATATAGAAGCGTACAATAAGCTGTTACGACCGTAACATCGAGTAATTTCTTCATCGGAATATGTCAAGTGGCAACATCTAAAGTGGTCTTCTAATAATTGTAAGTAATTTATTTCATACATTTTATCACACAATATTTAAGTACAGATATTTAGAGTGCAGGTCAGGCGGATGGAGAGCTGGTGTAAGACACTCCGTTCCCTTCCCCACTTTCTGCCGAATTTGAGGCATTACATGTTGCCGCTTTACCAGAGCAAAGAAGAAATTAAAATATTAAATATTACACTTAATCGAGTTTGGATCGAACCCACAACCTGCCGTGCTTACAGTCACACAATTACTACAGCCACTGCGCCGCGACAGATCTCAGAATTGTTCAATAATTGATGAATAATAGGAATAACAAAAAAAAATGACTACACATAAATGAAATTACAAAAATACGTACGCTGTACGTTCACATACAACTTTTAAACGTTCAACGTTCGTGTCCTACAGCGAGTTTGTTATCATTTAATCCTATTTGCTGATTGATCCTTTATCGATTAAAACCATTTTTGACTGAGAATAATGAAACAATACATGTGACGGTGTGATAACGCAAATGACGTATATATATTATATGAAACGTGTCGATAATAAAGCCACTGTTAGGCGCGTCATAAATCCTTTATCTTACTACCGCAAAACTTGTTGGCTATAAAAACACCCGCACGGATATCGGATCGGATAGTACTCTGAACCAATTAGATTCGACCAAGGTCACTCGACCACACTACGAATCGGTACAGTTGTCCACGTGGCAGCCACGGCCGCCAAGAAACCGCCATGGAACATGTCGTTTTGCTCGGTATCATCAAGATATTTGACCACGTCTGGCACACGGGACTGTCATATAAAATTGCAGCTCACTTAACAGAGTGGCCCGAACTTAACGCAACGTGATGTTTATTATCTACAAATTATATTTAAAAAAACTTTACAATACGTATAATAAATAATTTCTTTCTTTGACATTCCCAGATAAAATAACAGAATTCAACATGTAAATTAAGACGTTAAATTCCTGAAGTTGACCTGAAAACCGGAAACCCCATACTACTCTAATTTTGTAAATAACATTAAATTTTCAATAATTATCGATATTTTACCAATATATCTCAAAATTGGCCACAAGTGTTATATATCGATAATAACATAAAACGACATAGCTCGTTTACGTCAAACGTTCGCCAAGCGCCTTCTACCCTGCATGCATGACGTTCGTTATCACTTAATCCTATTTACACTGTGACCCGCGCGAGTAAATACGGACGTGTATATCAGATTAACTTGGATTAATGGAGGCTTTATGGACCGTCGGTCGGTTTTCTTTGCAATGGAACGTGATTTTTGTACAATGCAAAAGCTAATAATTATATATTTAACGAGTAGCGGCAGCGGCCCTAACGTGTGACTGTAAACGACAGGTTGTGGGTTCGAACTCGAGGAAATGAAATATTTAATATATTCAAATTAAATATTTAAATGTTTTGATTTCTTCGCTCTGGTTACAATGCCAAGCGCGGCGTTTCGCCACTAAACACGCAATGCCTTAAATTCAGCGAAAAGTGGGAACGGAAGTGGAACGGAGTGTCTTAACACTAGGTTCCCAAGTTCCCACTGCCTACCCTGCCATGTGCGGGATACAGTGTGAAACTGGGTAGAATAGAGTACCTACAAACAATTTAATATACTAAAATGTGCAGATGTACAACATCTTGTACGTTTGTGACTACTTATTTCTGTAGGGAGATTTTTACAAATATTTGCTACCGAAAGAACTTAGAATTATCATTTGGTAAAGTATAATGGTATTTATAAAATATTAACAAGATTTTCAAAGTGTTATTCCACCCTTATTAGAAACTTCATTACGAACTAAATATATTTTTTAAATAATATTATCATTGTAAAACGTTATTTAAAATTTAAAAAAATAGGTCATAATCTTTTGTTAGTTAGTAAAATCTCTATAAAACAACAGAAGAACCTTAAATAGACTACACGTAGCCGACTTTCTTTGGCAAAAGAACTAGTTCAGACAGGCTTTAAAATTTTTAAGGAATTAAAATGTGTTAATTAAGTTTTAGTATGTATATTTAACTATATGATTATTTTTTTTATACAAAACCGAACAATATGTAAAAAAAACTTAAGCATGGGGAACTTGGAAACCTAGTGTTAAGACACTCCGTCCTACTGTAACTGATCCCCGTTTTCCGCCGAATTTGAAACATTGCGTGTTGAGTGGCGGAACTTAACACCGCGCTGTACCTTGTAACCAGAGCGATGTATGTAATGAAAACATTAAATATTCCATTTCCTCGAGTGGGAATCGAACCCACAACCTGTCGTTTACAGTCACACGCTTGTGCCGCTGCGCCACGACAGGCGTCAATTGTCAAAAAATATTCTATATATATTCCTTAACATGAAAAATTCAAAAGGTTTCACACATACATATTTCTTTTAATTGTCCAAACGGGGGCCAATTAATGATTTAACAAAAGAAAAATTACCTCCTCGCTAAGGTATTTTAAGCCAACGCTTGGCTTAGGGTGGTTTTAGAAATTCAAAAGTGGAGCGTGGACTGGAAAAGTTTGTGAAACACTGATCTACACTGTAACTTTTATTTAACTTTTTTTTTTTTATATATATATCTTTCACCTATTGTACCAATTTCCATTGTCCCATATATAAAATAACCATTTAGCGTACAACGCAAGCTTTCTGTATAACGTGACAGGCAAGAACGTAGTATGAATCATCATTACTTCTGTTATCACTTAGCCGCCGTCCGGATAAGCGACTGACAGAGACGGATGGATGAGGTTGGAGAGTATCGTTTGTGTGTGGGCACATGATTAGAGGAAAACAATGTAAATAATTATAAAAAATGTCATTATATTTTTTATGTAATCCTAGTAGCCGCCTGCAAGTTATTTTCGTGTATTGCATATATAAAATACAAGAAAATAACTTACAGGCGACTTTCATATGTTATTCGTACATGCATATATCGTTCTAAAAAGTTGAGGCCTGTCGTGGCGCAGCGGCACAAGCGTGTAACTGTAGCCGACAGGTTCTTGGTTAGATCCCCAGTCGAGGAAATGAAATATTTAATATTTAATATTTTCAATTTAAAAAAATCATGTATCATTTTCTTCGCTCTCGGTAATAAGGCAAAGCGCGGCGTTGAATTCCGCCACTCAACACGCAATGCCTCAATTTCTTCGAGTGTCTTAACACTAGGTTCCCGGCTACCCTCTGCCTACCCTGCCTCGCGCGGGATACAACGTGCAGCTAAAAAATAAAATAAAAAAATGGAAAGTTTTCTTTTACTCACAGCCGCGCTTTGTTGCTTTTCCAAGCCGAAAAAAATATATATAAATACCCCGAGAAAAATCGAACCTTGCGGGTTCGATTTTTTCTCCTGTTTAAAATAGAGTTCTATTCATGTTTTTATTTACATTACCCATTAAAAGCTATTATTTAAAACAACCAAGTCGGGAACCGAAGTGGAACGGAGTGTCTTTACACTAGGTTCCCGGGTTCCCTCTCCTCGTGCGGGATACAGCGTGAAGCTGAGTAGAGTAGTAGAGTAAACCAACCTAGCTCCCTGAACACTTCCATTTCATAAATGATGTAAACGTCTACCGCTATGAAAGAAACATTTTTCATTGTCACATATAAATAAACATATTACATTTATATACGTGATTTTTACACTGAGGAAACGGACGTACTCGTATAATACGGGCGATGAATCGTGGCCGACACATACTTAAAAGGATAATATCGCGATAATTACATTTTAAATTATACATATATTAATTTTTATACATTTAACCAAAGTGTGTCAAAACGTCGGGCTCCCAAAAATGTATAAATATCAATATTCACGTCTAATCCGGTTAAATTTGTTTCATTTAAAATAAGTCTCGCATTATGTATAATGGTTTTATACAGAAGTGTTATACATGACGTGCGAATCACACTTTCGTCGCTTGAAAAGACTCACATACATATACTACTACTCTGACGCCGAAAAAGACGCTATTAATAGATTAATCCGCAGGTCTTTTTTTTATGGAAAAGACGGCAAACGAGCGTACGGGTCACCTGATGGTAAGTGATCACCGTCGCCCACGGCCCCGAGTAACTCTAGAGGAGCTACAAGAGCGTTGCCGTCCTTTAAGGTGGTAGGGCACCGGGGCCCGGCATTACCTAATGCGAAACGCAGTGGCCAAAGCCACTACTTAACGCCGGTCTTAAATGCCGGGGGGTGGTAATAATCTGGTCGAGTCTGCCCATGCGTGTTGCCATTACTGGCAACATGACTCTACCACACGCACTTTAGTCGCCTCTTACGACATCATCAGTACCAGGGTGATCCTATTCTAAGCCGGAATCACACGGCAAGGGTAAAATTATGGTTCCATGACTATACCCTATAGTGGAACACAGGACGGCCAAGACTCATTGACCGTATTATACGAGTACATCCGTGATTTTCCCCACTGTCACAAGTCAACCGAGTTTCTAACGCGGGTCTAATTTAAGAGAGATTAATGCGGCCTCAGTGCGCTGTGGGTCTTCTATATCTGGTTCGTTTGTTTTATTGATCGGGTTAACCTTTTAGATAGGCTTTGCTACGCACATCACACTTACAGTTGTAAAGTAATAAATGGTTACAGATTAACAATAATGTATAGATGTGGGTTCGATCCCTACCCGAAGGAACTAAATATTTAATATTTTGATTTCCTTGCTCTGGTAACAATTACAAGCTCGGTATTGAGATGCACCAATCAATACGAATTGCCTTAAACTCGGCGAAAAGTGGAGAACAGAACAGAGTGACATAACACTAGGTTGCCAGTTCCTTCTGCCTACCCTGACACGTGATGGATACGGCGTGAAGCTGAGTGAGGCAGGGCAGTCAGAGAAAATTCCGTTCTCCATTTCCCACCGAATATGCGGCATTGTGCGTTGAGTGATGGATATAACCGCGTTTTTGCCTTGGGACCAAAGCGAAGAAATAGAAAATATTAAATATATTACATTATGTGTCATTATGTATGGTAATAAGGCAAAGCGCGGCGTTGAGTTCCGCCACTTAACACGCAATGCCTCAAATTCGGCGGAAAGTGGGGAACGGAAGTGGAACGGGAGTGTCATAACACTAGGTTTCACTTCCGTTCCCTCTGCCTACCCTGCCTAATGCGGGATACAGCGTGAAGCTGAAAAAAAAAGGAAAAAAACATTATGTGTCAACAAGTTCAAAAACAAACGGTACTACCTACCGCTATCAATATTTTATACGATATCCAAACAGTTAAAATTTTCTATTCAAATGAAAATAATGATAACAAAAAACATTTCAATAATTAAATCCAATAGCGTATTTCATTATTTCCTGCGCCTTTTATAATACTGTGAGTATGATAAAAGGTATTCATCAATTATGTGAACGTCAAAAGCCGCCCTATTTACTGATATCTGGAATTTTGTATTCATTTCTCGTATTAAAGATATGACCCAGTTTAGCTGACCGCAAGGAAACTGAGGTATTGGAAAAGCTCAAAATGAGAATTTAACCGTATACTTATATTAATTATTCAAATAACTCTCTCTGCTTCTCTCTCTTTCTCACCTTCACGCTACAGCGCGACACGTGGCTTGGTAGGCAAAGGGAACTTGGGAACCTAGTGTTAAGACACTTCGTTCCCCACTTATTCATATAACTATTAATTATAATAATCATTTGTTTTGTATTCATAAGTATTAGTGTATTTCTATTGTTTTCAAACTGTTAACCCACACCTGGGAAAGAAAAATATTTATTTAGAAAATCTATAAGAAATTTAAACGTAGCGGGATTCAAACCAGCGGTCATCGTCCAAGCCCGTCTCTTCCGAGAGACGCAAGTTCAAATCCTGCTACGTAAAAAATTGTACGTTTTCTAAAATCTATTTTTAAATTTTTAGAAATAGACATTTCTACGATAGCATTTATAAAAGTTTAGAATGGATGGTTATCTCGCATATCACAGTCAGCTAAGTTGCATTTATCTAAATCAAACAGGGCAAAATATAAAAAATATTTTTAGCCTAACTTAGCCTAATACTGTATCCCGTACATACTGGCAAGTAGAGGAAACTTTTTCGACTACGTTAGTCTTAAGATACTTCCGTTCCGTTCGTCAATTTCCGGCAAATTTGAAGCCTTGTGTATAGTGGCGAAACTCAACGCCGCGCTTTGACTCGCTACCAGAACGAAGAAGTGAAAATATCAAAATATTTAATTTTCTCGAGTGGGTATTGAATCCACAACCTGTTACGTGAACAGTCGCACACTTGAACCCCCCCGCTACTTGTTGTAGCGGAGAGCTAAAGAGATCGAATATGTTATCCAGAATAAATAATTACTTATATTATTTTTTTTTCTTTTTTTTCAGCTTCACGCTGTATCCCGCACTAGGCAGGGTAGGCAGAGGGAAAGAAAGTGAAACCTAGTGTTATGACACTCCGTTCCACTTCCGTTCCCCACTTTCCGCCGAAATTTGAGGCATTGCGTGTTGAGTGGCGGAACTCAACGCCGCGCTTTTCCTTATTACCAGAGCGAAGAAATGAAACATTAAATATTCAAATTGAAAATATTAAATATTTCATTTCCTCGACTGGGAATCGAACCCAGAACCTGTCGGTTACAGTTACTCTCTTGTGCCGCTGCGGCACGACAGGCCTCAAATAATTAAATAATTACTTATATTGCGTTAAACAATAATTTGTATATATTTAAGTGTCAATCTTCTTCAAAGTATTTTCTTTTTCAAAGAATAATCTTTATATAATTTCTGGATACAGTTCCTTAGATTTTATTAGAAAGACACAGATTCAAGTAAAATCTCATTGTAACCACAAGTCACCGTGAGGCGTCGGGGCAACAAAACCAACGTACCTACCAATCTAAGTCCGGATAATCCGTATTTATTGAAGCCGCTCGACCCGGACGATAAATAAAAGCTGATTGCTACGGGCATTGCGCTTCCTGTCTCAAAGCTCTTAAGTAAAGAACTTTTATTATACCACCTACGCTTTTCCTATGAATAGATGAGTTTTAATGTAAAATGGGATTTAAAAACTTAAAGTATATAATACATATACATTTCTTTTAATAAAACTGACTAAAAATTGAAAATATACTAGATTTGAAATCTACTAACATAAGAGTATAATATTTAAAATTATTAACGCTACCATGGTCTGGTCAACGAAGGCGAGGCTTTTGTTGTTGGTCTCTTCGCGGAAAATTAATTATATAAGTATATTTGGCGAAAAGTGGGGAACAGAAGTGGAACGAAGTGTCTTTACGGTAGGTTCCCAAGTTCCCTATGCCTATCCTGTCAAGTGCGGGATACAGCGTGAAGCTGAGTGAGTGAGTTTTCTCAATAGAATATCATATATATAAAAAACTATATATTTAAATACAATAATCTAACAATTGATTACATAAAATGTTCTAAATTCAAGTCACCATTGTTATATTATAACAGACAAACGTCTATAATAAACATCATTAAGCACTGAAATGATACCTCCAGGCAAAAACTTGCAAAGGCCAGTCGAGCTAAGCTACAGTAACAAAGGAGATGGCAACAAAGGCGTTTAAAATACGCCGCAACACCTCGACCCATGTCAAGTGGGACTGAGGACACTGTTACTCTTATCTTTTACCTCACTTAGTCTTTTTAGCGAGAGTTAATTTCACAGCCGCAAATTCAGCAATTGTAATGTAATAACTGTAATCGAGGCCTGTCGTGGCGCAGCGGCACAAGAGTGTGACTGTAACCGACAAGGTCTGGGTTCGATCCCCAGTAGAGGAAATGAAATATTTAATATTTTCAATTTAAATATTTAATGTTTCATTTCTTCGCTCTGGTAATAAGGCAAAAGCGCGGCGTTGAGTTCCGCTACTCAACACGCAATGCCTCAAATTCGGCGGAAAGTGGGGAACGGAAGTGGAACGGAGTGTCGCTGAGTGTGAAGCTGAGTGAGTGAGTGAGTGTAATGTAATAAATATTCCAGTACGTAACTAGGTACGATAACAGCTTTTTAATATAAAAAAAAAACTTATTTATTTAATTAATGGGTCAGTCGAAGCGCATATGCAAATACATACTACGATTGTAGGTTCGATTCCCAGTCACATTATGTAATATTTTTATTCATTCGCTCTGATAACAAGGTAATGCACATTATCGAGTTTCGCGATTCAACAGACAATATCTCAATAATTACCAGCAGTGTAGATAGTGAGATCTGAATAATTAGTGTTAAAACACTACGTTCCCATTAAGATGACCCCCTTACCCTTTCCTTACTTTCTGCCGAACTTCGGAGACACTGAACTCAGTTTCACGCTGTATCCCGCACACGGCAGGGTGGGCATAGGAAACTCGGGAAAATAGTGTCAAGACAATAGGTTCCCAAAACAGGAAATGTTTTTCAGACGTGTCAATTCATTATCAAGCAACAATAAAACCACGAATAACAATAACATATAAACAATTAACCGTAGCAGGATTATAATTTTTTTATACGTTTTCTAAATCAATATTTATCTTTCCTAAGTGTAAATATACACTTTAAAAACAGTAAAAAATAAGATACAAAAAAAAAACATAAATATTATATTCAGTAAAAGCTACATTTCCTATACAAGTGTCCAACAGTGTCGGCACAATGCGCATGGAACAAAGCTCAGCACTAAGCCGTGTCCCCGAGCGCGTCAATTGTTAAAGTGATTGTGGAATGTTCCGTTACATTTTATTTTTCTACAGCACCGTGAAGCTCACGGTATTTCTATTTTATACAATAATGAAAAAGATAATTAGATAATGTTGATGCCTGTCGTGGCGCACACACGCTTGTGCCGCTGCGCACAAGCGTGTCACTGTAACCGACAGGTTCTGGGTTCGATCCCGGCCGAGGAAATAAAATATTTAATAATTTCAATTTTAAATATTTAATGTTTGCATTTCTTCGCTCTGCTAACAAGGCTAAGCGCGGCGTTGAGTCCCACTCAACACGCAATGCCTCACATTCGGCAAAAAGTGGGAAAGGGAAGCGGAACGGAGTGTCTTAACACTAGGTTCCCAAGTTCCCCCTGCCTACCCTGCCAAGTGCGGGATACAGCGTGAAGCTGAATGAATGAGAGAGAGATAATGTTTATTCTCTCACTCTCAGCTTTACGCTGTACCCCGCACGTGGCAGGTTAGACAAAGGGAACTTGCGAAACTAGTGTTAAGACACTCCGTTCAGTTCATTTTTCAACGAATTTAAAGCATGGAGTGTTCAGTGGCGGAGGACAACGCGTTTTGCTTTATTACCAGAGCCACAAGAAATAAAAACATTTATCATTTTATTTATATATTCAGTCTAAAAATGCAGAGGAACTGCAGCATAGCATTTTATTATATATATATATATATATATATATATATATATATATATATATATATATATATATATATATATATATATATATATATATATATATATATATATATATATATATATATATATATATATATATATATATATATATGTATATATACATATATACACATATATATACATAATATACGTATATATGTACATGAGTACTATACACAGTGAGCAGCAACGAGGGCGTTTACGTATGAATAAAACATGTATTACAAGGACCTACACTTTTGTCACAAAGACTTGCTATTTTTATAACAGAATATGACAACGTAAGAGATTTCTACAGATATTCAAGAATAGTTTGCACAGAAGGGCAATTTAAATATCTACGAGTACATATTTGATAGATGCATAAAAAGTGAATGTTAAGGAAAAAATATTGTACATTTTTAATTTCTAGATATCTATTTGGAATTATTCTTATTTTAAGATTAACGCTGTATTCTGAACATGATAGGGGAGGTGGGAGAATTTGGAAATCTAGTTAGGACACTCCGTTCCCATCAATACACTTCCAGTCCCCACTTACCACCATAAATCAGACTGTAATGAGTGCTGAATGGCATAACTCAACGCTATGCTCATGCCTTATCATACAGAGCTAAGAAATGAAAATATTTAATATGTAATTTCTTTAAATGGAGATCGAACCTACAACCTGTCATAAAATGTGCCTAATAATTTGACATAAAATTTAATGATGGTAACTCCTTAGATTAAGTGGAACGGAGTGTCTTAACACTAGGTTCCCAAGTTCCCTCTGCCTACCCTGCCATGTGCGGGATACAGCGTGAAGCCTTAGATTATATAAGATTATACGAGGACGGCATAAATTATCCCGTGCATTACATTAAGTGACATAACGTAATCCCGTCGATCGTTTTTCATTAAGTAGCGGAGCGGCTCCGTTGAAAGGGAGCGCTAAAGTCTTTGAGATCTATTACAAAGCCCATCACGGGTAGTTGCTTCAATTAATAGACTGTAATTAGTTTACAAGTTGAAAACCTTTTGAAATGACAAGGATTATAGGTACTGTGGTAAATATAAAATAACAATTATCTTTGGACCACACTTAGTAGGAAAATTTACTCTACTAAGGCTCATAATTTATTCCTAATGAAAAAAATTATATATTATATTCTCTAAGAAAACTTACAGCAAAAGAGAAAATAATTTCAGAAAGACACTTCAGTAACGAATCTGGATCATCAGGCCATAGCGAGACCAAGTGTTAGGACAACGGACAGCACAATACAATGTTATGTACTTAATTGCGATGCCTCGAGGCGGTGACACATTAGTCCACTGTAACTAAATCTATCTTAGTTGACGTACACTTATCGAATTTACTTCACTTTTACATTTTTCTAACACATGAACGAAGAATATTATTATTTTATTTATTATTCATTTTAAAGAATTGTTTCCTTACGTCTAATATGATTCGAATTTGTAAGCCACGAACCATAAGACGTTTTGGTATAAATCAAAGAGAAATAGTAAAGTGTCAGTTAATTTTTGAGTTTCTATTGGTATCTAATCATAGCAAAGCTCTTAGTGTATAAACAGATTATTACAGAAATTCCGACATAAATGTCAGACATTAATTATATACTTTTCACACTCGTATCGGACTGTAGTCTATTTGTAGTAAGTGTACGGAGGAAATTGTGTCCGAGCTGTTCACACGCAAATAGGTTATAGTTCTAAGCGTTTAATATGCACGTTTTCAATATCAATAGATCAAAATTTTTCGTAAAATTTTATTCAGCACTAGAAAGTGTCTAGAGGACATATTATTGTGTCACAAAAAAATGCAATTAGAGACACTCCTATTTTTACTATTATTTGTATATCGTATACATCATTATATATTATAAATCAATATCAAATTTAAAATAATTTAAAATATAAAGACCACACTGTGATGAATACCTTATATATACTACAATAAAAAATTTCGTATCGAGAAACTTCATATAATAATAATAATAATTTCAGAAGATGTGTCGTCTGCAACACTAATAAAAATAAGAACGCTTGGCGAATTGATCTCGAGTTCACGCCGTAAAGATACCGATAAGCGCCGTTACGGCTACATTTATTGCCTACACAACAGTACAGTTATTATTTATGTTATAATATCGCACGATATAACGAAATTACGCCGTCCGTAATAAATTTTCACCCTTTTAGATTAACGCGTTTATTGCGACTGTGGGAAATATCAGTTAAAACTTTAATTATGTTTATAAATAGCACAGATTTTTATTGTAATTTAAGTGCAACAGTATTGAGACGCCGCGGCAAAATATCTAACTGTAAAAAAGACGACTGTAGGTTCTATTCCCTATTTTCACTTTTCTTGTTCTCGCAGAAGACAAAATGCGATTCGTAGTATATTTTCTCCGTCTGCATTGGTATATGCGACTAATGGTGTAAAAAAACACAAGTAATGTATAAGTGATGTCAAAAGACCATATTTTTATATAAGAATTATGTCAAAGACCATTAATCAAGATCTTGTTGTTTTTCAAAAAGTAATTATATAACTATGTATGTACTATCTGACCAAGTTAATTGTACTGTTTATGGGAAGTAAAGTGGGGAACGGAAGTCGAGGAGAGTGTCTTAACACTAGGTTCCCAAGTTCCCTCTGCCTACCCTGTCACGTGTGTATAAAATACATTTAGATTAAGTCAAGTTGGCAACTTAAAAGAATAAGTGAAATCTTTACAGGACTTAAATAAATATTGATAATGTATAAGTCTAGTTTTAAGAAATATAAAAAAAGTAATGAGAAGAAATGTATATTTTGTAACAAAAGATACGGATCCTGTGTACCTGAATCCGTACTGTATATTGTTATGTATATAAATAAACTCTATAAAATATCTAAATAATATCTTGAAATTTAAAAAAAAAGCTAAAAGTTGTACCTAATTAAATCATCTTACCTAACCGTAATTTACAATTTTACTATCTAACATTAAAACCAAAACCGTATTTATATTTAACGACGTCTCATAGAAAGACAGTCATATGAAAGAGAGAGTAGAGGGTAGAGATATTGGCCACGGGGGTAGTTCGGGGGCCATTAAAAGGTCAGCCAGACGCGCGACCCCCGCCGCCATTTATTGACTTGCCACATTTCTCTGAAACCCACTCTCGAACATAATGCGCCGTTTATTTCCCTTACGTTTTATATTGTGTTAGGATTTTAGTGCAGACGTGTTTGATGTGTGGTATTAAAATATATAGAGTAGAAGCTTTTTACTATCTATTAGTTCATTTGAGATATACTTTTAATGTTAGATGTAATTATTATTTAGTATTTTTTACAAGAAAAACATATTTTAACTAATTCAAGGGGAAATAAAAGAGAGACTAGAGATTCTGCATATTTTAAAACATCTATTTCATAGTATTTGTTGATATTTCATTGAAATTTCAATTAAAAATCCTAACTAAAGCAGAATTTTGATCTGCAACGTTTGAATGGCACGTTCAACTGGTCCAGGATGTAAAGCCGTCTATATACCACAACGAACCACCTTTGCATACGATTGAGCATATTCAGTCTGCTTATACGCGAATATATACTATAAGCGAAGATTATTTAGCATTTTCAGACCTAAGTATCTAAGGAAAATCATATCATATCATTACAAACGAACTAAAAGAAACAGAAAACAATTCAAGCCACTACCTTCTGAAATTAACACATTCACCCAAACAAACTGGAACTGGAACTGGACGGAAGTGGAACGGAGTGTCTTAACACTAGGTTCCCGGGTTCCCTCTGCCTTCCCTGCCTCGTGCGGGATACAGCGTGAAGCTGAGTGAGTGAGTGAGTAAAAAACATTTTAATGACCTTTGATAAAATTTTAAAACGTGTGAAATGAGTAACAAAGTTAAAAAAAAAAAACCATTATACATTCCACGTGAAAATGTTAAGCTTTTAGATTAACGATACACGAGCTTACATAGTTAGTTTACGCCCCATACGAATGTAGCCCCTCCACAGCGTTAATGTTTCATTTGCATTCGTAATTCACCCGGCGCAGGTAATACCTCCACCGAGAATTGGATCCAATTTTATGTTTCTAAATATAGACATAACCCAAACACTCTAAGCGAAGGGCGAATCGTCGTTAAATTTTTAAACGAAAATCACACAATCTTTTCAAGATGAGAAGTTAATGAAATTTATGAACCTTAAATAACGGTTTTCGTAGCTCGCATTTTATTGGATTAATTTAATGAATTTAAAAGGGACAAGCATTTTTATGTAGAAAAGCTTCGATTCAATCAATTATTATATTTTAAATCTTACTTTTTCTAAACTTATTGCCCGTAACTGTTCCAATTGTCTTAGCTTATCATAATTTTAATACAGCTGAAAACAGTAACGGGAAGGTAAATCATTACTCAGCTTCACGCTGTATCCCGCACATGGCAGGTTAGGCAGAGGGAACTGGGGAACCTAGTGTTAAGACACTCCGTTTCATTTCCGTTCCCGACTTTCCGCCGAATTTGAGGCATTGCTTGTTGAGTGGCGGAACTCAACGCTACGCTTTGCCTTGTAACCAGGGCCAAGAAATGAAAATATGTAATATATAATATATAACATTAAATATTTCATTTTCTCGAGTTTGGATTAAACCCACAACCTGTCGTTTAGTCACAAGCTTGTGCCGCTGCACCACAACTAACCTCAATAAAGCATTAAATTTTCTTAACTGTCACTCCACTCCTATTTATATAACAATATTATTTCGAAATGAGCGAAATAATAATTACAAAAAGATCTTCGAATTTGGCGATTTTTACACATTTTAAATTGAAATTCTCAAGCCGTATAGTTAAGATGGACGATACAATGTAATTATGACACTGCATACGCTATATTTATTTTGACCAAGCTTTACCTTGCAAGATAAAATCAAAGCCTCAAAGAAAATAGAACAACTACAGTAATAACACATATTAATTACAAAAACATATAAGAAATGGGTAGTTTTATCGGAGCACGCCATAAAGTGCTTGAAGACTATCATAAATAACCTCTCTTAGAGCTGAGCTGTACTCATAAAACGGCGTCATTACTGAACGTTAATCATCTTACTTAGGTTGCACAAGTGTATTGAAACTTGGTCCAATAATTTCCATCCAAAGGTAGAAGAATATAATATGAAAGCTATAGCTATACGACTATGCTAACGTATAAATTACGTAAATGGATGTGGTATATAAAATATTTATTAAATATCTGAACCCGCTAATATATAACATCCAGAAACAGGGTTTACTAAGCTATATTATTTACTGGTGACCCTGTGAATTTTCTGTTTACTACTTTATTAGTGATCTGATAACATTATTATTTTAAAGACATACAAATAGAAGAAAACTATGTGCTAACGGTGGATTTTCCAAAATACATTAGTGTAAATTGCATTTAAATCGATTCAGCCGTTTCTGAGTTTAGCATGCAAGCACACACAGATATACCGACAAAGTGATAAAAATTAAAAAATCTGATTTGGATTCTATTACATAATCTACTTAACAATATCTTTTTATGTAATGTACAGACATGAATTAAAATGTTGCCATAAAATAGATATAATTCTATTTACCACTTTATTTGACACTTACGTACAAACCGAAGGCCTGTCGTGGTGCAGTGGCACACGACACGTGATTGTAAACAAGACAGGTAGTAGGTTCGATCTTCATTCGAGGAAATGAAATACATATTGTTTTCGTTTCTTCGCATTGGTAATAAGGCAAGGTGCGGCATTGAGTTCCGCCACTCAACACGCAATGTCTCAAATCCGGCAGAACGTGGAACGGAACGGAGTGTCTTACACTAGCTTTCTGTGTCCCCTGCAATGCGCAGGATACAACGTGAAGCTGCAAATACAAACGTTTGTATTTGACTAACCAAATCGTTAACATTATTAAAAGATCAAATAATTTTCTTCATGAGAAGCACGTTCTGTCAATTATTAGCAGTCATTAAAATTACAGTAAGGGCGGATATCAAACGTGCTCAGAATGGACATCTAAGGGAAAACAAACAGCAAAGTACAGTACGGTCGAAGAATCGTGGCCGCCTTAGAGTTAGGTATAATTATATCCGGAATATAATCAAAAGTAAGAACACAAGTGATGATCAAATCCAATAACTTGAACGATTTAATATTGAAATTGTTTGAGAAAAGCTTAGCTTACGAATAAAATGCTACAAATATTAATATAATAATATAAGAAACATATTTTTAATCATAAATAAATAAATATAATTAATTCTTAGTTACAATTCTAACAAGCGTCTGTCGGTAGCACAGCTAATGTTGTAGTTTAGTTAGCGAACAGGAGCCGTTGTCATACAAGAAAGAAAAAGACAAGCTAGACAAACTGACCCCGTTATGCTTAACGCTTAACAAAGAGGTTTATTCTCCCATATGGAGATATCACTTCACAAAATCTGCACAGTAATCTTCATCTAACTTGAGGCAGCCACGACTCGCTAACCGTACTGTAGCTTGTTTTAATACAGCAGCCTGGCAACATTGTCTCTACTCCAGTGTTGATTAGCTGCAAATGTTCAACGACGACAGCTAGACTAGCTATGAAGTTTCTGACATAAAACTTAATGATCTAGAATTTATGACCGTTTCGTGCATGTTATGAATAAAAAGTGTCTTTGATATCGCTACATAGTTATTACTCATATTATTTGCCCGTTAATCACTATAGAGAAAAAATTCTATTGATTAATCAGGGTTTTCTCCAATTCATTTGAGAAATATTTTTAAAACCGAAAGATGTTAAAATGTTCAAATAAAAAAAAAAGTTGATACTTATAATTTTATATATCCTGTATATCGAGAGAGTAGGTAGGAACAAGAGACTGTGCAATTAAAAGATATGATATTAAGCTCAGTTGTCCGTTTTTTGTCCAAATGTCTGCATCATAATACATAACAAGTGGTAGAGCTGCATCTAGCCACGTATTATTTATATATTTGAAACTCTAAATGTGGAAATGAAATGTGCTTGTTCATCAAAAAGAAACCTATTTGAGACAAAAATATAAAAGAGTTTATAAATAAATATGCGAAAATTAGTTGTAGCGATGTAGAATTACTATATAGAATTAGATGTAGAATTAAGTGAAGCTAAAAAAAAAGGATGTAGAATTACCATAGTAAATTTAACTTTCCCACGGATATTGAATTGAATACTCAGCTCCACGCTGTAATCCCGCACATGGCAGGGTAGGCAGAGGGAACATGGGAACCTAGTGTTAAGACATTCCGTTCCACTTCCGTTCACCGCTTTCCGTCGAATTTGAGGCGTTGCGTGTTGAGTGACGGAATTCACTGCCGCGGCTTTGCCTTAATACTAGAGCGATGAAACAAAAAAAATAAATATTTAAATTGAAAAATATTAAATATTTCATTTCCTCGAGTGGGGATCGAACCCAAAACCTATCGGTTACAGTCACACGCTTGTGCCGCTGCGCGACGAATTGAATAACTAAATCCACATCTCTCGCGGAGAACTGTTTATTCTTAAAATAACAGTCACCATCTAGTTAGGAAAAGTGGACACCCTGTATAAAAACTGAAGTCCTGAATAATACACAAAGAAGACTGAACAAAGTAAAGATGAACAAGCACTTGGTCTTTACTTAAAAAGGCACTCTAGTCTTAACGAGCAATACAATAAAGAATACATCGGCTACAAGTATGCGAATATTAGAGAAGTGGTCTTAAAAGGTGGAACAAAAGATATTGTTGGAATTACTTGTAAAGATTCTATTGTGGACACACCGGTGCAAAAGCATTCATTTCAGGGCAAGGAACATATATGAAGTATTTCACAAAGAGATGTCTTAATAGTTTCTTCGCAAACTGTTGTATGTAATAAATGAGATATAAATATATGTTTATTATTATATTGATCCTAAATCAATTATTTCATCATTTCGAGATATTAAATAACGATAAAAAAATCATTTGGTAAATATAAAAAAATCCAAATAAAGACTGAAGCCCGGACATAGCAATGCCAAATGGCTTCGCCTTTCCTTTGATTTTACTTTTTGAACTTTTTTAAATTCGTAGATAGATTTTCTTTCTTTTCACATATCTATCAATAGTTATTAAAGAAATCTCTGCAATCTACTTTTATTTCTTTAAAATATAATATACAAAGCTATTTTATATATTCGGTATAAAAACGCTGCGCTTATGTATTAGACAGGAAAATTGAATTGAAATTAATTGCAAATAACTTTTAATACAATACCTCCCTGAGCAGGTATCGAATCTGTAACCAACGCGTGTAACCCGACACGATCGAGGTCAATAGTTAATCACTTCGTAAGAATTAAAAATACATTGACATTTAAGCT
Source organism: Eueides isabella (assembly GCA_019049475.1). Taxonomy (NCBI): domain Eukaryota; kingdom Metazoa; phylum Arthropoda; class Insecta; order Lepidoptera; family Nymphalidae; genus Eueides; species Eueides isabella. Next base: position 10,846,316 of record CM032402.1, read on the forward strand.
ACTGTGATATAAAAGGAGATGTAACAGGTGGAAAACACGACCGATTGAACATACAAGAGCAAAGGACACGATAAATATAGGCTCGTGAAATATATATCAAACTTGGAAAAATATAACCGACTATTTCATATTTGTAAGGGTGAGACCTGGGTTGAGAGTGGAAGAAGGTCAAGTAAAATGAATGAGAATCCCCCGGAGGGCATGTATGAAGAGGTTGATGACAGGCGACGACGAGGCGAAAGAGGTATGCCGAAACTGTACGGCTTTGCGCTCCCTTCTCTCTGGGTACCCCGCTAGGGATACATCGTAAAGCTAAGTCATTAAAAATGTAAGTAAAAATTGTTAATCCACTCTAAAGGTAGAAAAATATTTTCCTTATAAAATTAATTGTAATAGATAAATTGTATATTTATTTATCAAAACATGTTTTTTCCTAAAACACTATTGATTAACAGTCAGGTACATTTCTACCGTGTAGTAGTCGTCGCTTACAACTTTGCGTGAAATGTTCTCTTTCATGTAGGTATTTGAGACCTGTCGAGGAGCAGGTTGTGGGTTCGATCTCCACAAAAGGAAATGAAATATATCTAATATATCTAAGATTTTCTTAGTCCGGGGAGTTGAGTTACGCAATGCGTCAAATTCGAAGAAAGCGGACGGAGTGTCTTATCACTAGGTTCCCAAATTCCTCTGACCACTCTGCCATTTGCAGAGAAAAAAGTAGGAATTAGAAATTAAATATAGCCAAATATATTTAAGTCCAATTTTCCGTACGTTCTCTATCAATATATAATCACCAAATATAGCTAGAGTTTCATATAACTACACATATACGTAACAATGTGACAAGTTTTGAACTTATGTTTAACTAAACCCAACTTCACGGAGGTTCCATTATTTATTGCCAATACGCGTTATCTCCACCGATAGAAAAGACCAAGTTTATTGATAGCCATATGTAACTAGATCAAAGGGAAACCGTCGTACTTTTGGGTAATATTTGATGTGCTTTGTGACACGTCAATTTATTCGGCGGTCGTTACGTGTCGATTGGCGGCTTGAAAAGCGAAGAGATTCAATTTGTTCTACTGAATATATTAAAGAAAACTATTTTATGGTATAAAACAATGGTAGTGATAGTGAATCCTGACAGGGGCACAAGCACACGACTGTAAACGCAGATTGTGGGTTCAATGGGAACAGGAAACGCCAGAAGTCCCCAAGTTCCCCCTGCTTACGATACCACCAGCTGGAAGCTAAGAAGATAATTATATATATATATATATATATATATATATATATATATATATATATATATATATATATATATATATATATATATATATATATATATATATATATATACATATATATATATATATATATATATATATATATATATATATATATATATATATATATATATATATATATATATATAATATATATATATATATATATATATATATATATATATATATAACTTAATACTATTTTAGCATAAGAAGATATAAGGAAATAAGAACAAAAACAAAAAAAACCGCTACTACCGTATTTACTGAACTGAGACTGAGATAGGGAACTCTCAGCTTTTTTTCTCGACTCGAGTTGTTTGTCGACATCGTCCTACTTCGTATGTTTAAACGGTAAAAGCTTTAAATCGAATAATACTGTTTACGTAATGTTCGTACACACAGTCTAAATAAAAGAAATAATGATAAAATATAAATGGACGTATTTTTACATTATTTCTGCGACAACAAGGCAAAAGTGCGGCGTTAATTTCCGCCAACAACTGAGGTACGGGAATGTCTTTTTGGGAACGGAGTATCTTAACACTAAGTTCCCAAGTTCCCTCTGTCTACCCTGGGTCTAATCCAATGAAATAATGTCAAATGTAGTTGCTCAGCTCTCTGACATCATATTTTTATATCATATATACGTTTTCAGTCTACCCCCGTCCACAGCTGAACGTAGACCTTCCTTATAAAGCGCTCTATTTTTTTTTAAATATTAAAATGCAAACGGAAAACATTAAATTTAGTCCCGTTATATCTATATTTCAAAGTACTTAAGTATAAAAATAATTAAAAATATATTATACCGCATTTTATTAAAAAATATAGTACAATAATAACACAAAGCACGCCCACATATTGCATTGTTGAGTGCAAATGTTCAGGAATTGCAGATTTCAATGAGCGATAAATTATGCAGACAATTTATAGAATTAAATTGAAAAGCTGGTCTGTTGCCAACTTTTCAACTCACGTTTCGTGGTTTCCGGTACAAAATGTAATATACAGTTCTGTTCTTCCAAAAAGCACTATATTCGGTTAGAATACATTAAAATCATCAAAATTATTTTTCTTATTTGAAAGTTACCATCCTGTTATTTATCTAATTTATGTTTGTAATTAATAAACGTACATATTATATATTATTTTTTTTAAGTTTCAATATTTATAGCATAAATATATTTCTAAAACGCAAGTTTCTTTTCTTTTACCTTATACTTTATCGATAAATAGTTACATAATCTGTAACAACAAAAGCTTCAAATGTAATCAAGTTTAAAAGTCACTACGAACTATTTCAATTTACGTAAAATCGAATTCCACATAATAAACAAGTGGAAAAGCCATTACAGCTTGGAAACAAAGTCGGTTACTCAAAACTTTGCACTAACGGTGCCCGCGACTGGCAACCATTATAAAAGTTACACCATTTATATCAATTGTTATTTACAACTCTATCTTTCTGTAAAAGTGAATTTGTATATCACTTTGTATATAAACTAATTCTATAGTAGAATGATACGTAAAATATCATATATAAAATAAAATAATCGTAGTTTTCTATATGTATTTATACTCTTTCAAAAATAGGCGAAGTGTTTTATTTAGGTTCCCAAGTTCCCTCTGCCTCCCTTGCCATGTGCTGCAGAGATATAGCGTGAAACTGAAAAAACTACTCTGAAGTGCTAAACAAACCAAACAAACGTTAAAATATTAAATTGACTAAATTATTGAAAAGACGGAATTATCATTATGTATCATAAGATGCAAACGATCATTATGTATTTTTAGCACTGAGAAAACTTCTAGATCAACCTCTTTAACATATAAATGATAGCGGGTTTGAATTTGGGGCATTACGTAGGGATTGGTAGAATTCAACACCGCGCTTTGCCTTGTTCCCAGAGCGAAGAAAAAAATTAAAATAAAAAATAATACATATTTAATTTCCTTGACTAGGGATCGAACCCACACCCCATCGCGTTTACTGTAACACGTCGGTGCCCCTGCGCCACGACAGGCACAAACCTCAGGCTTTGTCTAAATAAAAATAGTCAAAACACACATTATTCAACAGAAGTTTACATTTATTGTGCCTATTTAAACCCTATTAAAATATTAATTGACATTTCCAAAGTGCCGTAATGGCCGCACTGAAATTAATTTCAATTAATAAAAAAGGACAAGACACTTCAACGATGGCAGTTAAGCAATAACTCCGAGGACCTCCTTTGGATCGTTGCCAAAGCATCACGTAACAAGCAATTAAAATAAATTGGAAAATTAATTGTCATGGAAAATGATTTTTATATTGTGCTTGGAGAGATTAACAAAGCGAAGATTCAAGTAAGTTCTGACTTATTCAAATATATGTACATACGCAATTTTATATTGTTGCTAATTATAATTATTTTACAATATGATTAATAAGCCTGTATTCTGCATAGAACAGAGTATGCAGAGAGAGAGAGAGAGAGAGAGAGCCTAGTAACACAAAGTCTCTTACTATCTGTTTGAATTTGATAATATTTGTTGTTTTTAATATTTTGTCTTTTATTATATCCTATTGCCTTATTACCAGAGCGAAGAAATGAAACATTAAATATTTAAATTGAAAATAGTAAATATTTCATTCCCTCGACTGGGGATCGAACCCAGAATCCGTCGGTTACAGTCACACGCTTATGCCGCTGCGCCACGACAGGCGCAATTATATGTTAGTAATTTACGTTAAAAAACATTTAAACCTTAAAATTATAAATGCAACAAAGACATTATTGTTCATAGGATAGGGATATCGTCCTCATGAGATAATTTTTCTTATACATTCTCACATTTAAAACACAATGACAAGTTCTCAGACCGAGACAAACATCAAGTAATTACCAGCATTTTAAATCGTTTTAATGTATACAATGTAAAATTAATGATCTGGCCTTATTATATGTTATCAGATCAAGGTTACACATGTCGTATTTACAAAAGTATATAAAATGAGATTCAAGATTACAGTAATTTTGAACAAAACGATACGTACTAAATTTCCTTCTAAGGTTTTAACAAATTTTTTTTTAGCTTCACGCTGTATTCCGCACGAGGCAGGGTAGGCAGAGAGGACCCGGGGACCTAGTGTTAAGACACTCCGTTACACTTCCGTTCTCCACTTTCTGCCGAATTTGAGGGATTGTGTGTTGAGTGGCAGAACTCAACGCCGCGCTTTGCCTTATTACCAGAGCGAAGAAATGAAACATTAAATATTTAAATTGAAAATATTAAATATTTCATTTCCTCGACTGGGGATCGAACCCAGAACCTGTCAGTTACAGCTTCACACGCTATGTGCCGGTGCGCCAGGATAAGCCTCAGACAGTAATTTTGAACAAAACGATAAGTACTAAATTTCCTCCTAAGGATTTAACAAAATTATACTTACATATTCTTAAAGATTAAGAGAAATGGTAAGTAAATATCAATATTCGTAGTTCTTCAAACACGCCAACAATATTCAACTGACTCAACGCTATAGGAAATACTGAAGCGTAATTCGCACTCCACTTAATTCACTTAACGTAAGTTTGCGAGGCATTTGTCTATTGTGCGATTGCTAAGTAAATATTTCAGATATTCAAGAACAGAAGTTACGGTGAATAAAAGTAAGAAATTTATAATGTATTATACATTTTTATGTAAAGTTATTTTGTTTCGAAAGCTTCTGAACATTACTGGACTACTCAGGAGTTTTCCTAAGGAAGAAACATAGCTTAGATAAGTACATATAGACGTCGCTATCCTATGTAAATGAGAAAAAGTAAATGAATGTAAAATGGCAAACCAATGGACGTTTCGGTTGCGGTAGACGATAAAAAAGCACATATGTGAAAAAAATCATGTAATACCCTTAAACGAGCGATTCTTGTATATATATAAATTACTACGTACGTACATTGCTCGTATAATCTGAATCTCGGAAAGGGCTCCAACTAAGTATGCAAAGGGTTTCGGTGGCCCTAAATCGATCTAGTCAAGTTTATTTTTTTTTAAAAATGCGTTATATTATACAGAGGCAAACAACAATGATAATATTAATATTTATCTGGCATTTAGGCGAAAAGAAAGCAATTTCCCCTTTCAAATCACAAACTTATTTACGAGAACAATATCGCAGCCGCCGAACTGGAGCAAAATAATTGACAAGGCACAAAAGTCTTTTATCAAGTTACTGAACTCGTTACGGAGTATTTAATGGGAACCATCCCGACGCAATAGTATTTTTGTATAAGTGTAATAATATTTTTACACGACAATATAAAAGGAAAAAAGGAAAAGGAATGTTGACGCCGTCTTAGCGCAACCACGCAGCGTTCGACTGTAAGCGAGTCGGTTTTGTGTTCGATGCCCATTCAAGGGCAGTTGCTGTTTTTAGTTCCTGGCTCTGGTGAAAGGGTCAAACCGCGGCGTTGACTTCCGTAATTCAACATGCAATGTCTATAAAACTAAATAGAATGTGAGGAACGGAGTATCTTAACACTACGTTTCCTAAGGATACAGCGCAAATTTTAAAATTAAAATTTTATGATTACTTGAATAATATAAAAACAAACGCGAATATAAATACATACTGAACGGAAAACGAAGGAAATATACAACACATAATATCCGCATTTGAGATTGCGTTAAATTATAAATGTCACGCAAGAAATGACTTTTTGTTCTGTTCTTTTTATAATATAAAAGTAACACAACGGTGAACGTTACAGTAATAAATTGTCTATAATGTGCTTACAAAACAAGCGTAGCGCATTGTGACAGTACCCGACTGTAATGACCACGGTTGTGGGTTCAATTCTCATGAGGGGGTATTCACTATCCCTCTGCCTACCCTGCTATATGCAAAATACAGCGTGCCCCTAAAAATACATAGTAAAAATGCGGGAGTGACGTAAACACAATAAAAAAGAGGCCTGTCGTGGCGCAGCGGCACCAGCGTGTGACTGTAAACGACAGGTTGTGGGTTCGATCCCCACTCGAGGAAATAAAACATTTTAATATTTTCATATTAAATACCTAATGTTTTCATTTCTTCGCTCTGATGACAAGGCAAAACGCGGCGTTGAATTCTGCCACTCAACGCAATGCCTCAAATTCGGCAAAAAGTGGGAAACAGAAATGGACCGGAGTGTCTTAACACTAGGTTACCAAGTGTCCTCTGCCTAACCAGCCATGTGCGGGATACAGCGTGAAGCTTTGTACGTATGTACAATAAAAAACATTACAACTGCGTTACAACATTGTCTAAGAACATAAAACCGCGTATCACCAACAAAGCGTGTCAGACACTATGGTGATCTAGAATTTCATCCCAGTTAAGTAATAAATCTGAATAGTGTCGTAAAACAACCTTACAGCCCCAGCACAATGGAGTCGGTTGCTAAAGTCATAAATTAAATAGTAGACGCGACGCGGTACTGAAAGCATCTGATTTTGAAATGTTAGTCGAAAACCTTATATTTATAAATATATGGTAAAAATATAAGGCATTACGTGATGAGTGAAGGAACTCAACGCCACACACAGAAGAAAGAAAAATATTAAATACATTCATTTGAAAATATCAAAAAGTATTTCATTCCTTCGAATGGAGATCGAACCAACAACCTGTCACTTCAGAGTCATACGCTTGTGCTCTTGCGCACTGACAGACACTACCTTTCAATTATAAAATTTAAAATATTCAATTATACTTGTAGATAATAACATGAGGCCTGTCGGAATTCAGGGTTCGATCCCCATTGGAGAAAATGAAATATTTAATATTTCCATTTCCATTTTTCATTCTTCGCTCTTGTTTATTCCATAAGTTCCAGATGTCAGATGCCAGAGAGTGGGGAACGAAACGGAGTGTCTTAACTCTATGTTCTCAAGTTTCCTCTATATATCCTGTCACGTACTCAGCGTGAAGCTATATCTACATATTATATACATATAACAGATTTTGTTAAAATATGTAATATATAACAGTATACAATAACTGTTATATATAATATAATTTAACAATATCAATTATCTTATATCTAATTGTCTAATTACACAATCGCTTCTCTCAAACATCATGCTATAATTAATTCATCAATTATGAATCCTATACTAACAGATTCCATTAATATAATTTGATATTTATTACAAAATAACACTTCATTGAGCAGATTTCAATTCACCTTTAAATATTTTACGTACAGATTATAATGAAGAACATAATTATATAATATAATATTTCTGGAGGCCTGTCGTGGCGCAGCGGCACAAGAGTGTGACTGTAACCGACAGGTTCTGGGTTCGATCCCCAGTCGAGGAAATGAAATATTTAATATTTTCAATTTAAAATATTTAATGTTTAAATTCTTCGCTCTGGTAATAAGGCAAAGAGCGGCGTTGAGTTCCGCCACTCAACACGCAATGCCTCAAATTCGGCGGAAAGTGGGGAACGGAAATGGAACGGAGTGTCATAACACTAGGTTTCACTTTCGTTCCCTCTGCCTACCCTGCCTAGTGCGGGTTACAGCGTGAAGCTGAGAATAATATTTCTCATGACCTATAATAAGCCTAAAGACACATGAAATAACAAGATGCGTAAATGAAGTTTCTGTATGGTAGTTTCTTTTAATGTTACAACATTGCCTACTTGCCGCCCCGAATTTTCTAGACATTACATATTGAGTGGCGGAACTCAACGCCACGCATTATCCACTCGAGCGAAGAAATTATAACAAAAAAAAGATACACTAACTAAGAATCGAACCCACACCGACCTCTAAATAATATACAAAAACAAAAAATAAAATCAAACGTTTCTCTAACAGAAATAAGTAACACAAGTTCATCAGCACTCATTCCACTATTATTTCAGCATTAACATTGCGTAGAGGCGTAGACTGTAGAGGCGTAGAGGCGCCGGCTTACGTAACTCGGCGTATTGATCGCGCCCCGTAGCCCCGCGTAGCCCCGCGCTCCCGGCGCTTCGTCGACCAATCGGAGACGCGGGTTTAATTTTAATTCCATAGCCGTTGGAAGCGCGCGCCGTGTGATTCGTCAGCTCATCGCGTCGAGTTACGTATTTTTACGCGCACGTAACCTCTTAATTCTTTATATGGCCGGTATGATTAGTACATGGTAGGATTTGGTCATAATTATTTATCTATGGTAATAAAGAAAAAAAAATAATCTATAATCATAATTTAAAATAAAAGCGAATTTGTATATATTTTGTTTTTTTGTTTAACATCACGCTGTATCCCGCACAAGACAAAGTAGGCAAAGTCAAACATTTGAGTATCTAGTGTTAAGACACTGTCTCGTTTCCCATTTTCTGCCAAAGTTGAAGCATTGCGTATTGCTTGATAGAATTCAACTATGCCTTTTGCCTTGGTACTGGAACCAAGAAATGAACATATTAAATGTTTTTAAAGTGTGGATCGAATCCACTACTGCGCCACGACAGATGCCAAGTACATATTAAAAACTAATGCCACGATAAGGACCTTAATAAGTTAAACTTAAACAAAAATCTAAATAAATAATGTACCAAATGCAGTTCGCATATAACAATCTCAAAAAAAAGAAAAGAAATACTTTATTAAATATTTCTTACGTCTTATCATAAATATAGTCACAATGTTCAACGTCGATAACGCTGACGCCTCCATAAATACGATAAAGAGTTTAATCTTAGCAAAGTTTGCCAGTAAACAAATTCCCTTATTCGTCCCGTACTTATTGTTATCGATTTTACATTAAATTCATTTAAAGCGATTTAGGTTTTATCGAATTTGCATTTTATTTTCCTGTCGTAACATTTTTTATAGATGCCATCACTACGCAGAAGCAATATCATTAGCAAATGCCTTATTTTAGACTGTTATGGTTTTAAATTCCTTTTGTACATATCTTTTTCTTTGTTAATAAATCAAAATTAAAACTTTTTATAAAGTAAAAGGAAAATTGTAAGCTGATGATAAATTTTGAGTTTAATATTGACGGCGCCATGATGCTCTACGGCAGCATCTAATTTGTAAATTAAGTGATTTATATTCAATATTTTTGGAGTTATAAAATAAATTTATTTATTTTTTGTTTTATAAACTTAAACCAAAGGGCAAAGCTGGAATTAAGGAGAAAAATAAGAAATATTACTTATGCCTAAGAATACTATATTATGACAGGTGGTCGGTTCTATTCTCACTCGCGGAAAATGAATTTTCAATATTTTCATTCCCTTGCTCTGGTAAATGCGCGGCGCTGTGTTACGCCACGAGCAATGCCATAAGAATTCAGCGGAAAAAAGGGAACGGTAAGGTCTTAATGGGAACAAAGTTAAGTTAAAACTAGGATCCAGTGCGTGATGCAGCGTGAATAAAAAAAAAGAATAAAAATAAATAAATAAACAATTACCTATCAAATAAAATGAAGTTACAGAATAATTTTGAAATCTCATTACATCCGAAACTCAAATTCAACAGCAAATGAAAAATCGTAATCATAAAAATGATTGCGGCAGAAAGAATCAATGAACCTTGACCTTAAAGCTCTTGAATAACGACGAAGAAAGTGGTGGAAGAACCCTCTTCATAACGTTTATGATATCGTAAACAAATTCAATTATTTATCAATCTTTTTGAGATATTTAATTTATTTACTTTTTTTTAACAGCAATTGTATATTAATTAAAATGATTTTTATTATAATGTTTTATTATTTTTTTATAGCCTTATGTACAGATCGTCCCCCAACCAAAATGCAAATATGCCAACTTATTTTTGGTCTCAAGAACACTTGGATCAAATCTTTCTGGTCTGAGTTCAGTTGGATTTTCAAAATACTTGGGGCCATTCTGATAGGCTTGCAGTGGTATATTTATTTCTAATCCTTCGTCATTCGTTAAACTAATTTCTTGAAATGTGTACTTATTTATTTTATATACTTTTTTAACTTCACGCATTACACATACACCATGACCGCCATGTCACACACACACACTCCGTTCCCCACATTCAAAGGAACATATCTCATTTCTCCGAATGAGAAAAACATAACTTTAAATATCACAAAAACAACCATATATCACAATTTCTCAGTACGTATACATATACATATGTGTAATCTGAAAAGATTGAATAGACTCGACGCGACAGTGATGGTAATTACATAGCTACAGTGACGCCCACATCGCCGCCGTCGTACGGAGCCAGCCAGCTTCCTCGCTTCAGTCCCCTTCAGATGGATTACATCATTACATGAAAGTCTATTTTCATCTGATCAAAGGTTTTTTATTTGTAAGCATAATGTAGGAATGTGTTGCTTATAATTATACATGTTACTTTTTGTATGACGTTTTGTAAATCATACCTACTAATCTTTAACTATTATTAGCTTGAAGATATATTCAGCACATGGCAGGGTCAGTAGAAGGAACCTAGTTACGGCACTCCATTCAATCGCCCACTTTTAGTCGAATTGAAGGCATTGTTGAGCTAAACGCCGCTTTTTATTACTAGAGCGGAGCAGAACGAAGACATGGATATATTCCTCAAATAGAGATCGAACTCACAACATTGTGCACCTACAGGCCTCTTTAGTTCTTAACTGCTAAAGATAACAGTTTCAAACTGTATTCCACAAATATGTAGTGAAACACGTTTATTCCATACATCTTAGACCCATTTGGTGATTCATTGTCTAAATATAAATGTAAAATATTAAGTCACACTTAAATGTAATAGTTAATTTACTCCAATAGCTAAAATAAACTATAAAATATGTAAATAAATTTTGTAATAGTACGTACATTTTGAACCGTGTAGTAATATTGTTAATTTTATTGTTGTTTAATCTAACGAATTGTTACAAACCATTTTTTTTTATTATAAAGCATGCTGTATTCACCACCCAATAGATGGTGCATTTAGTCATTAAGTTTTTTTTATTGTATTATTTTTGTTTTTGTTATTTTGTAATGTTATCATTACCAGTGGATCTTATAAATAAATAAAAAAAAAATTCCAATGCTATGACAATCTGTGGTCCACCACACGCTATGTATCAAAACGTATCACCAGAAGAAACATAACGCCGCTATCTACCTTTCAGAGCAAGAAAATAATAAATAGATGATTTCCAGAATGAACATTGAACTTAAAACCATCATATTTCGCACTGGGGTTGGAAATAAAATTAAGATATTTCACTTGCTTTGTGACATTTAGAACATTCCGGATTACGACAACGTATTTCTCACTCAAGAATTGGATAAATTAAGGTGACAAGAGAATAAATGAGCTACGAATTTAAAAGACTAATATTTGTATCGTGTCATGATTAATCATATTTAATAAATAAAATGCCTGTTATACTTAATTATATTTACAGTATATCACCATTAGCATAAAGTTTCTTTTCAGCCTCACGCTGTATCCCGCACATAGCTCTACCATAAGGTGGAGGAACTTAGGAACATAGTGTTAGGACACTCCGTTCTCTTTCCCTCTTTTTGTCGATTTTGAGACATTGTCTGTTGAGTGACGATTTAACGCCACAACCTTGTTAGTAGAACGAAGAAATAAAATATTAAATATTTAATTTCCTTCAATGGGGATCGAACCCACAACCCATGTCGATTACTGTCAAACATTTTTGCCGGTAAGTTCGGTATTTTATTCCATATAGCGAGCAATATAACTAAATCTAATCAAAGTCAGTTCTATTTCAGTAATAATATGTAAGAAATAACACATAATATCAACAAAAACTAACCCTAAACTTAAATTTAAAAAGCGTATAATAATTTTGAACGAAGCGGGATTTAAACCCGCGCCTCTGGAAAACCGTTCAAGAGGCGCGGGTTCAAATCCCGCTTCGTTCAAAATTTTTATACGTATTTTAAATTTAAGTTTAGTATTCGTAAGTGTGGAATAACACTTTAAAATTCCGCCACTCAACACGCAATGCCTAAAATTCAGCGAAAAGTGGGGAACGGAAGTGGAACGTGAACGTGGAACGTTGTCTTAACACTAGGTTCCCAAGTTCCCTCTGCCTACCCTGCCATGTGCGGGATACAGCGTGAAACTGAGCGAGTAATAGGCAGATTAACACAAACGAGATAAAAAAATACACAAGCAATTCATCTAACGCAGAGGTTTTATATGGGGGCTTTCAAATAATTAATCTAAAGTACTTAGAAGAGAAATTTGTCTGAGTCCGAAAAGGTCATGAATAAACGATGATTGCAATTAGGCAGGCGGAGCAGCTGTTGGCAAGTCGATACATCGCACCAAACATTTATGGAAACCGGTTCACTTAGTTTCTACTTATTCAAACTATACACATCTGTACATCATTATCTACAACCAAGTTTTTTTTCCAGCTTCACGCTTTATCCCGCACGAAGCAGGGTAGGCAGAGGGAACCCGGGATCCTAGTGTTAAGACACTCCATTCTACTTCCGTTCCCCACTTTCCGCCGAATTTGAGGCATTGTGTGTTGAGTGGCGGAACTCAACGCCGCGCTTTGCCTTATTACCAGAGCGAGGAAATGAAACATTTTTTTTTTCACGAGTTTAAAGGGGTTACAAATGAGCTATTATTAATTTAAATATTATCAAAAACTACGTTGAGGCCTGTCGTGGCGCAGCGGCACAAGCTTGTCCCTATAACCGACAGGTTCTGGGTTCGATCCCCACTCGAGTGAAATATTTAATACTTTCAATTTAAATATTTAATGTTTTCATTTCTTCGCTCTGGTACAAAGCAAAACGAGGCGTTGAGTTCCGCCACTCAACACACAATGCCTCAAATTCAACAGAAAATGTAAGTTCAACGGAGTGTCTTAACACTAGGTTCCCAAATTCCCTCTGCCTACCCTGCCGTGAGCCGGATACAGCGTGGAGCTGAGTGAGTGAGTGAGTATAAAAATCTTCGAACTCTGAAGTATACTTGTAACCACCACGCTCGGACAATGATAATAACAGTCTTTCATACACTACACTGCCTAAAGTCACCAACAAATCCCACAGTACCATGCTGTCGCTATATCCGAAAAGAAAATAACATAGAAATATCAAACACATTCTTATCTTGACTCTAATAAATAAGGCCTTGTGGACCAAAAATAAACCCAACTATGTATTGTCACTTTCGCACGACCCTCATTTCTGGCAACAATTGCGAAGAAAGGCCATATTTTGCCATTTATTAGTACGTTATATTAATACAAAAATAATACAATTTCTAATTCGCAATCATGTATGTATCGTAAACAATTTCTTGTATGTAGCAGAATAGTGCTTAAGACACTGCTTGCCCAGTTTCTGCCGCATTCTGGAGGCATTGCATATTAAGTGTAGAAACTCAGCGCCACCGATAAAATATATTGGCTCGATATTTTTGTTAACAGTATATAGGAAAATGTTGTTTTCTTGGGGCGAAATAGGGATGAATACGTGCAAAGAAGAGATATTTGAATTATATTTTGCCATCTATCAGTATTTTATTTAAATACAAATAGAATATTATTTGTAATGAGCAATTATTCATATTATAAATTCGTTGAATATATGGAAACGTAAACTCCTTGGGGCAGAATTCGGACAAATTCTCCCTTAATATACATATAAAAGGACAGAAACAAATAATTTATTTGGTACCTATAAGAAGAAAACGAACCCTCTTAAAACCACTTTATTTTGCGTCTATCAAGATAATTTATCTCACGATGACATTAATCACAAATATACAGATATCAGATCAGGATCCTCGAAGGAAAAAATCAAGCTTAATTAAATCAACGTAATCGAAACAAACGTATATTTACTTAAACAAAAACTACAAAGTACGTCCCGTGGACCCACACAGTTGTAAGATTTGGCATAAATTATCAACTTACAATATATATTAAGAAAAAGATCCGAAAAGAAAAAAAATCATAGAGAACACACACTTTTGGCAACTTTATTCGTCACGTAATCGGAATCTATAGGGAATTTTTCGTAAACTTTCAATTATAAGTAAAATATATTTTGATAAAAAACTTTCACAATATTTCGGTTAAACTATTAACACATATACAATGTCAATTGTTGTTGTTCTTTGGGAATTAATAATAAAACTGTAACTGAACACTGTTAGTCTGTATGTGGAAAATATATTTAAAAATCATATGGGAATCTTTATAAATGTTAAAGGGGCCAAGATGGTTTTTTAAGTTTTTTTACACATTACATTTAGAGTTTTCTTTTTATTTTTTTTTTTTCAATAGCAAATAAAAAACTTATGATAATTTAAAATATTTAGATCATCCCAAAAATAAATATATATTTATATAGCTGAAATTTCATTTTGTTTTAATTATAATTATTGTCTTAAAAATGATAATGTGTAAGTGTGATCTAATAACACGAAATTAATAGACATTGGTCGAAAGACAAAGCGGGCGAAGCCGCGAGCTGGCCGCGTTCCCGCTGCTTACACTACTATATGAGGGCTTCACCGTGAAGCTAAATATAAAAAAAACTTACAAAATGAGAGTTTATGATACACCTTAAGAGGCATAAGTTCACCTTAAGGGGCGGCAGACGTAAAATAATCACCTCTGGTGTTATATCAGGGACCGTGGGCGACGTGGATCACTTCCCATCTTGTCACCCATACGCTCATCACTTCATCCTTTTTTTGGTTAACTTTTAGAAATTTTACTATACTACCTTTGACCTATAGTTGTGAAGCTAATACGGCTATGTAAGTCTGTCTGTCTCGCACTTGATCGGTTTTTTTTTATAAAATAATGAAAAACATCACAATGCACGTATATCTATCCAGTATTACATACATATATGTATCTACTCTACATTATCTATAATATATTTAAGAATTACACATACATATACCTTTTCAAATTAAAAAGTAATAAAAGCTACACACAGCATAGTATGAAGTACCTAAAGTGTTCTTTGCTTAGTTGCTTTGCCCTTTTCAAGTTTACTATAAAAGATTAGGCAACCCACTTACGCTACAGAATATTGATTTATCTTCTAAATGGGAGAACGGAATTGATTCACGCCAGACTTTGCGACGTAGCTGGTCAGAATCCAATTGAATATTTATGTATAATAAGTATTTGGTCGGTGGAGTCTTTTATTATTGAGTGAATGAAAGTAAGCAATAAAACATACAGGTACCAGTATATATACAATTTTAGTATGTATAGCGATATTGAACTAAGTTTTAGTTCTAAAAGCATTTTTATTACACCTAAAAGAAAACGATAAAATGTACCGCTAAGTAACTTTCATAAACTTTTCGCGTAAGATATTTTTAAACTTCTTTTATTTTTTTATTAGATGTATCATGACGCTGGTAGGGAACCTGGGGAACCTGGTGTTAATGTACACTGTTTCAATTAAGACAATCCTTTCCGCTGAATTTGAGGCACTGCTTATTAAGTCACGGGGCACTTAACGCTTCCTTTCATGTTAAGAGTTAAAGTATTAAGAACGGTAACACGAATGCTTTCCTCGAAATCGAAATATACATAAAGCCCCTATATACATAATATAAATAAATTTATTCAACATTTACACATACCACTAATTATATCATACACGTCGCATCAAAGAGGGTTAAAGCAAATATCTCCTAAATGGGTCAGTCAAACAGAGCCACGAGACCTTTCGATTCTATTAATATAATTGAGTCAATAAAACTTAATGAACATGTTTATTTTTCATATGTAAAATCAAATATGTCGTATCAAATCATGAAAGGCAAAATGTATGTCAATATTAAATTATTAAAGGCAAAATTAGCATTTTTTTTAAGAACTTACTTTATAAGAACGTACTTTGTTTTCTTTTAGCATCACACTGTATCCCGCACAAGGCAGGATAGGCAAAGGGAATTACAAGACTTAGTGTTAAGACACTTCCGCTGAATTTAAGGCGTTGCGTATTGAGTGGCTGAACTCAACGCTCGGCTTTGTCTCGGTACTAGGGCGAGGAAAGAAAAATATTAAATATTCTATTTTCTGGAGTAGGAATCAAACCCACAATCTGTCACGTTTACAAGCCTCTAATTAAAAAAATATTTTAAATAAAGCTATCAAAGCTTTTTTTGCTTTGAATAAACAAAGGAATAAACCAGAATACACCTTAAAATTTGTATAAATTTACTATATTTATTGTAGAAGACAATAAAAATAATCCAAAAACTCATAAATTTCAAATAAAATCTCCATATATATGACTATTACTGAAAAGACCCAATCGGGTGTTGATACTCACACAATTATCGTGAATTTATGAAATTAACTGTACTCTTGGGAATGCTGGTTTCCCAACGTTCACACTCAGTGGTTTCCCGGTTACAAATAAAAAAAAATATTTACGTAAGAAAATGCCTTCGTCGTACTTTTTACTTTATAGGAACCTTGTTACTTCCTATATTAATGTTAAAATATAGCCCATATTAAATATCTGCGAAAATGTTTAATTAACCGTCATCATTTCAGGAACTATAACTTCAAATTAAAAAGAAAACTTGTTAGATAGTCAATTTATCGAAGAAGACTATAATATAAGCTATATGACATTAAATTATTCGCTCTCTTCGCTCTAGAAACAAGGCAAACCACACAGAACTCTGTTCTCATAATACAGGGTTCCCAAGGTTCCCTGCACCTACCCTTGTAAGGGATACAGTGTGGAGCTAAAAAAAATGTTTAACTTTTAAGATGAAGCTTAAAAGTTATACATTTTTTTTAGCTTAGTTTCATTTTATCCACTGACATTCAATATCATCCCACCATTGAATTTAACATGAATGGCTGCCATCTTACGTTCCCTTCATTGAACATACAACAAATTATTTACATAATATTGTAACAAATATACTAAATGCCCAATTTAATTTATTAAATCTCAAATATCTCGTACATGTACGCTTATGAAAAGATATAATTTAGATGATAACAGAGTTATAATCTGTACCCTGCCCGCCAGAGGAAAGATGTGCGTATCCGATAAATTACAAATATAAATTATAATATACCATCGAACTGTCGCCTTCCGTGGTGTAAGCTCAATCACCGCTCGAGGCAATGTTATATTTAATATTTTCTTTTTCTCGATCTCATAACGAGGCAAAGCGCAGTGTTTAACGCCTCCATTCAACATAAAAAGTTTAGAAATCTTAATGGTAACAGGACCTCTGTACTAAAAACTAGGATCCTGAGTTCCCTCTGTTTACACTGTGTGCGGGAGGATACAGATATAATATAATTATATTTTTTTTTACTTATCACGCATTTAAAAACGTTACACAAAATAGATCCAAATTAACAATTTAATGCATTATATAAGAATATATAGAAAAATATCGTCGAAAAATACACTTGACCCGATTCAAAGTTGACGTACCAACAAGCTTACTGAAGAAACAAGGTCGAATAGCTTTGGGCGAAACTGTTAGCAGTTTGAATAGCCCATATGGTAACTGGAAACCAAAAAATATACTGTATTGTGAAGACACTAGTATACAAGAAGTTCCCATGTTCCCTCTGACAACCCAGCCATGTATAACATATACAAAAAAAATGTGTAAGCCACTGCTCATTACCCACTAGAGGAAGTGAAACAAAGTGATATAACTATGTGAGATATATGAAAATACTAAAAATGTATTATGGTTAGAAAAGTTTATAAAAAAATCCAGCTCCTTAATCTTAATTAAAGTTCATTGTTTCGCTTAGATACAGTACAGTTCAAAAACGTTGCTATAATATCCTCAACAATGCCATATATAGGTCAAGAATAAAATCTGTTTGCAAATAATAGGAACTTACGGTGATATAGATCACCACTTTAGTAAATGTCTATAAATCCAAAAGTAAATTCACTTTAAATATTTAAAAACTTTTAAGCTTCACATTGTGCACAAGACAGCAATTGGGAACCTGGGAACCTAGTGTTAAGACACTTAAAGAAACTAAAAAGTGGGGAACGGAAGTGGAACGGAGTGTCTTGATACTAGGTTCCCAAGTTCCCTCTGCCTACTCTGCCATGTGTGGGTTATAGCGTGAAGCTGAGAATACTTTATAAATATAAATTGTCTCCTGAGTGCAGTTCAAATAACAAACAGTCATATCTAATTATGGATCATGGGCACTTTTCTTCGCTCTGGTAACAAGGAAAAGCGTGTCGTTGATTTCCTGAATTAGGCGGAAAGTTGGGAATGGAAATGTTTTAATGGAAACAGAGTGTCTTGACACTGTGTTCCCTAGTTCCGTTTACAGAGTGACGCAGCGTAAAAATATCAATGTACCAATATATCTACATAAGAGTATATGTATTTATAAATTATCTGACGTCATCACAGCCCGCATCAATACCTATATAAAGCGTGGGCGTATGAAACGTTTAGTTTCACAGAGTGATAAATTCTTGATGTTGGAATGGATTTGCTCGAGTTAATTGAAGTGTTATGCAGCGATATAAAATTGTTGAATTCTAATTTTAGAATGATATATGATAACCATACAAGCGTATATACTACTATAATATAAATTTGGTAATAAGGCAAAGCGCGGCGTTGAGTTCCGCCACTCAACACGCAATGCCTCAAATTCGGCGGAAAGTGGGGAACGGAAGTGGAATGGAGTGTCTTAACACTAGGTTCCCGGGTTCCCTCTGCCTACCCTGCCTCGTGCGGGATACAGCGTGCGAACCAAGTTTCTGTTGCCGCTTTATATACGAATACACCAGAATAAAGCAAATATTTAATATCTCCCATAGAATAAATATGATTTTTGCCGTAAATATATATTGATAATATGGAATTCGCATTTGTTTATAATAATATCAATTGTACCAATTATTTTTATTTATTTATCTAGCAAACAAAGAAAAACTTGAATAGCAGCATCCTCTACGTTCACATAAAACTGCCCCAAATAATATTTTTTCGTAACAACTCACCGGTAAGGGAGCACCATAAAAATCTTCCTACGGAGATGCTAACAAGAAAACTTGTAACAACCGTACGAAGGTCGTAAAGCCCCTATAAATATGCATTATTCAAAAAATATCTAAACTAACTCTGTTATGATTTTTATTTATACATTAAGATTGTATTATTACTTTTAAGTTATATTTCTCGGTAACTATAGAATGGAGTGTTTTCTACTAGATTTTGATGGCTTGCCTTGTCAAATGTGGCAAATATTTGAAAGTTAACATGCACATTCTAAGTTCACTAAATTAAAACTTCATTAATTACTTTTGGACCGCAGTGGTATTACTACTAATATACATATATATATATATATATATATATATATATATATATATATATATATATATATATATATATATATATATATATATATATATATATATATATATATATATATATAGATATATATATATATATATATATATATATATATATATATATATATAGATATATATATATATATATATATATATATATATATATATATATATATATATATATATATATATATATATATACATATATATATATATATATATATATATATATATATATATATATATATATATATATATATATATATATAATCTATGGTATTTCACAATATTAAATATTCACATGGGATCCATAGTGTACTTCCGCATTCACATTTCATTGAAAGGCAGCCTCGACTGACTGTAAACATAAATGTATAGCCCCCCGGGGAGCGTTATAGGCGTGGTTTGAACATTTCACCGTACAAATTTCCTGTTTAATAAAATATATTTTGATATATCGCTATCAGAAATCACAGTTATTTTGACGCAAATTTTGCAGATTTTTTTACGTTCAATATATTTTTATATTTAGACGTCGTTAGTAGAATATTACGAAAGATGTTTTTGCGGATTTGACAGCATCGCAACCGAACGAAGGGCTTTTAGAGCTGTCGTATCGCTGGTCATCAAAGACATAAGGTAAAGTTCTCAATTTTTCTTAATCAAGTCCAGGTCTTCTGCGTCATCCAGTCTTCAGCTATGTTCTAAGTCCAAGAATAGCGGAGTTGGTTTATGTGTAGACCATAGTTTTAATGTGTTTGCACTCCGTACTTGGGTACGGAGTGCAAATAGAAAAAAATGCTGTAAATAGCTGTATTCTGAAGAAGTCTGCGATGTTGGGGTTCCATAGCTTATTGACTTCAAATCATTTGCTCATCTTTTTGATTTCACCAGTAGTTCGAATTGCAGCTACTTTTTACCGCACTTCCGCAACCACTAAGTGGGCATAGAGTAGTGACGGGCGTCATTTTCAACTGATGGCAAGGTGGTCGATTAGGTTTTTAGTAACTCCATCGATGAGCTCCAGATGTATTTATGGTGGCACCATGGATAATAATCCATGAACAGAATTCCAGGAATCTTTCCCCCTTTTACGTTGTGAACTCCCAGTCAATGCTTGTCCATGCGCGTTTGATATTCGACACGCAATACCTTAAATTCAGCGGAAATTGGGAAGAATAACAGATTGTACAACACAACACTAAAACAAAAGTGTGTTTATTTGAGTACCCTTACACTTAGGTCTTCAAAAATGTCTTCTATCATGCATAGGTTAACTGGAAAAAATCTCTATCACCTTATTTGTTGCCAACAATTTTATTTTTTTTTGTGTATATAATAATTTTGTATATATAATAAATGGACCTACAGATATATTTAAAATAATATTTTTAAACTAAAATATAAGTTCGATAGAAGAAAAAACATAAAAGTACATTATAGCATAATAAACAAAATGGAATCACGAAGACAGATGAGATGTGGTGATCTGAGAAACTTTCGCTACATCCATCATATTTAAATTTGTTTCGCGTGGGGAAAACAAAAGAAGTTTAATAGTAAAAGTACAGTATTTCTCCTTTATATATATTTTTAGCAGCTTAAAGCTGTATCCTGCACATAGCCAGAGATAACCTGAAAGCTTTAAACTTTATTCTCACATAGGATATTTACATATAGCCGTTACATATCCTTCCCATCCCATACTAATATTATAAATAAATGTATGTTTATTTTTTACGCTTTCACGCCACAACTACTCAACTATTTATCATGAAAATTTGTACCATGTTTTTTGAAGTATTGGAAACGACATAGGATATTTAAAAATAAAACAACAAGACATAATTGTTTGTGAAATAGAAATAAAAATTAAAAACATAAAAGCTTTCAAATTAATATCTTCATTTTTTAACACTCAACCACATTGATTTAAGCTTAGTTAAAGCCGCGGATAAAAAAAGCTCTCAAAACAAATCAAATAACACATATACTTAACGCGAACATAAAAAATAAAGTCAACGAGAAGGCAACTTGAATGCTTTACATAAAACGCTGGCAGGTCACTGGTGGTGGGGAATTGGGTCAATGTGATACCAACAGCGGTCGGGAGGAGGGTATTAATTGAAAAACCTTATTCGATTGGACACGGCCTCGCATCTTTCTGGGCTTAGGGGCTTAACATCTAATAGAAATGAGGAAACTGTATGTGATCACTGTTTCTAAAACCTCTAATATATATTTATGTCGTAATAGATCGAATTATTTTTTTTTATAAGTATATTCTAAATGTATATAATGTACGAATATAATTGTAAATGTAGATAAATTTGGATGAACTTTACAATAAGCTTATATGTAATTAAAATAATTTGTATAGATTATTTAAGCGCGGCGTTGAGCGCCGCCACTCAACACGCAATGCCTCAAATTCGGCGGAAAGTGGGCAACGGAAGTGGAACGCAGTGTTAACATTAGATTCCCGGGTTCCCTCTGCCTACCTTGCCTCGTGCGGGATACAGCGTGAAGCTAATAATAAATAAACTATGTACTAACATACGTTAAGCATTACATTAACAAAAAATATAAGGACCTAAGTCTAAAACAAAAGATTTCTTATCATTAATTCCAAATGAATCAGAACTCTAATCATTAACAGTTTTCGACCATTACTTGGATATACCATGATCATTAATATCCCTTACGGATATGTCTATTATGGGTATTACAAATAGCGTTAGACCGCAATGGGATCGCTGAAAGCAGAGTTGTGATCAATACACCGTCATCGGATAATCGTAGCCGCAATTAATCACGTTTCAATTGATTTACTCCATTAGCAGATAAAATAGAGGTTACTGCATTTTAATCTTTACTTACTTTCGTATTTAAGGTACGTACTTTCCGATTTCAGGTGGAGAGTGGAGAAAATGTAAAGATTGTTTTGTATACTGTTACTCTCTTACCGTCTACGCGGGCAAATGCGTGAAGAAAATGCGTGATGCTAAATACTGGATTAAGATCTGTCCTGACATACAAACGCGATAGGCTGTGGGTTCGGTCCCTAGTCAAAGAAATGAAATTAGCCTATAGAACAGGTACATTATAGATTTCAGAAAAGCATTACACTCATAGAAATTCATACATATTTAGTCACCGCAAGCAAAGTTGCTTCTGACGTCTATACTCTAGTACAAAAAAATGTAGAGTTTTTAATAATTAAAAATAAATAAAATGAACACCAGCTAAAATAATTGCGACGTTGTTAACAAATGCCGCAAGTTTCGTAATAATGAGCAATCTTGTTAGAGCGTTGGGTGCCAGTTATATGATAGGTTAGACTGTGAACAAAGTAATATGCAGTTAGCATGCTCCCAAGTAATACACGTACACGTAACAATCCAGCTATTCCACTTTACTTTTAGTGTAGTCCATGAGCATCAAAGTTTATATGTATTATTTATTGGATGAGTTAGTTTAATTAAGGTTAATATTGTAGTAATTTTGTGGAATAGGTTATTTATTAGACTATATACTAAGGTGTTAGCTACTATAGATAAGACCTTGAATCAGAAAGTATTATACGATAGAAGAAATTGTTATACGATAATTTCATGGTTATTTATTTATATATATATATATATATATATATATATATATATATATATATATATATATATATATATATATATATATATATATATATATATATATATATATATATATACATATATATATATATATATATATATATATATATACATATATATATATATATATATATATATATATATATATATATATATATATATATATATATATATATATATATATATATATATATACACATGAAATTATCGTATAACAATTTCTTTTTTCATGTTTATTTTTTGTTTATTTAAAGTGAATATGTAACAAACACTGTGTATATTTAATAACTATGGCCAGATATATATATCTTTTTTGTTATACACGCAGTTTTCGTATGGAAGTGAAATCTAACGAAAACTTTCCTCATTCTCCATTTTATGCCTAAATTCAGAGAATGTGGGAAAAAATTATGAAATATTGCAGCATGTATTATTACAAAAAATATGTGGGTTCGATTTCCACTTGAGGAGATTAAATATTTAATATTTTTATTTTCTTTGCTCTGGTACCGCGGCGTTTAGTTACGCCATTCAACTCGCAATGCCTCAAATTTGCGGAAAGTGGGGAACAGAACAGAGTGTCTTAACACTAGGTCCCCAAATACCCTGGCATGTGCGGAATACAGCGTGAAGCTAAAAAAAAAGATAACGAACCTTCTTAGTATAAAACAAGCAATTTTCTAAGCACAACCTACTCTATTACATCATAAAACAAGATAATACATTTTTATATTTATACAAAAGCTAAGTCTTACATAAAATTTTTGCAATATTCCGACGTTATATATCCCTCCAATCCCCAAGGCTTTTAGGGAAGTTGGCGGGGGCGGACCACGTTTCAGAGCTGACGCCTTGTTAGAGTTCGATCGGGTTGAAACTTAAATACAACTAAAGTAGAACTAAGTCTAGATAGTTTCTGAGGATGGAAGGGAAACTTCTGTACATTATATATGATTGGTTATGAAGGATAAATTATTAATTTTCAAATAGTGAACTAAGCTGTAGTTAACAACTATATAGTGTAGAAAGAAACGTCTCAAAAATATTAAATAATCTGATCATGTCTTATTATTTTAAACAATACGTTTTTTTTTTGCATGGTAGGAAGAGGGAACCTAGTGTTAAGACACTCTGTTCCACTTCCACTCCCTACTTTCCGCCAAATTTTGAAGTATTACCTTATTTATTTTGAGGTTTACTTTTTTGAGGTATTACCAGAGCGAAGAAATGACAATGTCACACACATATTTACGCCTGCAGGATATTATAACTAAAACGTAGTTGAAAAATATAAAAAAAGAACACCTTATCAACATAAATAGTACAAATATAAAGAAACAAAACGGCGGCCACGTCATTTGATTCAATATTTCCAATGGAAAATGAAGTTTCCATAGTACCTGATCGAGTTTCTGCCGAGTTCATTGAATTAACTGCCGTCGTGCTGAACTAACGTTATCATGCTACACTGTCTTCAGTATTACGTGAAACTTTGTTCACGTATTATTTATTTTCATCCAACAAAAACATAGTTCAGAAACTTTGGATTAACTTTTAAAACAAAAGCAATTTCTAGCATTTGATTTGGACGCTTATAAAAAAAGCAGTGGCACAAGCGTGTGACTGTAACCAACAGGTTCTGGGTTCGATCCACACTCGAGGAAATTAAATATTTAATATTTTCAATATAAAGGTTTAATTGTTTCATTTCTTCGCTCTGGTCAAAAAACCCAAACGCGGCGTTGAGTTCCGCGACACAACACGCAATGCCTCAAATTCGGCGGAAAGTGGGGAACAGAAGTGGAACGGAGTGTCTTAATACTAGGTTCCCAAGTTCCCTCTGCCTACCCGGCCATGTGCGGGATATAGCGTGAAGCTGAGTTTAAAAAAAGTTACATTAAATTGACTACTATCATTGTTTTAGTATAAAAACACATATAAATGTATAATTTACAATATTTTAAATTATTACGTACTTTAATAATATTTATATCTAGTTATAAGCCGTGTATTATACAAACTGGTTGCACAAATGTATATAATAGATCTATGCAGAATTTTAATTTAAGCGAAAAACATAACCCTTATCTAAGGGTTATTATTTAATAAATCATCATCGCCTATAGCTTCTTTTAACTTCACGCTGTATCCCACACACAGCAGGGTAGGGACAGGGAATATTAATATATAATTGAGCGGAGAGTGGAGAGCGGAAGTGCTGTAATACGAACTGAGTTTTATACGCTGGGTTCCCCCAGCGTTATAAAACTCAGTTCGTATTACAGCACTTCCGCTCTCCACTCTCCGCTCAATTATGGAAGAATTCTTTGTTCAGTGGCAGAACACAACGTCGCACTTTGCCCTATTACCATAACAAGGAACTGAATATAAAATATTTGATTTTCTCTAGCGTGGATCGAACCCACAACCTGCCCAGTTTAAATTCACACGCTTGTATCCCTGTGCCATGATAGACATCATATATTTTACAAGCATCATTAAAATTTCATAGTAAAAGTTGATAAGAAACAATCCACATTAGGTTAATTAAAGCGTACATTGTCTCTGACGATGGCAACCAGCTAACAGACGACACAATTGATGACGACTACAACGTGCTTCCATTACGGAATACGCTGGAATGATTTTCAGCATTCAATTGCAAAAGCTGGATATTTTTATTTTATTTTTATTATTTATATATATATATATATATATATATATATATATATATATATATATGTATGTATATATATATATATATATATATATGTAATATATATGTATATATATATATATATATATATATATATATATATATATATATATATATATATATATATATATATATATATATATATAAAATTGATAAATACATCCGCATTACTTTGTTTCTAATTATCCTTTCGTAACTCGTTTAACAAAATACCTTGTTTTCTCCGCTGTAAAGAAGACAGTGTTCTTTTAATTCAGCTAGGATAAGTTCAGATAAGTTAGTTAGATTATGTTATGCTAATATTTGTATAGAGATAGCTAACTATTTTAAGTAAAACACGCAAGTACATTAGCTGGTAATATAAACTATAACTACATATTCCCTACAGTAATGCACTATAGTATACCGTACAGTAAAGTACTGTAGCAGTGGGTGGCATCCATTAGTTACGCCACAAGTGGCATTATAACTTAAAACATATTAACTTTACTATTTATCAATTTTCGTGTGACTGTAAATTACAGGTTGCGGGTTCGATGCCCACTATAAATATTTAATATATCACAAATATTTAAATAATTAATATTCTTCGGTCTGGTAACAAGGCATAGCGCGGCGTTGAGTTCCGCCACTTAACACGCAAAACACTCAAATTCCGCGGCATTCCGTGGAACGAAACGGAGTGCCTTAACACTAGGCTCGAACGTTCCTTCTATCTACCCTACCATGTGCGGTAAAATAACTCCATAGACGTTGTAACTTTTAAAATTAAATGTAACATTGTGTTGTGACTTTTTTAACAGGAATAGTATTATAGTAAAGTAAAAGCTCTTAGCAATTTAGCTCAAAACCTCTGAGGCTAGAGTTTTCCGAGAGCTACATAAACATGCCTGTTTATTTTGCGAGCGCTACTGGTTGAGAATTTAATTGATATTTAAGTAGTTTTTATGTGATTTATTATTATATTATTTTAATTTATAGAAAAGATTAATAAGAAAATACTTTTGGAAGCCTTTTACTTTGCAGGGTAGGCAGAGGGAACCTGGGAACCTAGTTAAGACACTTAATTTCGTCCCCCACTTTCCACCAAATTTGAGGCATTGCTTGTTGAATGGTGGAAATCAACCCGCACTTTCCCTTCTTACCAGAACGAGGAAATGAAGATATTAAATATTTCCAGGCACAGTAAGCTCATTCTGCAGATCCAGGGCAGTACACAAGGCAATTAAAGAATCGTTGGCGGTAGTTCGATATAATAATTATATCAAATGACAGACAAATGCCACCTCAGTCTACCACCGGGTTACCAAAAAAACATATTTAACAATCAATATATACGCGATTAATCGGGTTAAAAGTGTTTCATTTAAAATGTGTAACAATCGCGAAAATCAAAGACATTATTATATTCAAAAACCAATATACGCGATTAATCCGTTTAAAAGTGTTTCATTTTAAATATTTCGTTTAAAAATATTAATTGTTTCTATTCCTCGAGTGGGGATCGAACAACATACGGTCATAACTTAAGCAACGAAATGAACTGATCTGAACTGAATTACCAGCGTTTTGAGTAACTTGAATTTCAATGAATAGATCTTCAGTTAAAACATTATCAATCGAACCAAATATCTCTCTCTCTCTCCCAGCTTCACGCTGTTTCCGCACGAGGCAGGGTAGGCAGGGTAGGGTGGGGAACGAAAGTGGAACGTAGTGTCTTTACACTAGGTTCCCAGGTTCCCTCTGCCTACCCTGCCTAAGATAGCCTGGAGTATGGATTTTATCGATATATATTAAAAATTATAATATTTTTAATATATATCGATAAAATCCACACTCCAGGCTATCTAAGATCTGTGGCACAAGAGTATGTATGATTGTGAACGCACGGTGGTTGTGGGGTTGATTCCCATTTGGAGGAATTAAATATTTCGCCCTCAATAGATCGCAATGCCTCGATAATTCAGCGGAAAGTAGAGAATAAAAGTTCTAATACTAGGTTCCCAAGTTTCTTGTGCATATCGTGCCATATGCACAATACGGCGTGAAGCACAACCATGAGAGACGAAAACCAATATCGATAACCAAATCATAACAAAAAAAAAGCACATTTGCTATTTAAAATTGAAAGCTAAACTTGGCGACAAAAGCTTTTAGTTAGTCAACATCGATAAACGTCCGCCATTTTGTCCAAAGTCGGATCAATACGAGACTTCATTTCCGTAATGCACTGAATGACCTTATCTGGATACGCCATAAATATTCACTAAGCTTTTACGTTTCATTTCATATTTAACTTTTCTACGAGTAAGTATTTGTTGAAAATAATTTTATGAATAAGTAGAATTCCGTATTAAACGATATAGTATGGCATTAGACAGTATACCAGTTCACGCGTCTTTAAAATCTAGATTTATCTTTCTCTTCGTTATTTCGAAGCTAATAAATTTAAAATAATTGTTTCAGAAATATATATTTTTTTCTTTTATGAAAATGACACGAGTCACCCGATACTAAGTGAACACCAGATGCGATGCCATTATATTTTGGTTTAGAAAAGATTAGGTATATATGTTATAAAGTGACTGACAGCTCAATATTATAAATAAAAAAGCCATGGGAGAGATGTTATGATAACACCTTGTGAATGGACATTATTCTACTTCATATCCCCATAAGCAACTGTCAATAAGGATACATGTACATACATTCAAATTGAGGTGAAAAGCTCCGATTTTTTTTAAACCTGAAACAAAAATTTCTAAAATCTACTACTCACGTTCTCTTCAACGGTCTTCTTGATCTTGGCGCTGGCCTCGCTCACTTTAGCGCCGGCCTTGTTGACCGCCGAGTAGAGGAAGTTGCCGAGCGACTTGGCACCTGCCACCGCTTTTGTGGTCACTGCCAAGTCAAAAAATAAGCTTAGCGAGTATTGGCCAAGTCCTTTTGTTGAATTAACTGAGTGAGTGTTGTGAATTATTAAGATTTTTGCATAAATATGGTCGATATTGCATTCAAATTGGCATCGCTTAGGCCGGTAAAGTTAGCCAAGTATATATATAGATATAGGAAAAAAAAAAAAAATACATTTTTTTAAGGTTTAATTGTAATTGTTTCACAAAGAAAGCGGAAGGTTTCCTCTACATTACTTGATTATACTAAACACTGCTGTTTTACGTTTTACGAAATTATCTAAAGATAATCTTTAAAACTTTTAAAAGTTGTGTTAAAAACGCAAACTTCCCAGTTCCTTCAATGAGAAAGATCGTGAAAGCATTGAAATCTATAAGTAACATTGCAACGTACAGACATCATGAAAATACATTATAATATTATTATTTCTAAACCATTAATCCGTACAGTTGAATGACACCGCTACAAAATGTATTTCAACCCATCCCATCAGCCAAGACTACAACATAATTTATTGATAGTCTTTACAATGAAATATGTTACGCCCAAACTAGTTTTTCATTCAAATATTTCTCCAGTCAACATTTATATATAGGACTTATTGAACTTTACGTTCAAATCAATAACTAAAGTTTTGATTAAAAAAAAAGAATGGACATGTCCCGCTGAGTTTCTTTCGCCGTTTCTTCTCAGGTCTGAGGCAGTAACTTTAGTGAACTGGTGGTGAATTGTTTGACGTTCAAATAACGAAGCTTGTAACTTCTTATTTTGAATAAAAATATTTAAATTTGAATTTGAATTAACAACTTAAATAACCATTGTACATACACACATAAGTGTTTATTGTGTAATAGTATAATCGCATTAAAGTCACGACAGGTGAATTAAATTGCAGACGAAAAGGTATCTGTTTTATATATGGAACTTGCATTTTTAAATACATAATTTTTTTCGTTTTTGTGGAAAAAGCAAGGCAAACGAGCGTACGGGTCACCTGATGCCTGAGTGATCACCGTCGCCAGTATACTAGGGATCATTCAAATATTGTTCAAACTTTATTTAGCTTATGCTCTTAGATTCGAATTTATAAAAACTTTTCGAAAACTCCAGCTCAGATAGACAAAAGAAAGGTGTTTAGTTCCAATACTCAAATGTGCAATAAATATTGCTTTGAGAAAAAAAATATTTTGACACAAATTTCCTCCAAAAGCTCACTGTTATTATATTACAAGATACTCAGCTTCAAGCTGTATCCCACGCGAGGCAGGGTAGGCAGAGGGAACCCGGGAACCTAGTGTTAAGTTCCGTTCCACTTCTGTTCCCCACTTTCCGCCGAATTTGAGGAACTCAACGCCGCACTTTTGCCTTATTACCAGAGCGAAGGAATGAAACATTAAATGTTTTAAATTGAAAATATTAAATATTTCATTTCCTCGACTGGGGATCGAACCCAGAACCTGTCGGTTACAGCCACACTCTTGTGCCGCTGCACCACGACGGGCCTCAAGAACCTGAAGAAGAAACAAGATACGCAAAGGATATAAAACTTATTAATTTAAAAAAGCACCAGACTTATATAAATGTGAATTTTACTGAATTAATTTGATATTACATTGTCATATTTGGCACTGCGCCACTGCCAATGAATGGCCAAGTATAAAATACCCATTATATAGCTTATGTGACTATCAAATATAATTTCTTGGCCGCTAGGTATAAGTATATGCCTTCATACTTGGCACAATTACTGCAAAAACATCCAACTACTAAGTTTTGATAGCTTAATCATGGCACTTCCATTTTAGAGTATGAAATATCTACAGTAATATATAGAAAATTATCAGGCAATTCTTTGTTATATTGTAGGGCAATTTGTTAAAATATGGATTTAGTATCTACATAAACACGTTTTTTTCTAAATAAAGTCTTATATGTACAAAGAAATTATGGATAAGCTTGAAAAAAAATAGGTTATGAATTTATGGTCAGATTTCTTTTTTTTTTTTTTTTTCAGCTTCACGCTGTATCCCGCACTAGGCAGGGTAGGCAGAGGGAACGGAATTGAAACCTAGTGTTATGACACTCCGTTCCACTTCCGTTCCCCACTTTCCGCCAAATTTGAGGCATTGCGTGTTGAGTGGCGGAACTCAACGCCGCGCTTTGCCTTATTACCAGAGCGAAGAAATGAAACATTAAATATTTAAATTGAAAATATTAAATATTTCATTTCCTCGACTGGGGATCGAACCCAGAACCTGTCGGTTACAGTCACACTCTTGTGCCGCTGCGCCACGACAGGTCTCAAAGATTTCTTCATCCTACCATATGTTTTGCATATATATTTGGCGATTTGATGCCTTTTGCACAGCTTTATTTAACATCTTAGTTATTTATTTATTTATTTATTTAACACTTTATTACACCAAAAAATAAAAAAGTATATACAAGTATAAGAAAAGTAAAGCAAAGTTTTGGTGTAAAGGCGGCCTTATCACCATAGGTGATCTCTTCCAGGCAACCTTTACCGTAAAATAATCAGAGAACATAATAATATTGAAATTGATAGGCGTACAAATGTATAACAAAGAAAAATCTTATTATTTTAGTACCTATAATAAACTTACTTAAAAATATACATGCTATAAATTACACACTATTTTACATAAATATCTATAAACGTATAAATAATAACAAAATATACGAACATCTATACATATTCATATTATAAACCTACATAAAATTCATTTACATACATACATACATATTTATTTACAGTGATAAGAAATAGCTTTTAACTCGACGCTTGAAAATATAAAGCGATTTAGACTGACGCAGTTCGCGCGGGAGTGTGTTCCAAAGGACCGCAGCCTTGACCGTAAAAGAATCACCATAGACTTGTGTACGACTCAGTGGCAATTCTAGTTTATTGTCGTCCTGTGATCTGAGGTTAAGAGAGTGGTTGGAACCAAGGAAGGTAAACCTTGTTTTAAGGTATTCAGGAGTGTGAGGATGGAATAGAACAGTATAAAGGAGTGTGAGGATATGGAGATTACGTCGCTGCCTGATTGTAAGCCATTTAAGTTGGATCCTATATTCAGAAATATGATCGAATTTTTTTAACCCAAATATGAACCGAATGGCCATATTTTGAAGGCGATCCAACTTATTAAGAAGAATTTGCGGCAGATCACAGTAGCATGCATCGGCGTAATCAATAAGAGGAAGAAGAAGAGTATGAGCAAGGGAAATTTTAGTTTTAATAGGAAGGAGGTTTTTCCAACGTCTCAAACGACAGATCACCGCAACAAATTTTCTACTTACCTCTGATATATGGGGTAGCCACGAAAAGCAGTTGTCCATTATGAGACCTAAATTTTTAATGCTCTTGTAAAACTCTAACTTAGCTCCACCAAACACCACAGGAGAAAGGGAAGGTAAAAGGATTTTGGATAGCTGCTGACGACTACCAAAGAGAGCGACTTGCGATTTAGAAGTGTTTATTGACAACCCAAATGATTTACTCCACGAGCTAACGGTAAGGAGATTGGAGTTTAGGGTAGCAATAGCACTATGGAGATCATCAATGGGTGCCGTGACATATATTTGTAAGTCGTCAGCATATAAATGAAAAGGTAAGGTAAGGGATTTTGTGATGGAGTTAATAAAAATAGAAAAGAGAAGAGGAGACAGGATGCCACCTTGGGGAACACCAGCTCGAAGGTGAGAATACGAAGAATATTTATTATTATATCGAATACACTGAACGCGGTCATAAAGATAAGAACGAAACCAACCGATAACACCGGAGGAAACGTTCATAGATGACAAAACAGCTAAAAGTATATCGTGATCTACAGAATTGAACGCATTAGAAAAGTCTAATAGAGCGATTATACTTATTTGCTGATTGTCGATACCATATCTAATGTCGTCACAAATCTTTATCAGTGCAGTAGTAGTGCTGTGTCCCAAGCGGAATCCAGATTGGAATGGACTAAGGAATTGGTATTTAGAGAGATGAGATGAGAGTTGACTATAAATCACACGCTCTATCACTTTTGAAAGAAAGGGAAGGATTGAAATAGGTCGATAGTGAGAAAAGGATGTAGGATTTGTAATTTTAGGAATAGGAATAACATGGGCCATTCGCCAGCAATTTGGAAACGAACCAGAGGAAAGAGAATAATTAATTATATGGTTAAGTATAGTCAGAGTTCCGTCAAGAGTTAACCAAATCATTTTTCGACTAACACCATCTTCACCGATCGCTTCAGAAGTAACAGCAGATATATGTTTTCTAATTTCCTTACAAGACACATGTGTGAAGTTGAATATTTCTAGATTGAAATTCAGAGTGGATTTAAGAGAACTAATAGTGTTTGATTTTATGTTGGAATCTAATAATGGGACTGAACTAAAATGTATATTTAAAGAATCTATGTCAACATCACTAGCAATCGAGGTGGTTTGACGATCGCGACCAATACCCATAGCATTTAAGAATTTCCAAGTTTTAGCAGAATTACCGTTATTAATAGAAGTATAAATGTAATTTCGTTGAGCTGTTCGACAAAGTCTGTTGCATTTATTACGTAAATATTTAAATTTTGTTAAATTTTCTAAAGTAGGATTAAGTTTGTACTTAGATTTCGCTCTGTTACGCTTCGTCATTGCATTCCTAATATCCTGAGTCAGCCAAGGTGCCGGTAGGTGCTTAAGTTTAATTGGCCGAAGTGGAGCGTGTGTGTCAAATAAATTGATCAAAATGGAGTTGAATATATTAACTTTGTCATCAATTGTGGCAGCATTAAGAACAGAATCCCAGTCAATTAATCTAAGATCTGCCATAAAGTTATCATAATTAAAGTTTTTAAAGCTGCGCCGCATAACAACAGAAGGTTTGATTTTTGGCGGGCGTATTTTATAAGATAGGTACAGTAAATCGTGGTAAGAGAAAGAGTCAGCCGAGAGTTGCCCATGTGCACTAACATAGTCAATTGATGACACTATGGACAGGTCAAGTAAAGATGGTACGCAGTTAGGAAAAAAATGTGTTGCATTCTTACAGTTAAGGATGTTAAGGTTGCAGCTATCAATGATATCCAGTAGTTGTTTGCTTCGAGAGTCATTTTTGATCAGACAGGTGTTAAAATCACCCATTATTATTGTATGATCTGAGTTGGGGACATGATTCTCCAGCAATGTCTCAAAATTTGAAAAATAGTCTATGCGCAACGAGGGACTATAGAAAACACCGAGTATTAACTTTAAGGAGCTGAACAATAACTCAATGAGAATGTACTCAGCGGATTCCGAATATATTGAAGGAGATTTGGACAAAATATTAAAGGGAATATGGCTGCGCAAATAAATGGCTACCCCCCCACCTCCCTTACCAATTCTGTCATTTCTTATTAAATGGAAACCCGGTAAGGAATATGATGTAGAGGGAAGACAAGGTTTGAGAAAAGTTTCTACTACCAAAATTGCGTGTAAGTCCTTAGTCTCAAACGTACTTAAAAGATCGGAATAGTGAGCAGGGATGCTTTGTGCGTTTAAGTGTATAACGTTAAAGTTTTTCGGAAAGGGAGAGAAGGTGGACTTAAGAGCGGCATTAAGAGGAATGGAAGGGCTTTTAAAACTGTCGTCTGATGAATTTGAGTCACAAGGATAGAAAGGATTATCGTCATCTGAGTTAAAACTGTCGCTATTCATAACTACAATACACGATATATTGATAATATTAGTAAAGTGTATTAATAAATATAAATATACTGTATAAATAAAATATAATTTATCTAAGAAATAATATTTAAAAAAAATAATAATAATAAAAAAATATAACATTTATACACCTACCAGCATGAAATAAACACAGTTTGCCTAAATACAACTTTGTTAACAAGCTAAAGCCAAGATATAGCTATGATAATATGTTACACGTTAAAACAAAATAAACAGATTATACATGATTAACAGTAAACAGTCCATATTTACGAACGTAAACGAAATAATGTGACAGCTGTCATTGTCAAAAATAGACAGCAGAATATGCGTAAGTTGTAAAAACAATAAGTGGAAGTAGTATATTATACTTACTATTGCTAATAAATATTAAACATTACACTTGAAATCAGAGATTAATTATATTACATTAATATTACAAGACCTAATAATGTGTTTATATCTAAGACTAAGATACTAACGTATACAAAACAAAAGAAAAGAAGAAAAAAGAAAAATATTTAAAAAGTTCAGTATTTAGTGAACATCGCTGGACTTATACCATGTCGTTACAAATGTCATTGTAGCAAAACAAACAACAGGCGCAGTGTATGAGAAAAAAAAAATAAATAATAATAATAATAATAAAGTAAAGTGGGTATCAGTTACTCACACACAATAATTACACTGTACTCACCAAAAGTTAAAGGCCAAAATAAAAAGAATAAAAAAATAAAAAAAAATAATAATAATAAGGAATGAAAATCAAGTACACAGTTATTACATATGAAGTAAAAAAGCTTCAAACCCGTAAAACACTAAAGATCCAATATACCGAGACCATTTCACTTTTTAATATTACGTTTAGGCCGGTTAGCAAGTGTTGAAGAAGCTGCCCTTATTTTAGAAGTCACTGCAGTTGCAGAACCGGATCCACCAGGGGGCACCTGCTCCTCAGGCAACCTCAATATGTTGTCTAATTCAAAAATAGAAGTGATGCGGTGTCTTGACTTATCAGGACCAATCAAAAAGATTACTCCATCCTTAGTCCAGCAATTGGAAACACCAACATGTTGCCGAGCCGCCATAAAAGCATCATGCCTAGGCTTAGTAAGAAATTCTGAGATTGTAATTCCAGAGCCCTTAAGCTTAGTCTTAGCAAACCAGACCTGACTTCTAATTGGCAGCTGCTTGAATTTCACTAGAATTGCACGGTGTTTGTCACCTTTTGAGCGGCCTACTCTATGACAACGGCTTATAGCTTCTTTATTGAAATCTGGCATGTTAAGACGGTCTGACAATAATTGCACTAAGACTGTAGAAGTATCCTCAGATTTACTCTCTGGCACACCATGCAACAAAAGAAATTTCTTTCTGTTTGACATTTCAAGCCGATCTTGCTGCTCACTGAGGCACTTTACTTGAAGCTGCAGATTTTCTAACGCAGAAAGTATAAAAATTCTAAAAGAACCAAACTGAGCTGCCAAATTTGAAGTAGGGCTTGTTGCTGGGATAGCTGTGCTCAAGTTTTTCTGAAATTCAGCCATTGTGGTAGTGAAGTGCAAAGCCAGGTCATTGATGGATTGCTTAATAGAATCCATTGTGTGACAGTTAGTAGTAAGTGAATTTGAATATTGAAATTGAATTCTGTGTATTTTTATGGCAATATTAGTGACGGAAATTATGTTATGGACTTACAGCTGGTAGGTTTAACACTTTTAACGCATATTATAAATGTTTAAACTATTAACACTATTTTTAATTTCAAAAATAAAGAAGAGCTCACTAAAAAATTGTGTAGACTATTTGTGCGCCTACCCGCATCATCTTAGTTCAAGCTCGAGCTAAAACTATATTTACGATAAAGCAAATTTCCCATCTATATGTGCAGTAAAATGATCAGACTAGTGGACACAAGTCACACACCCTAAACTTTTCCGTGTGGAAAAAAATGACTTTTGCACCAGAAAAAAGCTAAAAGCTTAGATTCGTATTTATTATATATGTATATCTCAGTATAATTTTTCTAGCATAACTGAGATAAATGGTGTTAACTCTTGTCATACAGACAGACGATGAAGTGATCCTATAAGATTTTTTCCTTTAAAGGTATGAAATCCTGAAAGGAAGGCTTAGACAAACTCACAAAATGTACATTTCATATTTTTAGCGTATCTACTATATCACAATATTCTGAAAAACATTTCAGGAAAATAAACTGTTGGAAGGGTGACAAAAAAAGAGTCGCCATTGCGCGCGAGAAACGCTCTACTCAAAGACAGACTGACGGAAGGAATAACGTGATTTTTCTCGTTATTTTACGCTTATTTGTGAAAATTGTAAGATATTGTAGACTAGAATGTTAAATATTGTTATAAAATACATTTTATAAGTAGATTATCTGGAGACAAGTGATAATGACAATATAAGAAATTAATTATTTACGATTCCGTAAAATATCATACATCTGTAACTATAGATGTCATTACGAATCGTATTAAAATTTATGGTTAGCAATATTTTTAAACGTTTTAAATGTATTTTTTTACGGGAAAAAATTACAGTATTTTGACCACGGACCAAGTAAAATGTTCAAAACGTCAAGTTTCCCACAGTGTGTATTCGAATAACAAAATAGTTTCAATTGAAATGGGTTGACAAGTCATAAATTCAACTTGTGGAACTTATTCAACGTAAATTATTAATTTCAACTTCGCTGGTTAACAGTATCCTCGTTAAAGTTAAGGAAAATGTTTGGATAGGGCATGCAATATGAACTTAAATTAATAGTATTAAAAACGGCCAAATTTCTTCAAAATGGGCTATGGCATGGCATACAGAGAAAAAATAACTGTTTTAATTATTTTCAATATCTACACATAAATATGTATATACACCTCAGCTTCACGCTGTATCCCGCAAACGGCAGGGTAGGCAGAGGGAAATTGGGAACTTAGTGTTAAGACACTCCGTTCCACTTCCATTTCCCTACTATCCGCCAAATTTCGAGCATTGAGTGTTGAGTGGCGGACATCAACGCCGCGTTTTGCCTTGTACCAGAGCGAAGAAATGAAACATTAAATATTTAAATCAAAAGTATTAAATATCTCATTTCTTCGAGTGTGTATCGAACCCACACCCTGTCGGTTACAGTCACACGCTTGTGCCGCTGCGCCACAACAGGCCTCTGTATATACAACTAAAAACCGAATTACTAAATATTACAAATTTTCCTTAAGCTGTTTATTACAGGGCTACGTATTTCCAGCGGAAACGCCCATTACTCTGTTCCGCCGTCTCGGCTGCTAGAGTGACTCTCGGGGAAATTCTCCATACCTACCCACAAGCACTTTGAAGTCCAAGGAGACGAATTACAAATAATTTTATTTAAAAAATACTGAGAAGAAAATGCTTTAACGTTCCAGGTTCATTCTTGTTATAGAGCTGTCGTACTTACATTTGAAAATAATATAGACTTTTTTTTTGTGGTGGCGTAGTGGCACAAGAGTGCGATTGTAAATGCGATCGTAGAAGGTTCGATCCATCTATCCAGACGAATGAAATATTTTATCTTTTTTATTTCTTCGCCCTGATTAAGCGCGGCGTTGGGTTCCGGCGATTACCACGCAAAGCATGCACTGTTTCTTACGGCAATGGAGTATCCTAACTAGATCCCCAGGTATCCTACCCTGCTATATTGTACGTATTCAGAATTAATAAATTTATTATTTTTTTTTAGCTTCACGCTGTATCCCACACGAGGCAGGGTAGGCAGAGGGAACCCGGGAACCTAGTGTAAAGACACTCCGTTCCACTTCCGTTCTCCACTTTCCGCCGAATTTGAGACATTGCGTGTTGAGTGACGGAACTCAACGCCGCGCTTTTGCCTTATTTCCAGAGCGAAGAAAATGAAACATTAAATATTTAAATTCAAAATATTAAATATTTCATTTCCTCGACTGGGGATCGAACCCAGAACCTGTCTGTTACAGTCGCACTCTTGTGCCGCTGCGCCACGTCAGGCCTAATTTATTTCTCATACAGAATTTACAATTCACTTACTGATTAAAAATATATGGGATTCCACAATCTTTAAAATAAGTTAACGAAAAGTAGTTTTACGTGATAAAAAAAAATTAAAACATGTTATCATGTAATGAAAAATAATTATAGACACAAACGAAAACATAAAAAAAAAATGTTTCACCCCGCTTTTCATATGATAGTGTAAAAGAAGTGGGAAAAGAAATATGAAGTCATCAATCACCTAAATCGTATTCTGCCTTAAAAAATTAAAATACATAAATTATATATAGAATTATTGTAAAGTTACCATGCGAAAGCAAAAGCCAAAGAATCACAAATAAACTTACTATAAAATAAAAATAAAAATTACTAACACTCTTGCATGTCTGGCACTTCGATGGCATCTACTGTGAACATTTTTTTATTCTGTGGACCTGGAAATGTGCATAATAAAAAAAAACTATTTAAAAAAAAACTAGCAACTACAAAAAAAATATAATTTTCTACTAAATGTGATATTGAATACAAATTGTGTTGACAAAAAACAAAATGGCTAATATTCTACATTATTAATAAAAAGCATAATGATTTGATTCATCGCTGATATCGTTTTCTTCAGCTTCACGCTATATTGCGCACATGGCACGGTGAGCAGAAGCAACTTGGGAACCTAATGTTAAGACACTGTACCCATTAAAACACTTCCCCGTTCCCAACATTCCGCCGAATTCGAGGCATTGCGTGTTAAGTGGCCAATCTCAACGCCGCCATGATAATGACAATAATAATGAAACCAATATAACTATAGGTAATAATAAAATATAATATTAAAGGGTTGTGCCACTTCATTTTATCATATATCCTGTCGGCCATGGCGACTATGGTATGTAAGGGTGGGGCAGTTTTTTCAGTAAATCCTTATATACAAATAATTACTTTAATTATAATTTGATATTCTCAACAATAGAACGTTTATGTAATATGATATGATTAAACAACAAATACAGATACTTACAAAATGAAAAAAAATACAAAATTAGACTACTTTACCTGTATTTAACATTGTTCTACAACTTTAAACACATTCTACTTCTACAAAGCTACAGCTATCACAAATAAAAAAATATTTCAGATTTACATAAATAAAACATCAACATTTCAAGTAGAAACTGTATAAATACAAAAAAAAAACGTACCATTTCCCACCCCAGCCGGTTGATCCTCAGTGGGAGTGCCGCCGGTCGACGCGGGCCTGCTATCCGCTCCACCGGTCGCACTGTTAGAGATATATCAATATAGAAAAAAGCCTACGTATTAATGATTAACATGAAAATTTAAAAAATACTAAAATCACATATTTATATATTTTATTTATTTTATTATAAGAACATTTATATTTTATTATAAGTACGAGTATATGATATTCGAGGCCTGTCATGGTCCAGGTAAAGACAGGAAAGTTAGGTGTAGGCTTGATCCCCATTTGAAGAAATGAAAATAATTAACATTTTTATTTCCTCGCTCGAGGTAAAGCGTGGCGATGAGTTCCGCTATCTAACGAAAAAAGGTCCTCAGGTTTCCGATGGTGATATTTGAAACGCCTAGTAGATATCTAAAAATATTCCTAACTTCATATATTCCCAAAACTGACAATTAAAGGTTTTTTATCAGTATTTCATTCATTCATTTGAGATCGTCACACGTTCAATGGGTAGTATAACTATAATTAAAAAAAGTAACAAACCTCCAACACATCCATCGGTAAAATGCCTTACATAATTTTGGATAAAAACTAATAAGAACCGCCGCAAGAAAACTAGCTTTACAATGAAAAATTCGCATCGAAATCAGTCTATCAGTTCAAGCTACGTTGCCGCCGACAGACATGCAGATAAAAAATGGTGAAACATATCGGGGGTTAAAAAATACTTTATATAACATTACTATGCACAATATACAAATAGCCTGTATTTTGGATTAAAGAGTTTAAAGTGTTTTTATTATAATATTTTTATAGAAAATGAATTATTCAGAATGCTAGCCATCTATCATTTGTAAATTATATTAAAGAACTGCTGAAAAGGGCGTGGTTCATTTCGAAAATTAAAAAAAAATAAAACGCAATTTAAATTAGTATAATTTGCCACAAA
This sequence comes from Eueides isabella, assembly GCA_019049475.1. Classification (NCBI taxonomy): domain Eukaryota; kingdom Metazoa; phylum Arthropoda; class Insecta; order Lepidoptera; family Nymphalidae; genus Eueides; species Eueides isabella. Next base: position 10,887,160 of record CM032402.1, read on the forward strand.
TAAGGGATGGATGGGAAAAACACTTTGTTTCCTGAAAGATACTTTCCTTTTTCCCCAGAAATTTTCGAGTGACTGAACTCAACGCTGCGCTTGTTACCAGGGCGAAGAAATTAAGATATGAAATATTTAATTTCCTCTAGTTCCGCCATTCAACACGGTATTGAGTTCCGCTACTCAACACGCAATGTGGAACGGAGTGTCTTAACACTAGGTTTCCCAGGTTCCCTCTGCCTACCCTGCCTCGAAGCTAAAAAAGCTAAAAAAAAAATCCACTAGCGGGAATAGAATTCACAATCTAGAGCTTACAGCCGCATTTTTGTGTAACTACTATAACTGATTACGACGAAGTTACGTTTATTATAACAATACCTTAATAAAAATGTCACTCCATTCATTTATTTCTTTAGTCAAAGAAATATGAGTTTTCCTTTTTAATCTACTAAATCAGTTTTTTTCTTTAAAATCAGCCTTGATTTTTTATTAATTAACATTTATAGACAACCTTATAAATAAATTCATAAGGTTAATATTATATTTCATTTGAGAATAAAAAATCAGTAACATAAGTTTTAAACAATTTCAGATTATATCCTTCTATATTATTTCCTCACTATTCAAACAATACTGAACTGGTCAATATTGATTAATTATATGCATGCGCAACTCAACACCACAACTTGTCTCACCACAAGGTAATTGGGTAAAATTTCTTACATAATGATTACTTAACCATTCTTTCTCACACCATAAATAATTTACTTAAATCTATTAAAGCTAATAAAAAAATAAGAAAAAATACAACAGATAACAAATAGTACAATAGAAATATAAGAGCATTGCATAAAGTAAAAAAAAAAACATTAAAAAACACTTATTTTTCATAAATCAACCTTTTTTTATATTAAGCAATGTTCTTTTAGTAAAATATAGTAACATTCAATGCACAAAAATGATAAAAAATGGGGATTGAGCAGAATAAATGAGTTCACTATTCTGGTGTGAATGTTTATTACTTTTGTCTATGAATTATGTTATTAAAATTATTTAAAAGTTACTTGAATTCTAATGGAAAATATATAAACTATCACTGTCTAATTATAAATATTGTAATAATGTTTTATCACTACATCTAAATGAAATTAAATTTAAAATATTAACTTATTTTTTTTTTATTGGAAATCTGCTTTTATTAACAATTAATTTTAGTTTAAGCTTTTAGTCTGTATTATAAATTTTTGTTTTATTATATTATTTGCTGTTGCTGGTTTAATAAAATTTTTAACACTTTAATATACACTAAAAGGTAACTTTATTAAAATTCCATATAAGAATAGAGTTTAAAGAGATTATGTAATATAGTAAAGAAAAATTTTTGGGTGTGCCAATCAAGAGTCAATGCCAAATGTGCCATAAGCTGAGGAAATAATAAAATTTATGATAAAAAGCTTCAATTTAACACTTTAATTTGCTATAATAGATTGTTTGTGCTAATTTTGAGAAAACAAGATTTTTTTTTGAAGACAGTATAATAAAAATTTATTGGTATGCTATTTCTCATCCTGTTATATAACACTGTAAGTTAAAAAAAATATATATTATAGCTTTATTTAAGTTAAATTGAGAATTTATTTCCAAAATCTAATTGGATTAGAAATGACACACCATATTTTATGAACAATTGCATAAGCAAACTCATTGCTTCTGTCAACCCCTCGTACCTATTATACCTAGAGTTATCATCATCATCTTTGGTTTCAGGCTTGGGTTCTGCAACTTCAGCAGGTTCGGGAACCGGTTCAACCACTTCAGATGGTGCCGCCTCATTTTTTCTAAGTCCAGGAATTGGGATTCCTGATCCAAGCCACCCAGTCATCTGTGACTTGACATTTGTTATAAGATCAAGCTTGCTGCCACCTTTGGTTGGACTGTAAAAAAAAATATGTTTAAAAGAAAAGATTTGTATTAGTTGTTATTTAAATTTTAATATAATATTATATTAGAATCAATCAACATGCTGGAATATAGCCTTCTTACAAGTTGGCAATGAGTCAGACTTTTAACACTTGACCTAAATATCATATTTTACATTACCTATGCTGGATCAATAAGTACCTATATTATGCAACAATCGGGTTCTATGGTGTGCAAAATAAAAGATATTGCGCCGTCTTTTGTTAAAACGTAATATTGCGCTACGTAATCCAGTAAAGTATCTACCTTTTACCGATTTTCTACATGAACAAAAAAATATATTAATAACTTAAATAACGACGAAATCGACAAAGAAAGCTAATGTAGACCAAATTTTCTATCCTAGTTTTAAATATTCAGAATAAAGGTAAAAGGAAATAGCCTGAAAAGAAACATGTAAACAAAGAATGTAAGAACCTTTGTTTTTCGCCTTCAGCAGTAGCTTCACCCGTCGCTTCCTTTGTGGGGGTGGGCACTTCTTCATCCTGGGGCTCGCCCTTAGCCGCTCCCATCCAAGAACTGACCTGGTTGGTGAGTCCTGAAAACATTTTCACAGCCACTAGCTAGCAACTACACGGTACACAGGCACTCGTCTTACTACGCTGCGACAGATCCGCACATGACACACGCGTCTGCAAGGCGCCCGTGGAAAGCGTGATCAGCTGAAAAACTAAATGGAACACCGCAATCGACCAGGAGGTTGGAGGAAGTTATCATTGCGCATGGAAACTTGCGCAGCTTGCGCTCAATCGCAAATTATTTTGATGTATACTTTTAGCATAGATGTATACATATAACATATGTCAGTGTTGTGTGAACACTGAAAACTTTTTTTTAATTTAAATGATTTTATTTTTCTAAATATCGTTTACAAATATCGTTATTTAACTATGTTTTAGATTCTTTACTTTTATTAAAATCATTATTAATTAGTTTATAATAGTAAAAATAATATCTTATTAGAATCATAAATGCGTGAAATGAAACAAATGGCTAATAAAGTTGAATGAGAAGAGGCCATAGACAATTTATTGATAAACTGACATCTGAACTGACAAAAACGTAAAAAGTGTGACGTTTTCGAAGAAGTTATTTGTATTATCAGTTTTTTGTTTTTCCTGATGTGATTTAGAAATATTTTCTATTTTTTCAATACCCAATGTGATGATTGGCGTCCTAGTGACTTAAATAGCTTCATATTTCGTTAAATAGCTGTGACTGTGAACTTTATTGCCAAAATGACAGAGACGCGTCGTTTACAACTCCATCTGGGGAAGTGTATTGAAGATTTGGACAAATTACACAATGTACTTGATTTAAAATCCAAAAGAGCCGCTATGTATGTATTCCTAGTTTTGTATAGTATTTTTTTACGAAGACATATCAAATATCATTAATTTGTTACAGGTTATGCAAAACGGCACAAAAGCTCTTCGAAACTGCCGAGGAGGCTCGAGAAAAGGGTGACGAAGAATATTCCTATGTTCAATATATGAAATATCTTCGGATAGTGGCATTTATAAGCAAGGACAAGGACTATTTGAAAGACAAAACCTACTTCAATAATATGCTTGGAATAAAAAATCCAAGCAAAGCATTAGATGCAGCTGAAAAGTTAAAAAATAGCTTAATTATTAGGTATGATTATTTAATTAATGTGTATCTCAATAATAAATTAAATCAACATTTTTTTACATAAATTTCATTTATACTTTGTACTATACATAATATAAATGAAATTATGTAGAAAACCATTATTTATGTTTTTAATATTTATGTTTTTAGGTACAAAAAGGAACAAGAACACCAACGCTTACAGGATATAAAACAGCATGAATTAATAAAAAAGAAAATTGATGACAGTAGGAAGAAGGCAATGGAAAATATTACTATGATTGAACCAGACCCTCTTGGACTTCCAGGTACTTGAATATAAATATACATAAAAAAAAATTACACCAGCTTTTTGCATTGTAAAGGCACTTTGATATATTACCTGTTGATTTGTAGAAATCAACACTGATAAAACTTTGTTTAGCAGAGAAATAATTTATTGCACTGAGATGACTTGAGAGAGGAAGTTTGAATCTATAATCTTCTTATTAAAAGAGTTTATTTATTTCTTAAAAAAAATTTACATTTCACTTAATGAGAATTAACAGTTATCTTAGTAGGTACATATTATTTCTATAATCTTCTTATTAATATTAAATATTCTAATATCAAATGTAATAAAATAATATAACTTTGGATATATTATCAAACCCTTTTATTTAATGCAAGAAAGTTTTATTATTTAATACATTAAAATATAAATAAGATTGATAATTGAAGCCTTCATGGCATAACGGCACTATATCTGGCTGTACATAATGATTTGGATTCTAGAGTGGATAAAAGTGGTGAAAAGAACAAGTTTAACCACTCAATACACAACATGTCAAATTAAATCTCACAAATATATTGTTTTTATTGAGCTGCGGTGACTTAATATTTTTCCTCTATACCGGAAATTACCTATACCTTTGCCTGTTTTGTAACTTTCCAATAACTAAGTGTTATGTATCATAGTAACAAAAGTTATTATATTCTCCTGTTCAAGCAATTAACTCAACTTACCATTCACTTTTCCTTCATAAATCTTCTGTGCCACTCTTTCGCTCAACATGCCCAAACAACCATTGATCTATTAGTTCATGTGGTAAGATTATACAGCCAAATAAACTCTTTGTAATCTGAAACTCTTTTATAATAGTGGGGAACAGAAAGGAGTATCTTAACTCTTGAGTTTCAAGTTTTCTCTGCCTTCCTTAACACTAGGTTAACAACCCTACTATGTGTGGAATACAGTGTGAAGTAAAAAAATAATCTTTAATATTATTATTTTTATTATTAGTCTTAGTAGAGTATATTATCTAGTAGTATATATTTCATTTCTTCAATGCCTCAAATTCGGCGGAAAGTGAGGAACGAAATTGGATCGGAGTGTCTTAACACTAGGTTCCCGGGTTCCCTCTGCCCTACCCTGCTTCGTGCGTGACACAGCGTGAAGCTAAGAAGAAGTAGTATATATTATAAAGCTTAGAAGTTAACCCTAGGTACTCTAATTTAAGTGAAAAAAAAAAAAACAAATGTTAGTTATAATTTAAACAACAGGCAAAATACAATGCAATAAAAAACCACTATCACCCCTTTACTGGTTTTATGGGGGAAATGTGTGAAGCTAAAAAAGTTTACCATTTAATATGGCAGTGTAAGTTAATAAGTATGATTATGTAAGGAAGCCATGAATGTGCCCTATTGAAGGAAAACAATTTAATTTTAAAGTTTCCACTGAGGCACAGTAAAGAATTATACAATTCCACACTATGTGGCTGTTGGTTCAAATTCGGGAGTATTTTTTTTTTTTTTAAAAACTACCCAGACTGATAGCACCATCTGTTTCATACCCAATATTTACAGGATTTTTGTATTTTAACCAAAGCCGAAAAATAAAATAATACCAAATATAAATGAAACTCATTGTTTAAAACCTGTACAGTCCATGTACACATAGTGCACCAGTGATCTCAATGCTATGGTTAAATTTATACTATAATAAATCTGTAACTGATCATTATCTCTGTACATGGAAGATTGATAAAAAAAATATTATGCCTTTGTTAATGTAATAGAATCCCAAAAAGTTATTTTTAAATTTTTTTGTCTGTTTGTCTGTACGTAACCAGATTTAAATGCAGTTTAAAATATTATATTTTGACACCTTCTCTTCAACATTTAATCTTTCTTTTAAGCCAGTTGATAAATAAAAAAAAATACATCAAAGTAAAATATTTGGTATGACAAAATTGCTACAATTTGTTTAATGCATTATGATTTATATTTTCTTTTTTCTTAGCTTCACGCTGTGTCTCACACATGGCAGGGTAGGCAGAGGGAACTTAGAAACCTAGTGTTAAGACTCTCCGTTATTGTTTTAAAGTGTGATAATTTTATTAGAATCAAGATTAGTAAATAAAAAAGTGTGATTCTAATGAAGTGAGTGAAGTCTCTGGCGGGCCTAAAGTACTGAATATTATTGCCTCAATGGAGGCCTACATCCATGAAACATGAGATGTGCTAATGAAGACGATAAAGAAAGAATTGCTGTCTAAAGCCTTTCCTTTTTTTAGGCCCTGATGATGTGACAATCAAAAGTGAGCAGCTCTACGCAATATTAAAAAGCGGTAAACTGAAAGTGATGATAATGGACGCAAGACCCGGCAAGGATCATGTAGAGTCTCATATTAATCACCCAGCCTGTATCAGTGTGCCAGAGGAATGTATTTCACCAGGGTAAGTGTACATTCACAATGTACCTATGGAGTATACAGGGTAGGCAGAGGGAACCTAGTGTTACGACACTCTATTCACAGTGTTCCAATTTATTTTTGAGTTATTGTGTGATAAGAGTTCTGAAATTCAACACTGCAAACGTTTTTTTTTAAACAATATATTATATAACTAATGAATTAATAAGGAAAAAAAATATATCAGTTGGAAATTCCAGTAGGTAATGTAAGAATTGAAAGAACATTTTTGTAATGGAGAAACTGAAATGTTACACAGTTATGTAGAAATAGATGAAACTACCCAATTAGATTCATATTGCAAGTTAAAAATTGTATATTATTTCATTTGAAGTTTAGGTGTTAAAGTTGAAAAAATCAAAGTTTTATCTTCAAGCAAATAAAATTTCTTTGATTTTCTTAATCCAAGCCACGGTGTTAAAATCCCCCACCTAAATATGCAACGTTTGTAAATTTAAAGTAAAAAAGAACAACATTTTTTTTTCCACATCATTAAATATATGTACATGATGTTTACAGACAATCAGCCAATGTTCTAGAGAACAATCTCCCATTGGCATCAAAACCAATATGGGCGGAGCGAGCCTCAATGGACCTCATAGTGATGTTGGACTGGAACAGCACTGCTGTCATACCTGGGAAGACCTTGCATTTGCTGAAGACTATCTTACTTAAGGTATGGCGAGTTAAATATTAAAATTAAGATAAAAATATATATATATATATATATATATATATATATATATATATATATATATATACATATATATATATATATATATATATATATATATATATATATATATATATATATATATATTGTTTTCTAATCCTAAAAATATTATTTTTTTGCTTTAAATATATATAAAGATTTCTTATTAATTTTACTATATTCATTTCTTTACATAGTTTTTAAAAAGTTGATGTTATAAGAAATGACAGAAGAATTTAAATACTCAGTTATTGTATACACTGTAGCAAAATATGCTATACAAATTTATTAAGTTGGTCTAAAATGTTGACTTGCCTACATACATACATTCCTGCCAAATTTTCACTGTTTAACATGATATTTTCTTCATACAATGTCAGATTTTTTTTATGCATCAGCTAAGGGTATTTTTCAACCCTCTATGCAAAAAGGAACTGTTTTAAGTTTGACTTGTCTATCTGTCCGTGGCACTGTAGTTCCTGAATGAGCGAACTGATTAGAGTGCAATTATTTTAGTTAATAGTTACTATGTTTTATAAAAATCAGTTTAACGGCTACAAGTGACTTGTGAAGATGAAGTAAATATTTTTTGGGTGGAGTACGTTTTAAAATGTTTTTTTTTCTTTTTATGTACTTTGCATAAATGTAAATTTAACTAATGATTTTCAGGCCTGTCATAGCGCAGCGGCTCAAGCGTGTGACTGTAACCGCCAGGTTCTGGGTTCGATCCCCAGTCGAGGAAATGAAATATTTCATATTTTCAATTTAAATATTTAATATTTTCAATTTAAATATTTAATATTTTCAATTTAAATATTTAATATTTTCAAATGAAATATTTAATATTTTCAATTTAAATATTTAATATTTTCAAGTTAAATATTTGATGTTTCATTTCTTCGCTCTGGTAATAAGGCAAAAGTGCGACGTTGAGTTCATCCACTCAACACGCAATGCCTCAAATTCGGCTGAAAGTGGGGAACGATAGTCGACCGGAGTGTCTTAACACTACATTCACGGGGTCTCTCTGCCTACACTGCCTCGTGCGGGATACAGGGATTATTGTACACAATATTAATATTATCAAAAATATTGTTTACACTCTTTACTGAAGATTGTGAATTGAAATTCATAATTAATTATATTATAATTTTTATTATGTTTATTAGAAAAAAATGTTAATTATTTTTAATAATGTAGTCCGCCTAAAGCAAAGTATAGAGAGAGAGAGAGAGAGAGAGGAAACCTGGTGTCACGCACCGTCGTATTCTTAAGACCCGTGTATTGCGTCGGAACTCAACGCCGCGCAATGTACTGTTACCAGAGCGAAGAAATAATAATATTAAAAACGGATTTTTACAAATACATACAAACAAGCGCTTCGCCGCAAACTTGTGTCTATAAATATATTTTATATTATTTTTTTTTTCAGCTTCACGCTGTATCCCGCACTAGGCAGGATAGGCAGAGGGAATGGAAGTGAAACCTAGTGTTATGACACTCCGTTCCACTTCCGTTCCCCACTTTCCGCCGAATTTGAGGCATTGCGTGTTGAGTGGCGGAACTCAACACCGCGCTTTGCCTTATTACAAGAGCGAAGAAATGAAACATTAAATATTTAAATTGAAAATATTAAATATTTCATCTCCTCGACTGGGGATCGAACCCAGAACCTGTCGTTTACAGTCACACTCTTGTGCCGCTGCGCCACGACAGGCCTAAATATTTAATGTTTTCGTTTTTCGCTCTGGTTACAAAATAAAGAACGGCGCTGAGTTCCGCTACTCGTAACGATACGGAGTGTCTTAACACTAGCTTATCCCATTATCCCTATGTCTACTCTCTTATGTGCGTAAACCTAAAAAAAAAATATATTATTTCCAGTGGGACGTAAAAGTTCAATATTCAAGACAACCAGTAGCTCTCCACGGAGGTTATGAGGACTGGTTGCTCAAGTACCCCGCCTTCACCACCAACCCCCAAGCGGTACCACCGTCGCAGGAGAGCGACCTGGATGATATTATGCTGGGTAATATTTAACTATTGCCTACGAATTAATTATGTTTTGTATGTAAAAGTGCAATAAAAATATGTTGTGATTTGCCAATGGCTGGTGGCTTCGCCTGCTTAATTTGTACATTTAAAAAATTTTTTTTTACTGACTTATATTACTATGCTCTACTACTGGTTTGAATTAATGTAAATAATGTTGAGTGTGGTAGTCAATTTGTTGAGAAATTCTGTGTATAATTAGTTATTTCCATTCAACCATAAAGACGGAGCTGCTGAAATGAAAGCTAGATACACAAGTAATCGTTTTTTTTCACGCTGCTTCACGCTGTATCCCGCACATGGCAGAGGGAAATTACTTATTTAAAAAACGTATAAATGTAACTCACTGTTCTTTCAAAACGATCCACGCACTCTGACCACTGAGCCATACGTTCTTTGGATAATGTCCAAGACCAGACCAGACCTGATTTCCAGAGACGCGGGTATATATACCCGCTACGTTCACCTCGAACGTATGGCTTGACGAGTGCTTGGACTGTTTCCAAACAGGTGCAGGTTCAAATCAAACGATGTCATTTTTTTTATTATTTAATGTCTACTTACATACTTTTAAATAAGTAATAGTAGGCAGAGGGAATGTCTTAACACCAGGTCCATATCCACCGAATTTGAGACATTGGGTGGAACTTAACTCTGAGTGTGCCTTGTGCATACCAGAGCGAAGAAATGAAAATGTAAAATATTTCCTTTGAGAGGTTAGAGCGCACAACCTGTCACGTGTACAGTCGCACGCTCGTGTTCCTGCGCAACGAAACTCTTAAATTAATATATATATATATATATATATATATATATATATATATATATATATATATATATATATATATACATACATATATATATATATATATATATATATATATATATAAATATATATAGATATATATATATATATATATATATATATATATATATATATATATATATATATATATATATATATATAAGCGAGTTTTTTTATTTTTTTATGTTATTTATCAGGTGGCATTGATTATCCAAATTTCTCGGACCTGAGTCCTCCGCCAGTGACTGTGAACAGAGCTGTCAAGCCCGGAGAGCCTCCGGTAGATAGGAGTAGTAAGGTTGGTATGAAAATATATCAGTCCACGTCATATATAGAGGACATTCTTTCACGCTGTATCCCGCACATGGCGGGGTGAGTAGAGGGAACTTGAAAATGTAGTGTTAATGAACTTCGTTTCGTTTTCCAAATTTCGCTGAATTTGAGGCATTTAGTTTATGTTATTTATTTACTTTTGTTACCAAATCTAGGAAATTATAAAATTAAATAATTACAATCTAGTAGAAATCGAATATACAACTGCCTCGTGTTCCTCGTAACCTTGTGCCACTGTGCTGCTATGTCATATTTATTTAAAAACATTTTTTTTTTAATTATTTATTTATTTAAATTTCTCTATGTTATGTCACTTTAAATAGAAAATGATTGAATTAATATTATATATAATTTGTCTATAATATTTAAAAAAACATCTTTTATTATTTCGCAGACAGCAGCTGTCCAGCTTTACGAAGAAAGAGCTAAGAGCATGTTGATTCTGGAGCAGCAGGAGCGTATAGCTGACACCTCGTTGACGCTCGAAATGCAGAGACTTGAAGCTGAACAGGTCATTTATTTATTGTTTTTTTTAGATATTTAAACATTTTTTTTATAGCTTCGCGCTGTATCCCGCACTAGGCAGGGTAGGCTGAGGGAACTCGGGAACCTAGTGTAAAGACACTCCGTTCCACTTCCGTTCCCCACTTTCCGCGACCGAACCTACAATTGAAGCGAGCGAAAAAATGAAACATTAAATATTTAAATTGAAAATATTAAATATTCCATTTCCTCGACTGGGGATCGAACCCAGAACCTGTCGGTTACAGTCACACTCTTGTGCCGCTGCACCACGACAGGCCTCATTCCTTTGATATTCAAACATAATTGAATTATATGAATATTGAGGGCGGAAGTGCCTGCCAGGGATACAATTGTGTGAGTGTAAATAGGACAGGTTGTGGGTTTGAGCCCCGCTCAGTGAATTTAAATATTTAATATTTTTCACGTTTTCATTTCTTCGCTTTGGTGACAAGGCAAAGTGCGGCGTTTAGTTACGCCATTCAATACGCAATGCTTTAAATTTGGCTGAAAGTGGGGAACTGGACAGAGTGTCTTAACACTAGGTCACCGAGTTCCCTTTGCCAGTCCTGCTATGTGCGAGATACAGCATGAATCTATAAAAAGCTTCTAATATATGTGATAGATATGTCACAAAATATGTCATGCATTATGTCATGCATTGTATAAGAAATATTCATCAATAAGAATGTAATGAAAAACTACCCACAAATGTAAATTATTAACAACTTATTATTGTTACTATTATTTGAATTGTTTTTTGGTAATATTTTAAAATATTAATTATAAGTTGCGCTGGACGGCAATAGGTTTTAAATATTATATCATTGTTTTTTCTCAGTAAGTGAATTGTAAATTCTGTATGAGAAATAAATGAATTCTGAAACCGTAATATCGAGGAGAGCTAATGAAAATCTTAACACTAGGTTCCTAGGTTCCCTCTGCCTATCCTACCGTGTGCAAAGCAGTATGGCGTTAAACTAAAAATTATGAACTACTCATAGGTTTATAGATACCGGAAATACCCCTCTTTCTCTTTCAAGACTAACCATTTATGTTATACTGTCCCGTTGTACCAATCTTACGGTAGCACCGGGAGGGCCAATATACCTGCCACCGGGTTTTACCACAGTGACAGGGACCATAATATAATTTAAGTATATTATCGGTGGTCGAGCGAGAGACCGGAAACGTGAAGGTATATCACTATCGGTGGTGGCGGTGGTCGACAGGACTGGGAGAAGGTGCGCCAGCAGCGCGAGGCGGAGCACCGCGACGAGATGCGCGCCGTGTACCAGCTGCGCGAGCACGAGATCATCTCCCAGCTCATGCAGCTCGAGAGCAAGCAGTTCGACATGGTGAGACACACACACTCGCACACACAGACAAACACACACGCTTACACACATACACACACACAAACGCATTCACACGCACACGCATACATGTCAACCATATACAATCTGTACGGTACGTGGTACAACCACCTGTGATATTAAATTATCTAAATGTATATTGTTATTTACACGAAATCAAGAGATAAACAGATCAAATAAAGTTTTTGTCTGTTTATACTGGCTTATCTTCGGAACAGCCATTTTTATATGATTATTAATAAAATAACAATATACTAAAGTAATATTCTTTTTTATTACATATTTTTAAATAAAATTATATAAATGGTTTAAGCTGGCGAAGCTTCACAGTTTCGCTAGAGTATAACAAATGAAAAATTGTTATTAGTTTATTTTTAAATGTCTAACCATCACATGCCCAGGAACAAGAGAACTTGTCTCTCCGCGAGCAGCTGGAGGAGTACCAGCGCAGGGAGCGGGAGGAGGCGGAGAGGCTGGCGGAGACCATTGCCAAAGCTAACGACGAGGCAGTGGCTGATGTTGATGTACAAGGTATGCTCCGATCATGTATCCCACGCATGGTAGAGTAGGCAGAGGGAACTTGGGAACCTGGTGGTAAGACACTTGGTTTCACTTTCGTTCCCCACTTTCCTCCGAATTTGAGCCATTGCGTGTTGAGTGTCGGAACTCAACGCCGCGTTTTGCCTTGTATCGGAGCGAAGAAATGAAAACATTAAATATTTAAATTTACAACATTAAATATTTCACTTCTTCGAGTGGGGATCGAACCCACAACCTGTTGGTTACTGTCACTGTGACGTCGAGGACAGCTATAAATACATTTCTAACCTCAAAACGCGTTTAGTAAAAGAACTTTATTTTGACAACTGTATAACTACTGTATTTAACTAACTTATTATTATATTTATATTAATTACATCGTAAACATGCCACGAAAGTGTTTAAACAACCCCAAATAGTTTTTGGTATGTTTGTGAAGAGTTAACTTTTACATCTCAGCGTCGAAGTTTCTCGCTATTAATTGAACAGTCTTATTTTGATTACTTTGGATTTCCTGTGTCCCATCAAGATAAATCCTGGGTTCCACATATATGTTGTGTGACATGTATGAGACTCTTATTAGGTTGGGCTAAACAAGAACCAAAACATTTGCCATTCGCTATACCAATGATTTGGCTAGAACCAAAAGATCATAACAGCGATTGTTATTTTTGTTTAACTCAAACAAAAGGCATTACAACCAAGTCTAAACACACTATTCAGTATCCAAACTTATCGTCGGCCGTCATACCTGTCCCACACACTGCTGAACTGCCTGTTCTAAAACCTCCTTATCAACCAGAAAGTCAGTATTCTGTTTCTAGTGCGGAATTTGTTCTCAGACAACAGAGTAAGGCATCTTAACAAAGTTACTCAAATTATGAATCGTCAACTTCAAAAGAGCCCAATTTATTGACACAGAGTGATTTAAATGATTTAGTACGTGATTTAAATCTATCAAAGCAACAGGCTGAACTTTTGGGATCTAGATTAAATGACTGGAATTTACTTTCTTCTGATACAAAAATCACTTATTTTCGACATCGTGACGAAGAAATGAAACCTTATTTTTCTAAAGCAGATGATTTAGTCAATTGTACTAACGTTCCTGTTGTGATGAATTTATCAAATTTTGAATATGATCCAAGTCACTGGCGATTTTTCATTGATTCTTCAAAGATTAGCTTGAAAGCAGTGTTGTAGCATAACGGGAATAAGCTTCCTTCAGTACCGATTGGCCATGGTTGTGATATGAAAGAGACCTAGGAAAATATGAGATTTCTTCTTGAAAAAATTAAGTATAGTGAACACGCTTGGAAAATTTGTGGCGATTTTAAAGTCATTGCTCTTTTGCTGGGAATGCAACTAGGTTACACAAAATATTGTTGTTTTCTTTGCGAATTGGACAGTAGAGATAGACATAGTCACTACATAAAGAAAGTGTGGCCCACGTGCGAATCACTTACTGCAGGTCATAAAAATGTTAAAAATAATCCTTTAGTGAACCCTGATGACATATTTTTACCACCGTTTCATATAAAACTCCGTTTAATGAAAAAAATTGTAAAGGCTATGTCTAAAGATACCAGTGGATTTTTATATCTTAAACAAAAATTCCCCAAACTCAGCGAGGCAAAAATTAAAGAGGGTATATTTGTAGATCCACAAATACGGAAACTGATAAAAGATAAAGATTTTGAAGAGAAATTGAATGATCTAGAGAAAGTTGCCTGGAAAAGTTTTGTGAATGTTGTCCAAAAATTTTTAGGAAACTATACAGCGGAAAATTATAAAGATTTAAATAAATGAACTTCTAATGTCATATGAAGCTTTGGGATGTACCATGTCCTTAAAAATACACATGCAAACACATATACACATCTCATTTGGATTTCTTTCCTGCACACTTGGGAGCCGTGATTGATGAACAAGGCGAGAGGCTCCATCAGGACATTTCCTCAATGGAGAAGCGTTACCAAGAGAAATGGAGTCCACGAATGCTAGCAAACTATTGTTGGAATCTAAGAAGAGACTTACCATAAGCTAAATATTCCCGAAAATGAAATTTATGTATTGTACATTAAACAATAACATAAATAATAAATAAAAATATGTTTCTATATCACAAGGACGTGTCATTTCTATTCTCTCGATATATTATTGCTTGAAGGCCCCAGTATTTTCAAAATTTTACATAAGTTTTCGCGTGACACAAAAAAGTAAAAATTTTGTTGACCAGTGTAATTTATGCGATGTGGTATTATTTGCTGATGATACTTCGTTAATTTTTAAAATAGATCGTAAGAAAGACAGCTATGACGAAGAGGGTTACGGATGTTCATACTGCACGCCTAGTCTACTTTAGCTATTTTCATAGCATATTGTCCTACGGAATATCGAAACTATATTCGTAAGTCAAAAAAGACAAGTTTCGAAGAGCCCGGGAATCCCTGAGAGATTTTTTAAAGAATCGGGTATTCTTACGGTGGCATCACAGTACATATATGATAATATGATACTTGTTTCGGAAAAATAGCCACAATTTATTAAAGAACAGTGACAGACATGATATAAATACAAGAAGTAAAAACAAGCACAAAGCTAGTAAGTCTTTTTTGGGGCATGATACACGTAAGTATAATAAAATTCCACAAGAAATTTTAAAATTGCCACTCCAAAAATTTAAAGTGGAGTTTAAAAATATATTGTTGGGCAAAGCATATTTTTCAAATATTAACATGATAAGAATGCGTGGGATTAAATGCTGTTGGTACTCACTCAGGAAGCTAACTATGTTATTTATTTACTTTAATTAATATACATATATATATATATATATATATATATATATATATATATATATATATATATATATATATATATATATATATATATATATATATATATATATATATATATATATATATATATATATATATATATATATATATATATATATATATATATATATTGAAAACAGCAACTGTTGAGTTTCTTGCCGGTTCTTCTCAGCAGACCCTCCGAGCCGAACTACAGACAATTGTATGTAACTTGACGATTCAAAAGTGCTTGCATTGCCCTAATTGGATAAAGAATAATTAGAATTGATTTGTCTTAATTTTCTTTTGAATTTTTTTTCATTACAATAATTGTTATTACTTAAAAAAATATAAAAAAACACAAATGAGCAAACAATTTCGTTATAACTTTTTGTAATAAAAAAATAAGCAATAATTTTTTTTTATATATTTTTGAAATTTTGATATAAAAAGATCTCGGGCGTTTTCTGAGAGTTTATCTAAATGCATACACATTGTCCTTCTCTCTCTCTCTATTCTAGTTACAATACACTCAGTTAAAACGTATATTTTGGACTTGCCTACATAATAAGTTTGACCACTCAGTGGCGGAGAAGTCCCGCTCGGTGGCGGCGGAGGTGGCGGGCGAGGTGGCCAGCAAGCGCGCGCGCATCGCGGCCGTGCGCGCGCGCCGCGACCTGCTGGACCGCCAGCGCGAGGCCATGGAGCTGGAGCGCAAGCGCAAGCTGGCCGACGCGCGCGCCAAGCGCAAGCCCGCCGACAAGGTACGCGACCAACTAAGCCATACGTTCTTATCGAGCTACGTAAATAATTCATTAATGTAGTCATTTTTATACGCTTTTTAAATTTAAATTTACTATTTTCCGTCCATATTCGGCATAATTCGGTATTAACACTTTAAAAATAGTAAAAATATTATCATTATTTACTTTCCAAAAGCTTATGATGAAATATTATATGTGTTTTTATTTGTTGAATTAGCAATATTGTCTATTTTTAACAATTTATAATGAAGAAGAAGATAACAGTTTGACAGTTTTGTTAAAAATCTTACAATTAAAACTTTTAAACTATTCGTTTCGAACAGTTTTACAAATGTAATGTTCAACCATTTTGTTTGTATATTATGTATCCTTATTATTTTTATTTTATTAACAAATTTTCTATTGATGTAAGAATGTTTATAAATCTTCATGCGTTTCAGCTAATTTTATCTGATATTAATGAACTCATTACACGCCTTCTATTAAATAGAAGCGATAATATATTATCACTGAGTATATTTACTATTCAAAAAGTCCCTTTTTTTAAAGAATACTTACGTAAACTAAAATGATTTTATTAATATAATTATCGCTAATCTTATATTGTCTAAAACTAAAATAAGTATTAAATTACAGTGTACACTCTTTGTAACGTCATCCTTTATAACGATAAACTCCCTATAAAGTAGAAGTGAGCACAACTTGGTTGGTTTGCTTTGAAACCCACATAGTGATTGTTCACTCCGTATAACAATAACTCTGTATAACGACTGAAAATGCTCAGTCCGTTGAGTTTTCGTTATAAAGAGTTCATAATAAGACAAAGCGCGGCGTTGAGTTCCGCCACTCAACACGCAATGCCTCAAATTCGGCGGAAAGTGGGAAATGGAGTGTCTTAACACTGGGTTCCCGGATTCCCTCTGCCTACCCTGCCTCGTGCGGGATACAGCGTGAAGCTAAGAAAAAAAAGAAGAAAGAAGAATTAATGTACTTTATAAAATAGTTGTACTGAATAATATCTTCTCTATGCAGGAAGATGACGGCGATTCTTATATGGGGTCGCCGGCAGACAGTCCCGGGGCCACTGGGCTTAATAGATCGCAATCTTCTCCTAATATTGCTAAGGTTTGTCCTATTTATACTAAATTCTATTTATTTATTTTTTTTTTTTTTGTTTTAACGTCAACGTACTTGGCAACCTACTGTTAAGGAACACCAGGCCTCCTTAATTTCTGTTTTGTGGCGAAACTCAACTCGGCATTTTGCCTCGATACTAGAGCAAAGAAATAAAAAAAATGAATATTTCTTTCCTTGGAGCAGGAATCGAATTCACAACCTTTCACGTTATAATCGCTCGTTTGCGCCCGTTGCGCCACAGACAGACTTCTAAAATGTTAAGGATGTGAAATAACTACATTTTGGATAGAAAATTATATTAAAACCAACGCTTCTTGTAAATTATATTGGTGATCTATTTATTTTATTTATATATTTATAATGGTTTGTTTAGCAAATATCATCGGACGAAGAAGAAGCGTCCACCCCCACGTTCGACCGCAGCACCAAGCCGGCCAAGATGGCGCCCTCCTCCGAAATGCACCATCGGGACTTCCAACCTGTTTGGGGGGATGTGGTGAGTCCAGTCTAAGTCTAATCACACTCAGCTTCACGCCGTACCCCACATTAGGTACGGTGGGCAGAGGGAACTTAGTGTTATGACACTCAACACTACGTTCCCAAGTTCCCTCTGTCCACCCAACTTTAAATATTCCTTGTTACCAGAACGAAGAAATTAAAACATTAAATATTTAAATAGATAATAAAATCTAATATATAAATCGAATATTTATATATTTTAATTATTATTCTATTATAATTGTTATTTGAAGATTGCAGGACTCGAACCCGTACTTTAAGTTAGGTGTCCAAGCGCTCAGATCAATAAGCCATACTCTCTTTTCAAACTAATCTAAGTTACTAACCGCGTTAAGCTATCGAGGCCTGTGGTGGCGCAGCGGCACAAGAGTGTGACTGTAACCGACAGGTTCTGGGTTCGATCCCCAGTCGATGAAATGAAATATTTAATATTTTCAATTTAAATATTTAATGTTTCATTTCTTCGCTCTGGTATTAAGGCAAAGCGCGGCGTTGAGTTCCGCCACTCAACACGCAATGCCTCAAATTCGGCGGAAAGTGGGGAACGGAAGTGGAACGGAGTGTCTTTACACTAGGTTCCCGGGTTCCCTCTGCCTACCCTGCCTTGTGCGGGATACAGAGTGAAGCTAAAAAAAAAAAAATATAGCTTGATAAGAACGTATGGCTTAGTAGTCAAAGCGCTTGGACGGTAAATGTGAGGTGCGGGTTCTATTTATCTCTTATTTTGTCTCTATTTATTCTTCTTATATAGAAAAATATTCAATGTATACTTATTTTATATTTGGACTACTAGTCGAAATGTTGCTTTATTTCATTTAATGTATGAAAAGTGACGTCATAAGTTAGAAAAGTCATATTATGCAGAGTTTTTATATTTTTATATTTATTATTGGTAACCTTATTAAGTAGCTATATTATAAATAAAAATGTTCTGACACCAACCAAAACTTAGATTGTTTGGAATTATTCCGGAGATAATTCGTTCGGTTTTGTCTTAATTATTAGTTTTGTTCTTGAATAATAAGAGAAATGTACGGGGAGATCTCAGTTGACGTTGGAAAACATAGTATCGATCATACTGGAAGGTGACACTGGACTGTTTGAGTTGAGGCAAAAGACGATCTGGCTACCCCGCTAGGGGTACTATACAGCTAATAAAGCTTAATAAAAAAAACATTGAATTCCTTAAGCTTTCCTCTTTTTTTTATTGAAAAGACGGCAAACGAGCGTACGGGTCACCTGATGGTAAGTGATCACCGTCGCCCACGGCCCCGAGTAACTCCAGAGGAGCTACAGGAGCGTTGCCGTCCTATAAGGTGGAATGCGAAACGCAGTGGCCAAAGCCACTACTTAACGCCGGTCTTAAATGCCGGGGGTGGTAATAATCCGGTCGAGTCTTCCCATGCGTGCTGCCATTACTGGCAACGTGACTCTACCACACGCACTTTAGTCGTCTCTTACGACACCATCAGTACCAGGGTGATCCTATTCTAACCCGGAATCACACGGCTAGCTAGCTAGCTCTGTATTCGGAATATAGCAGGGAAGTAGAGGAACTTTGATACCGTTCTCCACCTAGCGACGTAAGGCATTACATGGTCAGTGGTGGTAGCCGAGCGAGCAAATGGAAACATTAATAACTATTTCTTTTCTTAAAATGGAAATTCGCAATCGTTACACTCTTACAGTCGTACGTTAATACTATATATGTACATATTAAAATAATTGACTATAATGATTCCCTAAAGGAGATCATTACAAAGCTTTGCTTATAAATGTTTATTATATTGTTACTTGATTTCTAAAATAAAGTATTTTTCTTTCCTAATTGTGAAATATCACTTTTAATATGTTAGATTTGAAAAAGTTGATCGATTGGAAAAGTTTGAATGTAGAAAAAAAAGACATTTTCTAATTTTTTTTTGCTTTTTTTTTCCTTTTACTTTCGAGAATTATTGTTTGACAAAAAATATTGCTATTTACTCAACATGTTATTTGTACACATAAAAACTTATTTAGAAAATGTATAAAAAAAATTAAACGTAGCGAGATTTGAAACCGCGGCTCTTGGAAACCGTCCGGTATTCTTTTAATTGTTACAATATTTTAAGCTCAAATTCACCCTATATCCCGCACATGGCAGAGTAGACGAAGGGAATTTCTAAACTTAATGTAATGACACTCCGTTCCATTCTCCACTTTCCGCCGAATTGAGAGTTGAGTGGCGAAACTGAACGCCGCGCTTCGCCTTGTTACCAAAGCAAAGAAATGAAAACATTAAGTATTTAATTTGATATTACATTTCCACAAGTATGTATTAAATGTTACATTTCCACGAGTGGGGGTCGAACCTACAACCGCGAAACACCTCATATTTTAAGCGTTAATTAAATTGTTACTAAACGTAACCTAGATCAAGTATTCACTAATATAATCTAGACCAGTGTTTCCCAAAGTAGGGAACGCCCCACTGGGGGGCGTTTTGGCAATTGGAGGGGGTCAATTAATGTTTTAACTAAAGAAACTTTACCCTCTCGCTAAGGTATTTTAAGCCAACGCTTGGCTTAGGGGGCACATGGTGGTTTTAGAAATTCAAAAGTGGAGTGTGGACTAAAAAAGTTTGGGAAACACTGACTTAGACAAAGTTAATCCAATGTTCTTTAACGCGCTACATTGTTGCACGGATATACACGTAATGGATTAGGCTTTATTAAATCGCCTTTGTTACTACATTCGTAGTACATCACTTTTGGGTACGCGATAAGTGTGGGTTCGTTAGTGAATACTTGATCTAGGTTAGCGACAATTTAATTAACGCTTAAAATATGAGGCAAACAATAATTCTCAGGAGTAAAAGGAATAAAAAAAGCAAAAAAAATTAAAAAATGTCTTTTTTTTCTACATTCAAACTTTTCCAATCGATCAACTTTTTCAAATCTAACATATTAAAAGTGATATTCCACAATTAAGAAAGAAAAATATTTTATTTTAGAAATCATCAGCATTTTACGTAACACTGGGAATCTGATGTTAAGCCGTAGATATGTAAAAAATGTTTGTAATTTTCAACTAATTTAAATCAGGATTACTTTTAGAATAAAATTTATCTTAACGGGACTATATATAGTTTTGGTAAATCTATTTCTGTATAACATAATAGGGGACGTTTGTCTGTGCGTTTTACGCCCTTCTCAGAAACGGCTGGCCAGATTTAAGTGCAGTTTTCACTGTTATATTTTAACAACTTTCCCTCGAATTGTTTTATTGAAATCGGTTATTAAATAAAAATAAAAAGTTCGTGAATTTAAAATATTTATTGCTACTATTTTTTTTTAATCATTTGGCAAAGAAATGGTCTTTTAGTTATAGATATTATCTTAAAAGTGATAATTTTATTAGAATAAGAATGTAATTAGTAAATAAAATAGTGTTATGCAAGCGCAAAAACCCTGGGTTGGTCGGTAGTGTAGATATAAATTATTGCAAATCTCCATCCATATAGGATCTATAGTATATCTTAAGTAAATGATCCAAAAAAACTTACTTCCTTAATACATATATGATGATATATTTGACTAATTGTAAGCTTATTAGCAACTGTCCGAATTCCCTCACGTGCTGAAAAACATGATTGGACTTCGAACGAGAATTATTTGCTGTAATTATTACTTTAGTAGGGATTATTACAGAAATGTTTGCAGCAGGAGTTATTGCAGAAATTTTCAAAGCTCTGTCGTTTCACAACCGTGGATTGTTGTGTTGTGGGCTCGCTCCTTACTCGAATAAATAAAATATTTAGTATTTTCGTTCCCAAATGTCTATAAAATTCGAAACGGAGTTTCTTAACACTAGGTTCCCAAGTTCCCTTTGCCTATGCTGCTACGTGCGGAATACAGCATAACGCTGAAAAAAATATTGTTTCGAAACTAATAATACGATGCTTGTTTTTAGTTTCACTCACGTTTCTGTCTTTTATTCGTAAATATATGTTTTTTGCGTAGCATTTCTACCTGGCGACTTTTTTGAGGTCGAGTAAATTGAATTTAGTCCAGACATTTTCTAGTCTATATAATATCTTAGCAGGTATACGACTGATTTTATATATATATATATATATATATATATATATATATATATATATATATATATATATATATATATACACTAGGTTCCCAGGTTCCCTCTGCCTACTGTGCTATTTTAAATCAGTCTAAAAAAAGCCTATTCAAGACAGAAGCTTAACATTTAGAAATTGTCTAATTCCGTGCACGTGTTGACGCGACGTGTTGATGAGATTTTTTAAGAAGTCACATTGTTGTGTGTAAATTAGTAGTAATAACATATAAAAGTATTGCGTTTGTTATTTTACTCTATTAGCTTTCTATACCCAGAGGTAGGTGTAGGCTTCCCATTAATACACTTCCGATTTCCACCTGCCGCCGAATTAGAGGCATTTTATATTGAGATGCGGAACTCAACGCCGCGATTCACCTTGTTACCAAAGAGATGAAAATATTAAATATAACGTTTCCTCGAGTGGGGGATCGAACCCGCAACCTGTCGCGTTGACAGTTGCAATCTTCTGCACTGTACTACGGCTGGCGTCAAATGTACAAACTAATAATTTCAAATTAAATTTATTTATATTTATTAAAACATGGTAAGAATTAAATAAGAGACAAACACAGAAACATATGCTAGTGGCATGGAAGTGGCCGTTAAGCCTACTCTGAATCCACACAACTGTGCCGTGCGGACACCACGTGTTGCGATAACTATTCCATTTCATATTATATTGGAATCAAGCAAATGTTTATAATCTAATAAATTTCGATACTAATTGATAATTGCATATCAATAATAGAAGTGTTATAATACTTAAATTCATTTACCATATGAAGATGGCTGTCGTAGCGCAGAAGCACAAGTATGACTTAACAGTTGCGAGAGGCCGTGGATTCGATCCCTCATCTCGGGGAAAATATATCTTAAATTCGGCGGAAAGTTGAGAACGGAATTGAGTGACTCAACACTCTGTTGTCTCTGTCTATCCGGCCATGTTGCGGGATGCTGCGTGAAGCTTAAAAGGAATTAATCTAGGTATCGCTCGCTTTTCAAAATCTTTGTGTGTTTGTATTTTATATATTTTTTTGCCTTGCATATAATCCAAGTTGATACAATTTTGCTATTTGCCATCATGTCTATAGACATTTTCTTTTTCTTAACAAGAATAAACATGTTGGCTTCAATCTTGAAGACATCAATCTGAAACTCCTATCATGGCCTATTGTAGAGGCTGCAGACTTCAAATAATTGAGATATTACATATAATAGATCGGCAAAACGCGGCGTTGAGTTGCGCCACTTAACACGCTATGCCTCAAATTCGGCGTAAAGTGGGGAACGGATGTGGAATGGAGTGTCTTAACACTAGGTTTTCAAGATCCCTCTGCCTAATCTGCCGTGTGCGGGATACAGCGTGAAGCTGAAAAGGAATTGATTACTTAAAGAAGTACAACAATTTCAATAGTAATTTCTCAGCGCAATAGATCGATTAGAAAATAATTACTTACAAGATAAAAAAAATGAATTAACTAAAGCAATCGCTCTAATGGGTTGACGTGTACCAAGTGCCACCACACCACAGATGGTGTACCGCAAGGTGTAATGAAAGAAATACCTCCACAGTAAACTGTGTGTTTGCACGCGATCTTTTACATTTTATTTATATCGTTTCCCATCAATTTTGAACAAGGTTAATATACTAAGGCTAATTTTTGTATGAATTTATATTATAAATGTGTGGTCTTTTTTTTTTTGTTTTTTCTGATGTATTTCGGTTGTGGCAAGGAAGGCATAGGAACCCTATGAAAAATGAATATTAATTAAAGTGACTCAACGTTTCTCTACTTTTTCACTATTTTTTGAAACGTAGTATGTTGTTTGGCGGAACTCAACGCTGCGCTTTGCCTTATTACTAGGACTGAGGAAAATTAAGATTGACACTCCTTAGTAAAAATCGAATCCAAAACAGTCAATATTTTTATTGTAAAAACACTAATGATGTTAACCTATTAGTCAATCATGCAACTTAACTCTAAAAGGAACAGCGTCTTAACACTGATTCCCATGTACCCTGTGCCTGCCCTGTCTTGTGCGGGATACAGCGTGAAAGTGAAAAAAAACAACCATCAGTTTCTAAGTCTAATTAAGTATAGTCTGACATTTTTTATTTAAACAAACAAACAAACAAAAACACTTTGTACACTACAAAATACAGAGTGAGTATTAGGCTTACAAAGTTGACCAATATAGTGCAATGGCGGCCTTATCATTGTTAGTGATCTCTTACAGGCAGCCTGTTATATATCATTATAACCTAAAAAAAGAAGACAACAATTCATGTACCGGTACCTTTTTTAAATCCCAACGCAAAAAGAGGAGTGTTATGAGTTTGACCTGTCTAAGTGCGAGTGAATAAATGAACACTGCGATGTTTGTTAGATAGGTTTTGTAAAGATGAGGTAGTGATTGTTTTCTTTTAAATTTTACATTTTGTTTATTGTTTTTGTGTTTAACATGAAATGTGTCAAATATAAATCAGTGCGCGGGGCACAAAATATCCCATCAAGCAAGATATCCCGCATACAGCAGTGTGCGTGATACAGCGTGTTAAAATTAAAAAAAAATGGAATTCCTTTAGTAAAATGATTATTCGATTTAGTTATGCTCGGTTTTGTTAAGCAATACCTACGCTATTCCATATTAAAAGTTGAACATTTCGTTAGCCAAGTTGAGGGCAAAGCAAACAAGGAGCGCCTGCAAAGTATAACGAACGCTTATTAACTCGTGCAGTTTCTTCACTCCATCGTCCACTCGATATACTTGCGACTCGACTTGGTAATTTAGAGTGACCATATTGTATGGAAAACTGGTACTGATATGTTACCATCAGACAGATTACCAATTTTGAATTGCCTTTTCATTTTATTGTTAATATATAATTGCCTTATTTGACTTAAAGTTAGGACGGAAATGCTATACCTACCCTACTATATTTACTTTAAACTGAAGAAAAAATACACCCAACGAGTAAGAAAATAGGGTACGGAGTGTATTATAAGGACTAGGTTCCCTAGAAACACAATTAAATAAGTTAATTCCATGCCTAGATGTCTGTGTAGATATCTGTTTATTTACTCAAAAGTAATTGTACCCACTTTTGACGCTATCATATCCACCCTACAACCACCCTATCCACTAACCACCCCGCGCTAGACACGTGCCTCAGTTATACTACAACTGTGATCACAGATACTCGTCTTTAAACAAAACAAAGTACATGTTTTTGTATATAAATGTATGAATAACGATAAAAATATATTTAAATAATTATAAAAAGTGACCAAACAGATGTTGGCTACAGTAATATCAACAATATTCATGATTTATCTAATAGTGCTCATTGTTTTGGTGTTTCCCCTATCCAAATATAAAAGTCATCCCTTATAAGTTTTTTTTTTTTTAATTTTTTTACTGTAATAGTGAAGCAAGGACGTTGACGTTACCAGTTTGAACAAATTTTGTCTATGGCTGTGAATATTTAAATAACCTTCACTCGTTAACTTTTCTATTTTACGTTTTTAAAAATATATATTTTGTGTATAAACATTAAATGATATTTTTGCATTTTAAGTGTAAGTTAACACAAATCAGATTAAATAAAGCTTCTGTGGCAGTTAATGCAAAGTGTAATAGATAATATATTATATAATATAATTCCATAACTTATAAAAAAAACAAAAAAAAACTATATAAATAAAAGAGAAAGAGCTTTCCACCATTCTCCGTTACGAACAAAAATGTATACCGCTGGACGCGGCCAACATGGTACTGAAGGTGAAGGTCAGACTCAAGTACTCGCAAAATCACATCGTGTGGCTCTTCAAGCGTGTAAGTGTTTGTTTATTGTTATGAACGTCATATAACTGTAAGAAAGTATGGGAAATCGTAACAAAAGTTGTCTCATATCTCATTTTCAACCAAGCACGTAAAAAGAGGGGTTGTAAGTTGAACTTTCTGTATGTCTGTCTGTGGCACTGTAGCTCATGAATGTATGAGCTGATTTGATTGCGGTATTTTTAATTAAACAGTTTAAGAATTACGAGAACTATCGGTATAAGGAGTGACGGTATAAGGGTCGGGGTTGTTTTTAAACTTAAAATTTGGTTATTCATCTCCTATGTCTTATTGAGCAGTAAAAAAGTATTTAAATAACTTATACGTTGAATATAAAGTAACTGAGGCATGTCGTGGCGCAGTGGTACAGATATATTTAATATTTTAACTTCTTCGCTCTGGTAACGTGGCAAACAGTGCAGTTGAAGTCCGCCACTCAAGACACAATGCCACAAGTTTGACGGAACTGCCCCCAATGGATATGGAGTGTCTTAACACTAGGTTCACAAGTTCCCTCTGCTTACCTTTCCATGTGCAGGATACAGCGTCAAGCTAAAAAGTAGTAACAAAGTAAATATTGGGATTGACTTTATATAGTAAAACTTTTATAAAAACTAGTTTAGTTAAATGAAGCTAGAGATATAAATATATAAAAAGCACATGTTTAAATTGTGGTAACTATAAAAGTAACAAAATATATTGACTGTGTAACTAATGGTAATGATAGACATATGTCTCAGCTTCACGCTGTATCACGCACATGCTGGGGTAGACAGAAGAAACTTGGTAATTTAAGTGTTTCTTACTCCGTTTCCACCGACTTTAAGGCATTGCGTGTTGAATGGCGGAACTCAACGCCGCACTTTGCCTTGTTTAGAGAGCGAAGAAATGAGAACATTCAATATTTATTATGAAAATATTAAATATTACATTTCCACGAGAAGAAATCGAACCCACAACATGTCGCGTTTACAGTCACTCGCTCCGCTACGATAAGACGGGCCTATATAATAAAAAAAAAACGTTCCGTCTGCCTACCCTGCCATGTGCGGGATACAGCGTGAAGGTGAAAAAAAAGGAACAAGGCCATAAGTTATTCATCCTAAAGGTCACATATAAAGAACGACTAGGTACATAAGCGTGCTGTAACTGCAACAGAAATCCAATTGTACAGTAACATAACATTTATTTTATATATGTATATGTGAGTGTTGCGTAAAATGAGAAAACTATTTAAGCCCACGTTATGTAAGACGCACTCAGTACGTACGTAGCTATTAGTGAAGGTAATTATCGACTATAAATATATAATGTGTATGCGTAATATTGTGATTTGATTAGCCTCGTGTTTCTACGTTGAATTATTGATGTTATCAGTTCTTCCAGCAATTTCAATAACATATAATTTTCACACATGGCAGGATAGGCAAAGGGAATTTAGGAACCTAGCATTAAGACACTTCGTTGTGTTAAGTGGCGGAACTCAACGCCGCACTTGACTGTGTTACCAGGGCAAAGAAATTAAATCATTAAAATATTTTATTTTAAAATATTGTTTTTTCATTTCCTCAAGTGAGCATCGAACCCACAACCTGTCTTTATTACACACTAAATAAAAGGTTGAGAGGTCTGTCGTGGCGTAGCGGTACAAGCGCGTGACTGTATGCGACAGGTTGTGGGTTCGATTTTTTTTTAAATTCATTGTATTTATGACGTTCATTATAATTGTTGTTAAATGAATGAGATGGTCTGGAATTCGATGAATGCTGGGGATTGCTTGTTTTTTTTGTTTCTTAGGTCAAAGAGCTGGATAGAATACCTTTTATTTTATGGAAAACATATGGAAATTTGTACGTATTTGAACCAGTTCCTCTAAAAAGCAATGCAACCGCTCTGACTACTAAGCTATACTTTTTGTCAAATTAAGTTCGCAGGTGTTTGAATACAGTTAAATTGAAATTTTGTAATTAAAAAATACTTTCCTTTAAAAAGCATTTTTTTTTATATAACACCATAGTTTCAATTTAAAAAATTAAGAAATTATTGGAAACATTTCCAACGGCTATGATCCAATGTCCTTAAACTGAAAGTGGAATATCCACCCTGTATCAATTTTCACTTGATAATGTTATCGAGTATTGTGAATAATTGCTAACAATGATTTTATATTTATATAACATTTCAAGAAGAAAATGTTATTTTTAATTAATTAATTTGAAACAGTATAGATATGTTAACTGCAATTTTAATAAAATTCATTGTTTTTTTTTTGCTCTACATATTGGTCGTGTCTATGCCTTATTTGTTTATTTTATTTAGTTAGCTTATTTTTGTTTCAAAGATACGTTGAATTTGGCACGCTCAAAACGCCATAATTAAAGAAATGAATGAATGATACATTGAACTACATGTGCTTAGCTTACTTTAGCCGTGTGATTCCGGCTAAGAATAGGATCACCCTGGTACTGATGGTGTCGTGAGAGGCTACTAAAGTACGTGGTAGAGTCACGTTGTCAGCAATGACAACACGCATGGGCAGACTCGACCGGGTCATTACAACCCGCGACATTTAAAAGCGGCGTTTAATAGTGGCTTCGGCCACTGCGTTTCGCATTGGTTAATGCCGGGGTGGTAATGCCATCCACCTTAAAGACGGGCAACGCTCCTCTACACGGGGTCGTGCTTGGCGGTGATCACTTACCATCGGGTGACCCGTACGCTCGTTTGCCCTGTCTTATCCATAAAAAAAGACTAAGTACATAATATACGTTTCAGCTACAGTCACATTATAATGGTTTAATTTATTATTTTAATTAGTACCTTTTGTTAGATTATAGGCTTCTTTATTAAATTTATTGTAAATTTGGTATCGACTTGATGACTTATGACGTCACTTATCACTACATCGTACATAATGAACTTGTTTTTAAAAATCAGCATGTTTTTTTATAATAAAAAACAAGATTTAAATAAAAATACATACTATATTTATTTACTACTTTCTGTTTTAAGTATATCTATTTTGGTTTGTGAATAAGGGCATACATTATAAATGAAACATTTCCACCAATTAAGCCGTCTACGTTTGATTGCAATTCAAAGGTGCACTAAGCGCAGTTGCACGCACGTCCTTGGGTGACCGCCCGCCCGACCCGCCTTTAGCCGCATTACCCGGACAGTTATACTTTGATATATAATTTGAATAAATTAAAACATTTATAAATAGTGAATGGTACTTACTGGTTTATTTCAGTTGAAAGAAAATTATTAAATGTATGATTTACTTTAACTTAACTTGATTTCTTTTAAGTATTTCCTAAGTTTAATATGTAATGATTCAGAAGAAAATATTTTTACTTTGAATATTTTTTTAATAATAATTAAATTAAACGTTAATTTCAACTGGTATGTATCGTTGTATTGTAATTTTATTATCGTTGAGCAGAAGAAGAACTGATAAAACATGTTGTACGTTTTCAGGGCCGCGGACTTACAGGACTGAAAAATTTAGGAAATACGTGTTATATGAATTCTATTATACAGTGTCTGAACAACACGGCCATACTCGTCACTTACTTCTGCAATGGACAGTACCTGGAACATGTTAACAGGTGAATTAAATTATAGTTTTTATTTGGTTTTGTTTTCAGGTTAAAAAATATTTTTCATCGAGCCTTAATAAAAAATTCTTGTGGATTTAGGATATATTTAATTATGATAAAAAAGCTTTGTAAAGCAAGAAGAAGCTCAAAATGTTTAGCATCTACAGTAAAAACGTAGTGGCTGCGTTTATCATTACTTTCCCATTGAATTGATATTTTTTACCATGGACGTAAAAATATATAAAGGCCATAGAATTTGGAGAAAGATGGAAGACTTACAGTTCAACACTGTGCCCGATTCATAAATATCTAATAACACAAAGTCAGGTTTATTTTGTTACTGTGTTTGTTTCTCAGGTCGCACAGCACCCGAGGCGCGATCGCTGAGGAGCTGGCGGCCGTGGTACGCGCGCTGTGGTCGGGCCAGTATCGATTTATAGCTACTAAGGATTTACGTGTAAGATTGTTAAACAATTTGTATTTTGATTTTGCTTCTTATAATTAATGTTAGTATGGTATTATTAGTGAGTTTAGGTGTACATGGGTTTCGCTCTGTTGGTATAAGGCAAAGCACGGCGTTGAGCTACGCCAGTCATCACTCGATTGAAATGTAATGGGTAAGGAGTGTCATAACACTACATTTTGCTTTACTCCTATGTGCAGAATTTTGTGTGTGAAAAAAAAAACATGTAACTCTAATTGCCAATATCAAATGGCGTAACTCAACGCCTTGCTTGTAATAAGAAATCTATATTGACATCTTCAAAAAATACTTGGAAGGTATACATTTTTTAACTACTCTATAACCTAATGATGTACTTATGCCTTAATATAATATTTATTTTATATAAATTGTTCTTATGTGGGGTCTTTAGTGGTGCAGGAAAACAGATGCGGCTATAAATGTGTCATGTTGTGGGTTCGATTCCCTGATTCGAAGGGACAGGATATTTTCTATTTTAGCGCGGCTTTGAGTTCCGACACTCAACATGCAATAGCTCCAAAAAACGGAGTGTCTTCACACTTAGTTAAAAGTTTCTCTCTGCCTACCCTGCCATATGCCTGTAAAAATAATATATTTGTATGTAATCAGAACGAAGTAGGCAAACACCAACGCGCGTTCCGCGGCAGCGAGCAGCAGGACTCGCACGAGTTCCTCACCATACTGATGGACTGGTTGCATTTGGATCTACAGTTCTCTATTAAACCACCGCATAAGGTAACGGAAAGTTATTTATTTTTAAATTTATACGCGAAATGTAAATTAAATTTATATACTGAAGTGAACCTATTATGGCAAGAAAACGATGCTTTTTGATATAATAATTTAGCTGACGATATAAGGGACTGTGGAAATGTAATTGTGTTTAAAACTCAAGCAGCATTTTTATCTTACTAGTATATACTATATATATATATATATATATATATATATATATATATATATATATATATATATATATATATATATATATATATATATATATATATATATATATATATATATATATATATATATATATATATATATATATATATATATATATATATATATATATATATATATATATATATATATATATATATATATATATATATATATATATACTATATATATATATATATATATATATATATATATACTATATATATATATATATATATATACTATATATATATATATATATATATATATATATATAGTTGCTTACTTGAGCGCCACGTTTCTCGGTCCTCAGCCTTCCTCATCAGGTATCTAAAGGCGACCTTATGGATGTCGTCAGACCAGCGGCTCGGAGCTCGTCTCCACTCTAGGACTCGTCTGCTCCAGTGACCATCGGTCCTGCAACAGATATGGCCAGCCCATTGCCACTTCGTAGTTCGCTCCATTGCTCGCTGCGTGACCTTAAGCTTATGGACTAGTTCCACTGTCAGTTTCCACGTCTCGGCACCGTACGTCATCACCGGTTAAACGCAATGCTCGAAGACTTTCGTCTTCAAGAATTGTGGAATCGTTGACGTAAACCCGACGCAGCTTGCCGAATGCTGTCCAGCTCAGCCGATTCTTCCTATCAACCTTTTTCTCAAAGTTTTGCCGGCAGGTGACAGGTTGTGGGTGTCCAGGAAGGGAAATATTTAATATTTACAAATTAAATATTTAATGTTATCATTTCTTCGCTCTGGAAACAAGGCAAACTGGGGCGTTGTCATTCGAAACTCAACGCGCAACGCCACAAATTTGGCAGGAAGTGGAAAACGGAATGGAGTGTTCTAATGCTAGGTACCAAAGTTTCCTGTGGAGATTGAGAGTTGGTTACATTTATTAAAAATGTATGAAGTGGTTTAACATTTAGACTGCATTACATTTGGTCGCGTGTCCCGCAGGAGTCGCTGGGCGCGTCGGAGCGCGCGTGGCACGCGTACACGCGCTGCAAGGAGAGCCTGGTGCTGCGGCTGTTCCACGGCCAGATCCGCTCCACCGTGCGCTGCACCGTGTGCCGCGCCAGCTCGCCCACCTACGACTCCTTCTCCAACCTGTCGCTGGAGCTGCCCGCGCACGCCGCGCGCTGCACGCTGGCGGTCAGTTCTATTCTTAGCCGGTTCATAGCAAAATTACGTACACATTTATTATATATTTGTAGGTTTCACGTGATCAAAATCTATAGTGGTATTTCTCTTTGATTTGTAAAATTTGATAAGAAGTGAAAATTTGTAATACAAATGATAGTACGATGAATGGAAATGTTTTTAATACATGTAAAAACTATTACAAACTTAAAATTATAGTCCATTTCATACAAAATGAATGCAAACGTCCGCAAACCTAAGTTGTCAACTTTTATAAATTACATATACTTAACGTTGATCTACAATCCTGGAATTGATACTGAACTTGCACTTGACATAAAAAATAATTAACTCCTTTTTACAAGCTTATTATGATGCCGTAACGTCACAATATACATATATATGAAATATTAGATTCAATCAACCATCAATCTGTCTGTCACAGGACTGCCTCAACCTGTACCTGAATGGAGAGACGATCCCGGGCTGGAACTGCCCCACGTGCAAGGACAAGCGCGACGCCGTCAAGAAGCTGGACATCTCGCGGCTCCCGCCGGTGCTGGTGATACACTTCAAGAGGTTCTACGTGGACCCCAAAGAGTACATGTGCAACGCGTACAGGAAGAAGCAGACGTACATCGACTTCCCCCTGGAAGACCTGGACATGAGGCAGTTCAGCCTGCACTGTCCGGGCAACCCGCTGTACAACTTGTACGCGGTGTCCAACCACTACGGCTCCATGGAGGGCGGCCACTACACGGCCTACTGCAAGAGCAGCGTCTACGGCAAGTGAGTGTTGGGTGTTCGGGGAGATTACTCGTGTGTTTTATGTACGCGCGTGCTTATCGTACAATAATCGGACGCTTCATTCCCTCAGATGGTACAAGTACGACGACCACCTGGTGACGGAGATACCGGCCAGCGAGGTGCGCTCGAGCGCCGCCTACATACTGTTCTACTCCTCGTGCACGCGCTCGTGATCGTAGTCGACGTACGGACGGACGCATATATATATGTACATATAGATATATATATGTATAGAGACGGGACGGGGCGCGTTACGCTAATATCTCTTCTCTGAATGTTGCTTACAGTATTTTTTTTAGTAATTAATAAACTAAACGTAACACGCACGCAACGTACGTGTAACAATATGCGTTGCCATGGCAACGGGTGTTTAACGCGTCAAATGGACCGCCGGTACGTATAAAAGGGGGGTTAGATGGTGTTGGGAGTATTTTTTTTAGTAATTAATAAACTAAACGTAACACGCACGCAACGTACGTGTAACAATATGCGTTGCCATGGCAACGGGTGTTTTACGCGTCAAATGGACCGCCGGTACGTATAAAAGGGGGGTTAGATGGTGTTGGGACACACCCAAGAGTAAAATACTTGGTTGTGACGTCATTTTGCGACGTAAAAGTTATTTGCTTAGTTGTGACGTCATTTGTCACTTGTATCTCTTCTCTTTTACGTCTGTCGTGTTCGAGTGTCAACGTTCCTGTTGCAAAAGTGTATTTACCAAGTGACACTTCACTTGAGTGTACTGGAAGTGTGACAAGTGTTTACAATGACTTTGTTTCACTGCTCTATTGACTATGGTTCAACAGTTGACTTCATTTGAATGAATCTGTTGATTTTCTCTTTTCTTTGTTACACTTTAAAGTTGGTTGATGAATTGATAAATTAATAGTTCGAAGGTTCTAGATTCGATATCAATCTTTATGGAGAATTCAAAATAAGTTCTAGTAAGTAATAATCTAAAAAGCAACTTTTCCTAACAACTAAAAGAGATTTTTCATGAAAAAAAAAATATCTATTAATATTTTGTACATAGATACATGTAATTCATCACCTTTCACTGTATTTTAAACTAATTCGTCTTTTTTTTTCGTAAGCAATATTAATATTATTTAGCCGTAAATGGTAACACCAGTGAGCGTACCTTAGGGAATTGCCAGTTTCAATATTTATATATTAAAAAAAAAAATTCGTTGTGATTTCATACAAACGTGTAACTTAGGTCGTTCATTAAACTTTGTCGTAAAATTAGATTTATTACGCCTTATATTAATTTGTATTATATAATAATATTTATTACAAAAAAAAACTAAACTCGATACAAGAATTTGATTGTTTTTAAAGTTTTGACTTAAAGTTGATAACAATTGTAGGAACATTTAGATTTAGCGAGTGTAGAGAAGAGATAGACTCGGAGGGACGCGGGTTCATATCCGTAGCCAAGTTGAACATTCTATACAGCATTTTCAATGTCAATACGAGAATGCGTCAGATTTTTCAATTAGTACTATGATATACGAATATGTTGTTTTAGTTGTAGATCTTTCTTCCTAAAAGCTGTAAATATATTTTTTTCTGGCTGTTTCCTTTCTTTCTTTTTTTTTTTATTTCTTTCCAATTGATTGGTTTCATGTTTGATTAATTCTAATGTAAAACAGAGGTCACAATACCTTTTCATGCTGTCTCTTTCTCGCAAAACATATACAAAATATATTTTTGTAGTTTCACACTATATCCCGCATACAGCAGAGTGGGCTTAGGGAACCTTATGTTAAGGCAACCCGGTTTTCATATAACCAGTCGATGGATTTAAAAAAAAAAATCTAGTTTAGTTTCCGGCAATTTCTATATACAGCAATATATAGAAGTGTTTGGCGGAATATGGGAAATAGTGTCTTCTCATTTGGTTCCTTTTGGTTCCCTGTTGTGTGTATCTGCTTTTCATATAAACAATTTACCTTCACAAATAAGATATTAGAATTGAACTCCGCTTTTCATTTTGTTAATTTTGTTATTTTAAATTTTTATTTTATATTGAGATAATGTGGCCGAGGCTGAGGCCTGTCGTGGCGCAGCGGCACAAATGTGTGACTGTCACAGACAGGTTCTGGGTTCGATCCCCGGTCGAGGAAATGAAATATTTAATATTTTCAATTTAAATATTTAATATTTCATTTCTTCGCTCAGTTCTGCCACTCAACACGCAATGCCTCAAATTCGGCGGTAAGTGGGAAACGGAAGTGGAAAGGAGTGTCGTAAAACTAGGTTCCCGGGTTCCCTCTGCCGACCCTGCCTCGTGCGGGATACAGCGTGAAGCTGAGTGAATGTTGAGATAATGATAATAATGTTTTTTTGATGAACAATTACGTCCTTCTATATTGTTATGTGTTTCTAACACAGTTTGGGGAATGAATTAAAAAATACACATAAATTTAAGATAGAAATAACAATTTTATTTTCCAGCTTCACGCTGTATCCCGCATAAGGCAAGCTAGGCAGAGGGAACCCGGGAACCTAGTGTTAAGACATAAGACACTCCGTTCCACTTCCGTTCCCTACTTTCCGCCGAATTTGAAGCATTGCGTGTTGAGTGGCGAAACTCAACACCACGCT
Source organism: Eueides isabella (assembly GCA_019049475.1). Lineage (NCBI taxonomy): Eukaryota > Metazoa > Arthropoda > Insecta > Lepidoptera > Nymphalidae > Eueides > Eueides isabella. The sequence continues at coordinate 10,922,605 of CM032402.1, forward strand.
TTGCCTTATTACCAAAGCGACGAAATGAAACATTAAATATTTAAATTGAAAATATTATATATTTCATTTCCTCAACTGGGGATCGAACTCGCAACCTGTCACACGCTTGTACCGTTGCGCCACGACAGGCCTCAATACTTAAAAGTATTCAAATATATAAGCGGAGTAGTTGCTAGAACAAACATACTGTAGAGCTCTTTGTGGAATTACTTCAGATTTCTTCCAGAATTTGTTTTTTAATTAAGAAATGGAAATTCTCCATTGAACTTACCGTTCTTGCTGGCATTTAATGACCTAATGGAATCAGAAACAATGGCTTATTGTTTGTTTTATCATTTTGGATATTTTTTAAGTATTGTTCCAGAGTTGGGAAAGATTTTTTTTAACCATAGATTTCGATCGTTTTTAAAAATAAAGGACACAATATATTATTTATCATTATCTTGATACAAACTGTACTTGTGAAGGCATTTAACACGTCTTCCTGCGCTATTCTCGTAGTTAATTGTAACATACATACAAACATATTCATTGTTATATATAACATGAGGAACACAAGTATATATTTTTGTATGTAACATGTACGGCTGAACAAAAGCTTTGCCCGTTCGAATTAATTATTTATTCATATTAATATTTTAGCCTTAATTCTTATGTGTGGAGACTATGGCGGAGGAAAGACTGAGTCAGAGTGGTATGGTTAAATACATATTAAATATTTCATATATATATAATAAAAAAAAACATTTTTGTTTGTGGTTAATATTGTGCTTAATATATCTGTAATTTATAATAGGGTAGGCAGAGGGAACATGGGAACCTAGTGTTAAGACACTCCGTTCCAATTCCGTTCTCCACTTTCCGCCGATTTCGAGGCATTGCGTGTTATTTAGTTCCTCTCATCTGATAAAACTCATTTTGTATTAAACGTTAACAAACTCACTTACATAGTTATTAAAGAACATTTTTGTTGACTTTCTCTTTTAGGTTTTAGTCTATTTATTGTTAAAAAAATCACTAATCGAATTTTAGTGGGTCGAGCGAGTGAAGACGGGCTCTGGGCGAGTATTATCATTTAGTGCCATTTCGCAGCAATGAAATGAATATTTTGTGTATAAATGTTGTATCAGACACTGTACATACATTCTTAAATTGATAATTATCCTGTATGTAAGACGAACTTTATTAAATTCTTTGTTAATATAATAATACTGGCTGTTTGTTTTATTTGTATGTCCTCATAATTATGGCCAGCGTACTATTATTTAGATCACAAGCATTCCCGCGATATTGTCAAGCGCAAAGACTCCTTTTAGCCGTGTGATTCCGGCTTAGAATAGGACCACCCTGGTACTGATGGTGTCGTAAGAGGCGACTAAAGTGCGTGTGGTAGAGTTACGTTGCCAGTAATGGCAACTCGACTGGATTATTACCACCCCCGGCATTTAAGACCGGCGTTAAGTAGTGGCTTTGGCCACTGCGTTTCGCATTAGGTAATGCCGGGCCCCGGTGCCCTTCCACCTTAAAGGACGGCAACGCTCCTGTAGCTCCTCTGGAGTTACTCGGGGTCGTGGGCGACGGTGATCACTTACCATCAGGTGACCCGTACGCTCGTTTGCCGACTTTTCCATAAAAAAAAAACTCGCCACAGAAACAACAACTATACTACATTGGGCACAATTTAAATAATAATAAATAAGCGCTCATTCACTAACACCACTTCAGAGTAGGTTAGTTAGGTCAAGTGCAAGTTAGGTCAGGTTAGGCTAGAAACTTTAACATTTAAAAATATCTGACCGAACCCGCACTTCTACATGTGTGTCGCAAATTTGATCGTAATTCTTTTTATTTTACTATTGCAATAGCTAGAGAAGAATAATGATGAACACAACGTACGTAGGTACTTCATGTGGCAAATTAAATGAAGTGGTCATTAATTAATTGACAACTTGTGTTGATTCGATTATCTGTGGTCTTAACGCCTATTGGCCAGTTTTGCTGCAAAACTGACCAATCAGGACAGTTCACAATGTCGCGGGAAACATTGTTACAAACAATTTTTTTGTAATGTTACGGTGGCATGCCTATATTAAAAGTTGTATGGCTGTTTTTATTTCATAAACAAAGTAAGAATCTCTTTAAATTACAAACAAACAATATGCAGCAAGTGCTTGGAATAAGATTTTTAATATCAACAACTGACTACATGCCAGACTACAACAGTCACTGATCAGTGTCTACTTTGGAAATGTAAGAGAGAAAATGTCTACTGTCGGCTTTTATTGACCTAATAGAACCAAAATTATCAAAACAAAGTTTAATGATCTAACAAAATAATGGTTTTTAAATTTTACTAGAGTATCAATATTATATTTTTGCAAGTATTTAGTGTTTTTTTTTTTATTTTAGTTTATAAATAAAAAAAATATACTATGTATAAGAATAATGTTGATAACTTTTACTGAATTTACTCTTCAATATGGGTATAGTTACTGTTTTTAAAATGATATTGTTAAAGAAAGCGAAAGTAATGCAGATTATACAATTCAAGCAAGTTGAACTGCAAGGGTCACTTACACTAAATAACCAAGTGTGTATAACATCTATTTAACATAATTATTTGAAATAACTTATCACTGTTCTTTAGCAAAGACTTTAATATAACAATATTAAAGTATCGGAACCCTTTATAGTTGCAATATATTGTCATACTTTTATCTACAATTGAAAAATTCAATGGGAATAAATATTAATAGATTTTCTTTTTCTTGAGGAATTAATTTATCTTTTTATTGTTTTATAGTACTATATGTATGTATGTTTTTGTATGATTAACAAAAATGTTTTCAGTATAAAGATTCCTACCACATTTGAATTTTCAATTTATTAATACATTTGCATCTTCAATAACTAAAATTGTATTAAACAATGAAATTGTAACTTCATTCAATACTGAAAACAGCAACTGTTGAATTTCTTGCCGGCTCTTCCCAGCAGAACAGCATTCCGAGCCGTTGGTAATTTTTATGTTCATTTTACGATTCAAAAGTGTTGGCAAAAGTCTATTTCAATAAAGAATGATTTGAATTGTTGAATTTTTCATGGCCGGATTTCTATTTTAATCTTTTTTTACTTTTTGCAGTTCCATTCATCAACATGTTCATGTCAATGAACATGTCATCGTCACTTTCCTCCTCATCTTCCTCCAAGTTAAAGTCCTCATGATCCATATTTTTTACTGTAAATATAATATAATAAAGAACTATAAATAAAATTAACTGATACAATAAGTGTACCAAGATGTTAGATATTAAATAACGGTATTCAAAACTACTGGCTGTCTTACTAGAGCAAGGTAAACCATTCATTCTCTAAATGAAGAACCATACCACAACATAAGAATGTGGCATAAAATCTATAAGTATAGATAAATATAAATGTTTAGACAATGTGCAGTGGTTTTAAGTAAGCAGAAGAGAGAGCATAAAATAATAATGATGGCAGCTTTCATATTAATTTAAGAACAATTTTTTTCATGTCATTACTAAGATTTATAAAGGACGACAACAACTATAACTTACTGAAACCTGGGCTGGATACCATAAGGTTCAGCTCTTCTTCATTACACAATTCTTCATTTATTGTTACTATTTTATCTTTTTCTTTGCCACTTGTAAAATTTTGCATCAAATTAACAGCAGATGTGCTCGCTATGCTCTCCTCAGGATCGTTCACAGCCAAGTCAATTTCAGGAGCATTTTTGATTGGATTATTCTTTAATTTAGCTTTCAAACTTTCTAAATGAAGTCGTTCTATCTAAACAAAAAAGAAGATATTGTAATCTGCAATCCATATCCATGGAAAAACAGTTCAGGTATCAATAAAAATGTATATACAGCACCTGCAAACAATTACGTTGAGTCTTGATTTGAGCTAACGTTTCAACAATCCATTTTTCTTCCGCAAGTAGTTGTACTTCCTCAGATATCCGAAATCCTAACTTTTGGTAAACATTTCTATGCGTCATTATGATATTGAAATTTCGTTAAAATAATTGTTATATTTATTTTAACGACACATATTCAACCAAACCAACAATCATTTGAAATCATAACAAATTACATGTCATATGTCATGTGTCTACTGACATTAACAATTTGCACTGTGATACAGATACAATATTTTTTACAGATTTTATTTATTAATATTAACATAAATTGAAGTATTAACGGTACGGTATCTTAAGAAAAGGATATTTATCCATAAAAGTAATAAGCCACAATTTTTTTGTAATAAACATTTATATTGTCATCTAATATAAGAAACTTCATTTACCGTATAATTTTTATCTTTTTCAGTCATTAAATAAATAATTTCAAAGTATTCTAAACTTTTTTTAATTTAAATTTTGTATTGTACCTTTACTTAAAATCTGCCCATATTGTCTAGTATAAACACAAATTTTGGGTACAATGAAAATATTTAATGGAGGGTAGATTTCTTTTGCTATATAAATTAAATAATTTCTGCACGTGGCAGCATTTATGTACGAGTTCCTGTTCAATTAACTGTAACTGCCCTGCAATGGATTCAGATTCCGAAAACGACTATTCTGCTTCAGATTCAGAAGGAGAATATGACCTGTGTTGTCGCGATTCTGGCTCATGTGGTTTATCAAGTTTGCCCTTCGACCCTACGTCTCTGGAAAATGTAATTCTTACTATTAGTGATAAATTTAACTTTCGGATACTCTTCAATAATAGTAGAACGAGAGGCGCTATTCTTGTAACTACTGGATTAACGCTCGCTGGGACTTTGATTGGCAAACATTATGGAGGTAAAGTTGGAGCGGCCGTCGGTGGCGCCGTAGGCGGGGCTTGTGGCCTTGGGATTGTGGGTGAGCGATACGTATAACTTCAATATGATATTAAATTTTTTTTTTTTCTTTTTTTTCAGCTTCACGCTGTATCCCGCACTAGGCAGGGTAGGCAGAGGGAACGGAAGTGAAACCTAGTGTTGACACTCCGTTTCACTTCCGTTCCCCACTTTCCGCCGAATTTGAGGCATTGCGTGTTGAGTGGCGGAACTCATCGCCGCGCTTTGCCTTATTGCCAGAGCGAAGCAATGAAACATTAAATATTTAAATTGAAAATATGAAATATTTCATTTCCTCGACTGGGGATCGAACCCAGAACCTGTCGGTTACAATCACACTCTTGTGCCGCTGCGCCACGACAGGCCAAAAAATTAAATCATTGTAATAACTTATCTTGAAAATCTTTTTTTACATTTGTTACACATAAAGTCCGAGTAAGATAATGTAATTCTATCTACGTTGACTTCACTTTCAATGAAGAATATTTACCTTTACTTATAAATAGGCACGCTAACTACAAATTCAGCATCATTACATCATCATTTCAAACTACCCCATAGTATAAATTTACAACAGTATACATTTGTTTCAGTTGTATCCATGCGTGACGCGTGGCAAGATATTAAAGGGAAACTTGCAGAATTATTCGACATAGTTTACGATTATCTAGCTGGTCTAGGCATCAACGATTATAAAAATGCAGCTAAATTTTTAATGCAAAACAGCGGAAACAGTACACAACTCGCTATGGTCATATTGCAAGTTGCATCAGATATTCTTGGAAAACAAATATTATCTAGTTTGACAGCATAGATAAACTTTTATTACAATATTAAATTAAATATTTATTTACTGACGTTTTGTTAGACATTTTTGACTGTAGACTGTGATATTCCGACATAATACGAGTTATTTATAATAAATAGGTATAAGTTATTAGTTATAATTTGATAATGTATTTAGCAATAAGTATATACTATTATTTATTTCTTATTATTAACGTTTATTGTTCTCTTTTCTTCTATTTAATTGTTTTCTTTGATTATTTTATATTCTATTTTATTTTTAATCTCATATTTTTTCTATTTACTAAGCTTTAGTGGTAAGTCAGCCTGTGTAACAAAATATACGTCAGCAATTTTTATTTAAGATTATTAATTAATTTGTGTATTGTTTATAATTTTTTTGCATGTTTGTGGCTTTTAATTCGATAATTTAATTATAATTATTTTTGTATTTAGTGTATGTATTAAAAAAAATAATTAAATCATTAATTTGTATTATAAATAAAGTCTTTCAGGTATCACAAAGCAGTTTTTGTTTTACATTGTCCATCCAAATTGCTTCGTACTGTAACATTATGTTATTATTTATTGAAAAAATGTTTATAATAAAATAAAACCCATACAATGTTTGAATTTGAATTTAACAATTCTTAACGTTTCAAACTTGCGTTAAAACGCTCTTATGTCATATTGTTACCAAACATTTTATATTTTTAGCTTTGCCTTTCCTCCCTTATCTAATACCAGCGAGATACAACTCGCTGATATTAGAGTAAGGAGAGGAAATTGAACTAGAATTCCATTAAGACGCTTCCATCCCCCACTTTCTGTTGAATTGTCATGCTGTTGCATGTTCAGCAGTTGACTTAACGCCGTGGTATGCCTAAGGAGGCAAGGGACCAGAGCTGGGCAGAGTCTGTTAAGGACCAGAGCGAGAAAATAAACATTAAATATTTCTATTCCCCGAGTAAGAATCGTCCTACAATCGTCGCGTTTTTACAGTCGCACGCTTAAGGCCCTGCGCCAGGTGCCAATTGGGTATTTCTTAAGAAATCTTTACAATCATTTACATCTTTACAATCATTAGTAGTATTGTTATACATAGTTTAATGTAAGTGGGGAACGTAAGTGGAACGGAGAGTCAACACTAGGTTCCCAAGTTTTCTCTGCCTACCCTGCCATGTGCAGGATATAGCGTGGAGCTGAGTGAATGAGTGAGTAATGAAGTGTAAATTGATTCAAATAATTCCGTACGACAGTAATCATAAATTAGGCTGTATAATATAACGTCTTGTAGACATAGACATTGACAGTTGATTTTGACATTTGACAGTTTTCAGTACATTTGTATGATATTAACGTTATTTGTTTGCATCTTGCATTTTATTTTTATTTAGTAATATAAATATGAATAAATTACAAATTTAAATACGTTCATTCTCACAGTTCTCTTACAACTTTTCTTGTTCTTCCTTTAAACGTCTCTATATTGATATAAATTAACAATTTGGCTATTTTCCCATTTTCGCATACGTAATTTAGTGCTTTCTTTAAATAAGTGTTATTGATTAATACACTATTTATAGAAATAACATATATTTTTTACAATAATGAATATGACGTTAGCAGAATCCCATATGCCATCCGAATTAAGCCAAAATCTTGGCGTAATAGAGCGTACTATTTTAAAATTGGGTAAGTAGATTTTAGATAATTTAACTTAGCTAAGAAGAATTATTATAAATTTTATGACTACAACATATAACTATGATACAAAGATTTATTATATGTAAAATATGTACCTATTTCTTTTCTATATTTCTATGTAACATATACTTAAAGACTTATATAAAAAAATACATTTTAGTTGATTTATTCGACATAAGAATAGTATGGGACCGAGATACAGCAATACTAACTGGCACATTTGCTGTTGTGGGGGGACTTGTGGGAGGATATGCTGGAGGCAGAGTGGGAGCTGCACTCGGAGCTGGGATTGGTGGAGCAGCTGGATATGGAGTGTCTAGTAAGTATTATATCACATATTGCTCGCAACTCTGTGACTTCCATATTAATAATTAACATTATGTATTACGCCTGCAGGCAACATAAACTTATATTAAACTAAAAAATAACACAATTTCACAGAAATATACCCTTTATCTTTATAATATAAGTTGGTATTCCCAAACAGCTCAGTGATTTACAATTGTAATAGTTTTTTATATACAATATTACCGACTGGCGGTACATTGTAACAATTTACCAAGAAAGCTATTGGCTATTATTATTCTTTTACATAGCAAAAAAAAAATTAAATAAAAATACAAATTGCTATTAAACAAAGTAACTTGTGTATGCTAATTGGTGTTCGGTACCAATGAATATTATTAAATAATATTTACATATTTAAAGGGGATGTAGATAGTAGCATAAAAATTGATTGAAAAGAAATTTAAAAACATTTTATATATTTTTGGCCCCTGTTTTTATATATCTTCATTTTTCTGTGCATATATAATACATAAAAAAATGTTTGTTTTGTTTGAGGCCTGTCGTGGCGCAGCGGCACAAGCGTGTGACTGTAACCGATAGGTTCTGGGTTCAATTCCCAGCCGAGGAAATGAAAAATTAAATATTTTCAATTTAAATATTTAATGTTTCATTTCTTCGCTCTGGTAAAAAGGTTTCGCCACTCAACACGCAATGCCTCTAATTCGCCGGAAAGTAGGGAACGAAAGTGGAACGTAGTGTCCTAACACTAGGTTCCCGGGTTCCCTCTGCCTACCCTCCCTCATGCGGGATACAGCGTGAAGCTAAAAAAAATATGTTAATTAGAAATATATATTTTTGTTTTTATTATTACAGCTGTGGTATCACTTCATGAAATTTGGGCGATCATCAAAGAGCAGTTGACGGAGCTTTTCTACATTGTCTACAATTATTTGAGACGATTAGACCCCGTAGATTGCATTGAAGCTATACAAATTTTAATGCGTTGTACGTCCAGCAAAAGAGAACTTGTGCTTACCATATTAGATTTTATTGCGCATAAATTGGGCAGGCAGGTGTTCTCATCTATTACAGCTGCTTAGAATGGTTAAAGTCCTTATTTGGATTTCTTTTTCTAAGATATAGTGTAATGCACATATTTACTTAGTTATTGAAGATTTATTAATTGTGACAATAAGTAATTACTTACTTATAAAAAATGTATTTTTAATATAAATTTTAATTAAATTGTTTAAGCCGGGGTTTGAGGATAATGTCTGTGATCTTTGCCTTGATGTATTTAAATATTGTTTTTTTAGAATGAATTGTGGTTCCTACAACATAACTAAATATAATATGGGCTCAATTTTTAAAATTGCAATATAAATTGTAACAACAACTAAATATATGTATATATTTTATGTGTGTATTGTATGTATGTAATGTATTGAGGTGGATGATGTTTTGTTACTATTTTAATTTTGTAGAATTCTCAAAATGTGTGATAATTAAAATAAAATATTGTTATTAAATAAAAAATAGGTCAATATTATTGGATATTATTTTGACATATTGCACTTTTAAAAATATATGTTTTTTTTTTTAATATTTTTAGTTAAGTAATTTTTTATGTTTTTACTTAACACTTACACAACGTCTTGTATTAAGCCGTAGTTGGACGATATCAGGCCATTCCACAGTCGTGTGGAGCGTGGAAGGAAGCTGCTTCTATCCTTCTTGAACCTGTGCCTATCCTGGTTATTTTTTCCGCTTCACGCTGTATCCCGTATATGAGTAGGTAGAAGGAATTAAAATACTCAGTGTTAACACACTCTGTTCTGGTCTCCACGAGCCATCGAAATTGAGGCATTGCGTGAAGAGTGGTGGAACTGAATTGAAACTGAGGGCGCTTTGACTTGTTACCAAAGCGAAAGAAATGAAAATACTTAATTTCCTGGAGGACAGACCTCATTATCCTGTTTCTGTGCGGGATAAAACGTGAAGCTGAACTTTGTAGTGTAATTTTTTATAATTTGTGGTTGTGATAATTTTTAGAATAAAAAATAAAATTATCACTGTTATTTTACTTATAATGTTTATATTTAATCTGTATTTTTTATATACAGTGTAAACTCTTTATAACGTTATCCTTTATAACGATAAACTCTCTACAAAGTAGAAGTGAGTACAACTTGGTTGGTTAACGTTAAAAACCACATAGTGATTGAGTTTTGTTATAAAGAGTTTATAATGTATATTATATCATTTTCAATTATTGTATTTTTATAAAAGGGTTTCTTTTTATTCTATTTTCTTATCTGGTTTTGTTTGTGGAGTTTTTTTGTTCAAGTTGTTTAGATGTAATTGTAATTAAACATATCAAATAAAAGCTTATTTTCATAAAACTGCCTATTTTTTTTTATTGTCCAACTTAATAATTAACTTTTAGCGCTGAGGGATTGTCAAAGACTGAAACTGATTAGTTGTTGAAGGCAGGGTAGGCAGAGGAAACTTGGAAACTTAGTGTTAGAACACTCCGTTCCACTTCCGTTTCTCATTTTTAAGGCCGAGTTTGAGGCATTGCGTGTTGAGTGGCGGAACTCAACGCCGCGTTTAGCCTTGTAACAGAGCGAAGAAATGATATAAATATTTAAATTGAAAATATTATATATATATATATATATATATATATATATATATATATATATATATATATATATATATATATATATATATATATATATATATAATACATATATGTGTATAATAAAGACCCAAACCATATACAAATTGGATTTGTATGACAATGTTATATATATTTCTATAACTACTGTTCTCGTGTTGACAAATTGGAAAGTACGTAAGTTTTAGATGTTTATATTATAGCTTCACAGTGTAGTATTTCTGTAGACAGAGGGAACTTGGGAACCTAGTGTTGAATCACTCCAGAGCGGAGAAATAAAAATGTTAACACCCCTGCCTGCCAGGGGCGTTAACATTTTTTTTTTTTTTTTTTTTTTTTTCTCTTTTTTTTTTCCTTAAATAATGAGAAGGTTTATTAAATAAAATACCAATTAACTGATACATTTATATTTATTTCCAAACATAATAAGGAACACTGGCCAATTATCACATTCTAAAAGGCGTTTTACACTATGTAGATGTCTTTTGTCCAAAAAAAATATAAAAAAATAAATTACATACAAATATGTTCTAATGGACAGAAATTAATGTTGTACAGAATATTTTTATATTCCAATTAGAAGTATCTTAAATAAGTTAACTAATAGAAGGTTAAGGGAAAATGCCGCGTTGAGTTCAGCCACTCAACACGCCTCAAATACAGAAATAGTATATATCTTAACAGGAAAAGAGTGTCTTAACACTACGTTCCCGTAAAGACATACCATGTGCGTGATACAGCGTGAAACTGCATTTTTTTTTAAGTTAAAAAGAAATTACAACACAATGAATAATATTAGACATCTACATAATAAAAGTTGAATTCTTATTACAATACGTCTACGTCTCACTAACCATTACATAAATAATTTATTAATTTTTAGCTTATCTAATAGGAATGTCTAAATTAGGTGCTGAATTAAGTTTTACATTTGTATAATTCCAGTACAAATTGAAAAAAAAAACTATGTTTTTCGGAATTACAGACAAAAAATATTTTTGTATTTTTTTTTTCATGAAATGTTAAGTATCATTTTATACATATTTTTAAATACTTATAATATATGCTTATAAAATATGTGCATATGTTTTAATAAAAAAAGCATCAATTAAAATACGGTCAATTTTCACTTTAAATATATGTACCTATATGTATTTGAAAACAAAATCTTATCTTTTTCATATATTTTTTTAATGTTTTACGTTTATAATTTGTTAAATATTTTTTATGTATATATATATATATATATATATATATATATATATATATATATATATATATATATATATATATATACAAATGTAAAACTTTCACATAGTGTACATTACTTCTATACTAATGTTAATCCTACAACACAGGTTACAGTATTAGCTCATAAATAAAAAACAGTCACAGAATAAATATAGAAACTCATTTTAAACTAAAACATTAAAATTAATCCTTGAACCTGTTTATTAAAAAAAAAAAGATTCCACCGACCAATAAAAAATAATTTAAATAAATAAATTGAAGACTCATGGATGAAGGTGTTTGTCATTAAAATTAAAATAGCGGAAAAAAAGTCACCAAATATTTTAAAATATGTTTCTTTTAATGTATTTGGTTATGGAAAAAGAGATTTTCTAAAACAATATGCGTAATGTTTATAATTGTTTATTACGCACTTAGAAAAGTTAAACCAAAGTAAAAAAAATAGTTTTCTTACAAAAAAATATTAAGACCGTCGTAGCTCAGTAGTACAGTAAACAAGGTAAAGGTTGTGGGATTCATTCCCACTCGAGTGAACAAATAGGTTTTAGTAGAACGATCTTAACACTAGAATTCCTTTGTCGAAGGCGGGAAAAAGCGTGAAGCTATAAAAAAACATAAAAATAAATAAGAATTTATATATATAATGATATAATCTCTATTAATTAATCATAGAGCTGCCACCTTTATCCATAGCTTCAAATATCGGTTTTAAATAAATAACAGGAAAAAATGCCTACAACCGTAAACCATACAGCCTACACTATTACTAAAATTATTATTATTTGTTCATATCAAGCACTAACCGGAATCGAACTTGCGACTTGCTCAGTACTTTTTGTACTATTCGGTTCTAATAAATAATTAAGATTTTCATAATAATATAAGCATTATCAGTATTGTCATTTACCGCCTACTTTCTAAGTTTAGCAGATCTATGTTTTTATATTCTATTCTATTTATAATCTATGTACTATAGATTATCTATGGACAGAAATAGAGAGACCGTTTTAATTAAATATTTAAAGAAATACTAAACTTAAATTTAAAAAGCGTATAAAAATTTTGAACGAAGCAGGATTTGAACCCGCGTCTCTGGAAAAACGTTCCAGAGGCGCGGGTTCAAATCCTGCTTCGTTCAAAATTTTTATACGCTTTTTAAATTTAAGTTTAGTATTTCTATCCTAAGTGTGAAATAACACTTTAAAAAACATAGTAAAAATATTTAAAGAAATATCTTCTTTTATATATAATTATTAGCTTTTTCTGTATAGACAACAATTTTTAGCATTCTATTTTAAAATTAATTGTATTAAAAAAAAAAAAAACTCTTGTATTTATGGGAAATAAGAAACATCAAAAATGTTCACAGCGGTGTTTAGGCCTCCATTTTAAGAAAAATGCATTACATTAAATAAATAAACACATATTAAAAATAAATTTTAAGAATTCAGCTAAAATTACCGGAAGTGTGGAAATGGCGAGGTTCCCAAATTCCCGTCTACCTTCCTTTTAAGGGGTATATCGTGAGGCAATAAAAAAAGTTATATATTAAAACAGTCTCAATAATTTCTAGTCTCTTCTATCATATATATTAATTTCTAACCTATTATTTTTATTTTGTCAAACAAAATTTTAAGTAAAGAACAGGAACATTAAGTTGTTTTTTTTTTTATATTATTATTAAATTATTACATAAAGTATAACAATAAATTAATATATAAATGTAAAAAGCAAATGTATATTGATAACATAAAATAACTTAATTTTTTTTAAGCAAACAAAATGTTCGTTAGAAAGATCACAATTTCCTTTTGTAATAAATAATATTTACCTAGAAACATTATTTTTTTTTTTATTTAATTACTGTTTATGATTAAAAATCAATTAACATATTATGTTCAACGTAAATATGAAAAAAAAAACTTTATTTTAAATAAAAAAAGAATAGATAAGTAGATAAGATAGACCGATAACGTTATGTGACTTTATTTCATAGATATATTAATATAAATATGCCATCTTTTTCTCTTTCATATAATTAAAAAAGGATAGCATAATAGAAATCTGAAAATAATTATATAATATGTATGTGTATAAAATAAGAATGTAGCGGGAAGCCTTTTATGCGGTTCCCAAGAAGTGCGGGTTCAGTTCCCGCTACGCACATATATTTATATATGTACTAACTTTCTTCTATCGTTAGTGTTGAATGAAAGTTAAAGTAAAAAGAAATGTCAGTTAAAAATGATCGATTATAAAAAAAAAGTAAAAGTATGTTATTTAAAAAAGAACATCTATAGACTAAATAAGAGAGAGAAGGAAGAGATTAATAACAAGTGCGAGAGAGACAGATATATATGTACATGTCAGTTGGTTGTCAATGTGTTCTTTTTTTAAATATTATATTAAAAAAGAAAATTCAAATATTTTTTTTATATATATAATAATATGACATAACATATTTATATAATATTTAGCTATTTATGAAGAGAGATCATTGAATATTTTTGTGACTTCTATTTATATTATAATAATGAATTTTAAAACATCAATATATATTTTTTAAATAATTAAAAAATAAGCAATAATATTATTTTATTAATTTGCAACGATTTTTGAAAACGTTCAATAGTTTTTGCTTTTATGTAAAAGTAAAGAGAATATTTAATAAGATATGATTTACTTTCTTTAAATTTGGATTATTATTTAATATACATATATAGATATTATATTCACTGATATTTTATTTATTAATTGTTAGACATGCAAATACTTATTAAAAAAAGTCTCAGTTTCCTTAAAAAAAAAGGTAAAATAAATAAAAAAAAAATTTTTTTTTGACTTAAATAGTCGAGGGTCAACTCGAATAAGGATTTCTAAAAACCCGATTACTAAACGATACATCGAATGATATTATTTATAGTATCGATTTTGAAAAAAAAATATTTAAAGCTATTGATTTTGTTTTTACAAAACATATGTATGTATATAGATATTTTTTTAGATATGTTAGTGTTTGTGTATGTTTGTTTATTTGTATATTTACTGTTCTTTCATAGCGCTTTTGAGTTCCATTGCCAGTTTGTAGCCGAGCTCCGGGCGACGATCACGGCCCTCCACCATCGGTAACACCTGGAATTTATAATTATTTATATACATTAATTACATTAAAATTTAATAAATATATTATATAAGATGTGCGGCCTGTCGTGGCGCAGCGGCACAAAGCGTGTGACTGTAACCGACAGGTTCTGGGTTCGATCCCCAGTCGAGGAAATGAAATATTTAATATTTTCAATTTAAATATTTAATGTTTCATTTTTTCGTTCTAGTAATAAGGCAAAGCGCGGCGTTGAGTTCCGCCACTCAAAACTCGAAAGTGGCAAACGGAACGGAGTGACTTAACACTAAGTCCTCAACTTCCCACACCACTGTACTGCGTGAAGCGGTTGAAAAAACATCATATTCCATTGATATCGCATATAATGGCATAGTTATTTGTAATATATTACGTTTTCATATTAAACATACGTACAAATTACGAAATTATCGTATTTAAAAAGCTAATGAATATTAAAATACGTTAACTGTAAATAGGCGATAATTTTCAAATAAAATTGTTTCAGGCATTATTTTCTATATAAAAAGAACATTTAGTTAAAAGATACATAGTAATATAAACATTTAAATAATTTCAACTGAATGCCGTTTTTAGAGGCCGTCGCCTTGCTCTGGTGGTAAGGCAAAACGCGGCGTTAAGTTCCGTCATTAACACACAATCCCGCAAGATTTCAGTGGTGCGAGGCAAATCACGGCGTTGAGTACCGCCACTAACACCTCACACGACCCAAAATTTAACAGAAAGTGGGTACCGGAACTGATATCTTAACACTAGATTCTCATATTCTCTCCGCCCTACCCTACCAAGTGCAATATACAACAACTACGAAATACACAAAAAAAAAAAAAAAAAAAAAAAAAAAAATGATATAGCCACTCACCTGATGAGTTTCCACGATGACCCCATTATGGTTCACAATGGTGTTCTTAGTGGCCTCGATGTCGGCGAGGTCCACGCCGCGGCTGGCGTCGTCTATGAGCACCGCGCGGTAGCCGATCGCGAGGGCATCCGCTATCGTTGCACCTGAGAGGGAACGTTCACTTCAATATATACTAATCAGTTAAGGGAGTGAGAGGGAGGGGGAGGCCACGTAAAGAGCTATGAAGAGGTGGATGACAGTGGACGAGGCGCAAGAGGTATGCTGAGACCGTAGCGTTTGGCTTTTTGTTCTCTTTGGCTACCCCGCTAGAGATACAGCGTGATAAGAAAGTAAGTATAATTAAACCTATAAATTATTACTTTTTTTTCTCAGAAAACGTTAAAAAATGTGAACGTAGCCGGATTTGAACCGGCGCCCCTTTGGGAGCCGGTCAAGCCGTCCGCCGTTCTAACTAAGCCATACGTTTTTATCTAGCTACGTCGAAATTCTTGTACGCTTATTACAACTTATTTATGTTTCAGACATTTTGCAACGTGGTGCGTGTTTAAAACTCTCTCTCTTTCTCTTAGCTTCACGCTGTATCCCGCACACGGCAGGGTAGGCAGAGGGAACTTGGGAACCTAGTGTTAAGACACTCCGTTCCACTTTCGTTTCCCACTTTCCGCCGAATTTAAGCCATTGCGTGTGGAGTATTTGAAACTCGCGACGTTCAAAATTTAAAACATTTACTAAACTTAAATTTAAAAAGCGTATAAAAATTTTGAACGAAGCAGGATTTGAACCCGCGCCTCTGGAATACCGTTCCAGCGCTGACCAACTAAGCCTAATTCGTTCTCACCGAACTCCGTCGCAATTCTTATACGCTTGTTACAACTTATTTATGTTGTTAGCATCTCTGTAGGGACGATTTTTACAAATTTCCGCTACCCAAAGACAACTCGTAAGAATTATCGTTTGGCAAGAGAGAATACTATTTACTTTAATATTTTTACTATGTTTTAAAGTGTTATTCCACACTTAGGACAGAAAATACTAAACTTAAATTTAAAAAGTAACAAGAGTATAAGAATTTCGACGGAGCTCGGTGAGAACGAATGGCTTAGTTGGTCAGAGCGCTGGAACGGTATTCCAGAGGCGCGGGTTCAAATCCTGCTTCGTTCAAAATTTTTATACGCTTTTTAAATTTAAGATTAGTATTTTCTGTCCTAAGTGTGAAATAACACTTTAAAACATAGTAAAAATTTTAAACCATTTTCTAAAACAAGAATTTATTACGCTAAGTATGGTATATTACTTTAAATCTGTTAATATATATATATATATATATATATATATATATATATATATATATATATATATATATATATATATATATATATATATATATATATATATATATATATATATTAATCATTTTCATTTCAACGCTCTGGGAATAAAGTACAGCGAGGCGTTCCGCTATTTAACGCACAATGCCTCAAATCCGAAATTCGGCGGAAAGTTGGTAAAAGGTACGGAGTGTCTTAACACTGGATAGACTCCACATGCCTACTACGACATATGCGGCATATAGACATTTCCGTTAACTGGCGGAACTCAACGCCGCGTGACGCCTCATTACCAGAGCGAACAGAAAAAAAACAATTTAAAATCCCCTACGAAAACGATCCAACAACTCACCAACGCACACGTCGTACGCAAGCCCACATATAAATATATCGGTGGCGCCCCTCAGGCGCAGTTGGTTGCAGAGGCTGGTGTCGGTCAACTTCTTGTTGTCCCAGAACACGGAGTACGAATCCACTTCGGGGTTGGTGCCTTTGTACACTTTAATCCCGTTTTCTACAATCTGTTCCAAGTATATAAGTAAATATAATAAAAAATAGTTAGGCCGTATTGGCAGAAACGTGTGACGACGCTAAACGACAGGTTGTGGATTGGGTCCCATCTCGAGGAAATGAAATACACCCATACTTCGTTTTGCGTCGTTTCGTTTTGCGTTTTTTTCCGAAGTTGCGTCGCGTTTTACTAATTTTCACTATGCGTCGTTAGATTTTCGAAGTTGCGTTGTTTTGGATTCGAGTCTTTAATTTTTTTTTAAATATGGCAACACCATTGTTTTAAATTGGGCCATGCCATCAAAATTCGGGGATTCCCTTTTTAACTAAATATCAACGCAATTTAATTTTAAAATAAATTAAATATTCATTGCTTCACTCTGGTAATAAGGCAAAAGTTCCGCCTTTCAATATGCAATTCTTATCACTAGGTTCCCAAGTTCTCTCTGCCTACCCTGCCATGTGCTGGATACCGCGGGAAGCTGAGTTATTATAACCAATAACCACCTTGAGATCCTTATGCAACTCCGCGCCCCAAGTATCTTGCACGCAGTGTCGCGGCCACAGGCGTTGCTTCATGGGCGGCGGGCCCGCGAATATCACCGTGTCGTACGCTTGAGCTTTATCGGCTGACACCTGGTGGACGGAGAGTTGGGTCACTATTGTTTCTTTAAAGCTTTTTAACCTCCGATGCAAACAGATGTGTGCTATAAGTTATTTCACCTGTCTGTCTGTAGCACCATAGCTTCTGAATAAATATACCGATTCCAGTGTAGTTTTTTAATCGACAAATGTTGTTCTTAGGTATATTTGTTGGTGATCTTTTTATCTTTGTACGTGTGGAAGAGACATGTTGTCAGCAATGGCAGCAAGCATGGGCAGATTCAACCGGATTATCATCATCCCCGGCATTGAAAACCGGTGTTAATTAGTAGCTTCGGCCCCTGAGTTTCGCATTGGATAATACCGGGCCCCGGTGCCCATCCACCATAAAGACCGACAACGCTTCTGCAGCGCCTCTGGAGTCACACAGGGCCCTGGGTGGCGGTGATCACTTACCATCAGGTGATCCGTACGCTCGTTGGCCGTGTTAGGCCAAAAAAAAATATCATTTAAATACAGCCACGAAGACAGACAGGTCATATTTATAACACCTTTTCTATTTACGTCAGAGATAAAAAGAACATAAATGAAGTATAGATCTTTCACCGACTTTGTAATTCCAGCTAATTCAAAGATAGAAACAATTTCAATAGTAGTTTGTAAGAAACCCCTAAATGAGGAAGTATTGAAAAAAAAATATATTGTATAAGATAACATCAATGAAATATTTTAAAATTGTAAATAGCTTTTCTTCATACATTGACAAATATATTTAAAAAATTACGTGAATATTACACCAAATGAACGATAAAAATAATAGCTTACGGGGCTAGAAGGATGCAGCTCCCTCATATGCACGTTGTCTATGAAGCTCACGTGGTCCGGAGGATGCCAGTCCAGAGAGTAGAAGACACAGTCGAACGGCACCGACTCCAGCAGCCTATTGATAGGGTCGACCACCTAGAAATTCAATATAATGTTATTATTGGCACTAACATTTCTCATTATCTTTTAAATAAAGGAAAAGTGTTTCACAGTTTTTATACTACTGAAAGAAGGTCACGTCTCAAAGCATGACTAACCCCAGAGGGCATGTATAGGTTTTCTTTTTATCCCCGACGTAACCAGAAAGAAGTTGTAAATTTGACCTGTCGGTCATTAGGATGGCTGTATCAACCCAAATGGGCAACAGTTTTCCATTAAAAAAACCACACTGAAAACTGGTTTATTTATTTAAGAGCTAAGGTGCTACGGACAAACAGACGTACAAATCACTTAAACATATTGGGGGTAGGAATAAAATAAAAAAAGTATCACCATTTTCTTGCAAAGATTACTTCCTCAATGATGGTGGCTTAACTTAATAGATATAGTGTTTAATTTTATTTTGATGAATAAATCTTTTTATAAATGGCATCGTATGTATTACAGTAATACTTTAGCCAAATACAATGCCCATTTCCGGTTTAAGTCGATCAATTCTGTATACTCCGTGAAGCGTACATCAATTGTTCATTGTTAACTAGCTGTAATGGCATTAGCATGTTCGTTATATACAAACGCAATACGTTCAATATTAGCTACCTATTTATATAAGTTCGATTGATTTAATGCATGATGATTTCGTAGAATTGAAAATGTATGAAAAGGTTGTGGGCTCAATCCACATTCGAGTAATGGAATTGTTTGTCTTTAATAGGACCCTAGTTACCCTGCTGCGTGTATATTTAAAAAAAATGATGATAGGCAGAGAAACCCGGGAACCTAGTGTTAAGACACTCCGTTCCACTTCCGTTTCCCACTTTCCGCTGAATTTGAGGCGTTGCGTGTTGAGTGGTGGAACTCAACGCCGCGGGAAATGGTGACTTTAAGAAAACTTTCCAGCGCGATAAACAGTTTGTTAACGTACGAGTATACTATACATATTAAATAATTGGCAAATCTGATCACTAACAATAATACCACCACTCCCAGTATTAACAATAAATAAGCTACACCTTATTTAAATTTATTACAGTGACATGTTTTTCATGATGGGTGACCACACGATCGATTCTGGTAACGAAATCGTTTCTATCAATTTTGGTAACAGGCCAAAGCACGGTGTTGAGTTTCGTAACTCAATACGCCCTAAATCTTGAAAAAGTGGGGAAACGTTTCAATAAGAATGGAGTATTTTGTAATATACCCACCCAATCACCAATCGCCATACTTTGACATAAAACTAAATCTTAAATTCGAATCATGACTCTCTGAGATTGGCGTGTTTAATCAAATAAAGTCCTTAGCTTTATATAATACCAGCGACCCGCGGCTTCGTCTGCTTGATTTAGATTTAAGACAATATCCTATATTTTGAAAACTAAAATTAAAAAATATTTTTAATAATTTTGTCGAATTAAATATTTGAAATTGACATAAACTTTTTATTTATAAACCAATTTAAAAAAAAATACTTTAAATTTTGTAGAAAGGTAGCCAAAATATAAAACTGAAAACTTCAATTAAATATGGCTAGCTGTTTTTGAGATAAGCGTGAAAAAACGCATAGATAAACAGAAAATAAGTAAAAAAAAAACATTATATAGACCCTAGAATATTACTAAGGGTCTCCCTTATAAGATTTTTGTACAGACAGCGATCAGTTACAGATTTATTATAAGTATAGATTAATATAAAAGAATCGAATTACCTTAAAAAAATACCCACAATTGTGACACTCTCAAATAATTCCTCGTTCGTGATTCACTGTGACGTGCACTTTGCATGAAACATCACAACATGAATTACACGAACTGCAACTCAATTTGAAAAGATTTAAAGTTAATTTATTCAAGAATTTTTCATTCTGTTTGTTAACTTGATTGTTTGAGCCACGCTCGTGTAAATATTTTAATAAAATGGATGATTATTCTATTGTATTAACTAGAACTTAGTAGCCGTATTAAATGTAGAATTGAAAATTATGAAATTATGTTTACGGCGTTGAGTTCCACCATTCGAAACGCAAAGCCTCAAATTCAGCGAAAAGTGGGGGCGACGGAGAGTCTTAACACTAGGCCCCAAGATCTCAGCGTGAAGCTGAATGAGGGAGAGTGAATTATGAAATCAGGTATCTTATAAAGATATCTTAGTATAGTTTAGTCTAATATTATCTTTACATTATTATTTATATTACCTTAGTTTAATATAGATCATACAGATCAGGTGTATTTCTGAGCATTTTCTTGTGTCTATTTGGATTATGTAAGGGAAAGTTTAAAATAAATAATCAAAATAAATTTAAATCCGTCAGCAAAGTCGAGGCGCTTGACCGGAAGCTTCGAAATATTCAAAATATATTGTGAAAAATTTTGCTTAAACTTAAATATACCAGTAAAGGTAACCAAAATTCCCCAATCACCATACAATTTCCCTAAAAACGTGGAGATGTGCCAAAATCATTACCACATTTGGTAATTTGCAGCAAATGGATAAGTAATATTTCATTTTCATTAAATCCAAAGGTTTACCTCAACGTATTACACAATCGTTATAATTAATTAATCAGAACTACCCCAAACAAGTTCCAAAAAAAAAACATAATAATTTACCACAACTGCAATACTGTCAAAGTCAAAAAACCGATGACTATAATTAATGACAACCGCAATAGAAACATTAAGACGATTAACTTCAATTGGTGGAACTTGACGGTGAACGGCGAAACTTATTAAAACATCTTGAAAACTTGGCTCAAAGGCAGTACTGAATCGGCAAGTTACCACCCCATTTTGGTGCCTGGCACCGATTCGATGGCCTAATTGGAATTTGCCACCTCTACGTGTGAATTCAAGCCATTTCTAATTTAAGCACCTTGGTACTGACAGACCGTTGAGTTTCTGATCGAAAATTGAGTTAATAGGATCTATTTACGTCTGTGGTTGTATGGTGCTGAAGGCTAGCTTAGCTATTAATTTACTTTATCTTTTGTTATATAATATAATAGGTATTTAAGGCTGTATTGGTGCTGAGGAACTAGCTGGACTATGAAGCGACAGGTTGTGGGTTCAAGTAGCATTAATATAATAATTAATATTTTCAGTTCATCGTTATGGTGGCGAGGCAAAGCGCGGAGTTGAGTTCCGACACTCGATACTTCTTCAAATTCAAAGGGATGTGGTGAACGGAAGTGTCATAATGGAAATAGTCCTAACACTAAGCTCTGAAACTCCTTCCCTGCCCAGTGTGGGATACAACGTGAAACAATAAAAAATATCTTATATGTAGATAATAATATAAATATATAACCTGGATATGCGAAGATAAAATACATTTCTTTAAAAAACCGTTTAAATGTTTTACGTGCGCAACACTTAATGTAGAATATTTGATTACAACCTTCATTAACTCAATTTAGTAGTTAATATCACTAAAAGACTAATAACTACATAGATATATTTATTTATTATACCCTACTCAGCTTCACGCTGCATTCTCAGCTTCAGCTTTAAGACACTAAGTTCCCTTCCCCAGCCGAGTTGAGTGGCTATCAACCCCGCGTTTTGCCCTTGCCTTACTAAGGCGAAGTAATGAAAACATTAAACAATTGAAAACATTAAATATTTCATTTCCACGATTTATGCCTCCTATATCTTCCCGTTTCATATCAACGTTATGGGAATCCATAGAACATACTCACTTGTTACCAATCATCAATTATTACCTAACCTAATAGTTTCCATTACCGGTTATTAATTCGACCTTGGCATATGCAAATGGAACAAGAAAATTGACAGTTTATACACATTCCTGTAAGAAGAAACGAATAATGTATGTACTAACGGCGCGTTGCAGCTTGGTCTTCCTTAACTAAACTATTTATTCACTAGATACGACCATTTTTGATATAAAACAAACACAAAAATTTGTAGGACGGTTAAAAAAACACAATAGTAGAACATATTATTATCGGCTAAGACATTTCTGAGATTACCGTGAACAAACGTATAGACAAAACTTTAAAAAAAGACATTATTTTATTACATGAATTGATGGCCCCAATAATATGTGTAACCTATGTACCGACAGCGGTTAGTTACAGATTCATTACATGTATATGTTTTTTGAAGCTTTTCCCGCATATTTTAAAGTCGGAAAAGCTTTTTTATATGTCACGCAGCTTTCTATCTTCTGTCCAGTGAGAGTTTAGTTTTAAATATCTTGGAATAAGCATATGCTACATGTAAAATTATCTCTTTGATACATACAATAAATATATCTAATATAATAATCATAACGAGACCTTATATATTTGAAGCATGTCGAAGCGTAATGCCACACGCGTGTAACCATAAAAGCTACAGGTTGTGAGTTCGATTCCCACTCGAGGAAGTATAATATTTCATATTTTCTAATTAAATATTCAACATTTTCATTTCTTTGTTTTGGTGGCGAGGCAAAAGCGCGGCGTTAAGTTTCGCCACTCGACACGCAATGCCTCAAATTATGCGGTCACCTTAATCACACCTTGAAATGAAAACAAATAATAGTTAATCTTTAGAAGAGAACTCCAAACCCACAGGGTCTTTAACAACTAAGTCACTATAGCTAGACTGACAGGTCAGATCGGTATTCCTTTCCGTACCCATTACCAGCAGGCGAACGTAAACATTTATTGGAGTATGGCCAAAGTAAGGGTTCCGTGAATTTCATGGACAAATTGGTTAACTAACTTCGTTATCTGCGGTTGATGCGGTGTTACAAAACATGCAATATCTACATTTTTGATTTTGCACCAAAAAAGAAACGAGCGAACGAATCACAGTACGACGGCGCAGTTGAAAATGTTTGACGTTTCACACGATGGTTGTGGTTTCGGATTTCAGAAAGAAAATTATTTATATTTATAATATTATAATGAAAATTTAAAGTTTAAAAAAAATGGTAAGAGAGGGAGGGAGATACTTGTGGAAGGTCACGTAAAAAGCATGTGGACCCCTCGGAGGGCATGTATGTAGCGCTGTTTGGCGCTCCGTTCTCTCTGCCTACCCCGCTAGGGGCAAAGCGTGAAGTTAAGTTAAGTTAAAAAAAATATATGTCAATAAATTCCATTAAAATATAATATTCCATTACCGTTTCATTCCATTCCATTAAAATATATTTCCTATAAAATATAAAATGTAGCTATGTAAAGCGAGAAGTTGTGGGTTCGATCCCCACTCGAGAGAACCATATTTAATATATTCAAATGAATGTATTTTCATTTCCCGGTCTCGTAATAAAGTAAAGCGCGGCGTTGAATTCCGCCACTGAACACGCAATGTCTCAAATACCTACAGAACGGAGTGTGAAAAGAATCTTGCCATTTTAAAAATAATAAAATATTATGATCACAGATCATATATTAGAGGCCTGTCGTTGCGCATTGGCACAAACGTGGGACTGTAAACATGTTAGGCTGTTGTAATAGGTGTGGGTTCAATCCCGCTCGAGGAAATGAAAAATTAATCTTTTCAATTTATATATTAATTGTTTTCATTTCTTCGAGCTGGTTACAAGTCGGCGGCGTTAAGTTCCGCCACTCAACACGCAATGCTTCAAATTGGGTAGAAAGTCGGTAACGGAAGTGGAACGGAGTGTCTTAACACTTCCCAAGTTCCCTTTGCCTACCTTGCCATGTTCAGGATACAGCGTGAAGCTGAATATCAGATATTATTTCCACAAAACAACCTAATGGCAAAAAACTATATATTTAACATAAAATTCTACATGCCCTCCCTCTGAAGCTTCACGCTATATCACGCACATATCAGTGTAAAGAAATCTGGGAACCTAGTGTTAAGTCATTTACGTTCCCCAATCCTGAAGTTAGGCTAAAAGAAACCATTGATTTACCATAATTTTAGGCAGTTCTCTACAAACTTTTATAATTTTCCCATAGATCATTTCGCTAATACATTGATATAGGCCGCAAAGCAAGTATCGTAGGTAGTGCTTGGTACTGTCTGTAATGCCTATTACTGGATATATTTAAAGGTCATGTTAACTAGGTCTGCAGACATAATAGCGTATTGTTCTTTCTGTTCAGTCACGCCAGTTCTTTTTGCTTTGAGAAAGATGAATTTATTAATAACTATATTTAAAATCAATAAATTCTATTATTATCTATATATTATTAAATTGTACACACACTGCATATTATATTGCAGAGTCCGTCTGTTCGCCTCTTTCCATCGAATATTTCGTATATACGTACAAATTTTAAACCCGCGCCTCTTGCTTCCGCCCAAGCTCTCTGACTATGAAGCCATACGTTCTCTATGGCTAGTGCGTACAGTTTACCGGTTTCCAAGAGGCGCGGGTACAAATCCTTAAACGTTTTTTTTTTTTTAAGTTTTTTAAATAAGTAAAAGCAGTATTTAATAGTTAAATTATCGTTGTTATAAACATTGCGATAACAAGTTATTTAGTTCTTCAATTTAGGATTATACAAGAATATAGATTTGAACTATAAAAATGGGAATAAAACATAGTGTTACTACTAAACTTAAATTTAAAAAGCGTATAAAAATTTTGAACGAAGCAGGATTTGAACCCGCGCCTCTGGAATACCGTTCCAGCGCTCTGACCAACTAAGCCATTCGTTCTCGCCGAGCTCCGTCGAAATTCTTATACGCTTGTTACAACTTATTTATATTGTTAGCATCTTTTTAAATTTAAGTTTATCATTTTCTGTCCTAAGTGTGGAATAACACTTTAAAAAAAAACATAGTAAAAATAGTGTTACTATTTCACTAGGTCTAGGTGAAGTTAAAAAGAAAACTTTTAATATATAAATTTTAAGCACTTGGTGGACAAGCGTTTTTTGAAATCTGGTCAGACGATTACGGTAGACATCTCCGTTGTCAACAGAGCCTGATAAAAAAGTTGCTTAAGAACCGAGGCTGGTCCATCGCAATACGCCACTGCTGCCTCACGACAGCGCTTAATTGGCACTTGACTACCAAATAAGAAAATCTTCAAATAGAATGTCTGAGACATCCACCGTACTAGGTGCTACCTATCGGGACTTATTGCAAAGGGTAGAAATTCCACACTGATACTTATTTCCGTCCGGTAACAATTGTATATAATCAATAACATTGATAACATAAATATATTATATGTATTTAAAAATATGAAAATTTTGGTCTTTCGATACAAAACGTTACTTATAGCCCTATAAATATATATTTACAGCCATAAAACATACATTTAAAAGCTATATAAATATTATAATATCTAGTAAACGTTTCAGATATGAATCACATTACATTATAATGTACCGCACTTCATCGTATTACTACAATAGATGACGTATAGATATGTGATAAGTATGAGCCATTACCTGGTAACGGTAACAGGAAACTGTTCATGTTATTTCCCTACAAAAATATTGTACAATATAATTGGTGCAATAATGACGTAGCATATATTATAAAAAAACTGTTAACCACGTTGAGGGCTGTCGTGGCGCAGCGGTACAAGCATGTGACTGTAAACGATAGGTTGTGGGTTCGATCCCCACTCGAGGAAAGGAAATATTTAATATTTACTAATTAAATATTTAATATTTTCATTTCTTCGCTCTGATAACAAGGCAAAGCGCTGCGTTGAGTTCCGCCACTCAACACGCAATGCCTCACTTTCGGTGGAAAGTGGGGAACGTAAGTCGAACGGAGTGTCTTAACACTAGGTTCCCAAGTTCCCCATGCCTATCCTGCCTGTGTGGGATACAGCGTGAAACAAAAAATATATAATAGTAACTAAAATTTTTATAAGAAATATTCATTTTCATAATATTATTATTCTTTAATAAAATTATACTGTATGTGTTATTTTTAGATATAAACTATATTATGTAGTTTCCTTTAAATCGGTCCAATAGTTCAAAAAGTTAGTGTTACGTACATATATGTCAATGTATGCAGTAAGATTGTTGACAAACTTTAATTGCATTAAAAAGTGCAAAAACGTCATTGTTGCAGCTAATGAGCGATATATACTTAACGAAGTGACATTATCATGTATAAATATAAAACCTCTAGCTACCCAGTAAAGAGCTGAAATTTTTCAAGATTTTAGCTAAGAAGATTAAGGCCTGCAAGTGCCGAGTGCAGAATTGAGTTCCGCCACTAAACGCCTCTAGAATTTGGCGGAGAGTAATAAATATACGTAATACTAAGTGAAAATTACCTTACTATGTGAGATAAAAAGTGTTTTTTTTTATGGACAAGCCAAGGCAAAGAGCGTACGGGTCACCTGATGGTAAGTAATCACCGTCGCCCACGGCCCCGCGTAACACCAGAGGAGCTATAGGAACGTTGCCGGTCTATAAGGTGGATGAGCACCGGGGCCCGGCATAAAACCGCCTGGCGAAAAACTCAACTTAACGCCGCGTTTTGCCTTGTATCAGAAAAAAAAAGAAAAAAAAAAATATATTTTAAACGAAATAAGAGAGATTTAAATTGAAAATACTAAGCATTTCATTTTCTCAAGTTTGGATCGAACCCACAACCTGTCGATTACAGTCGCACGCTTGTGCCGCTGCGCCACGACAGGCCTCAACAAAGAAGCAAGTATTTTAATATTCAACTATTAGAAACTAACTTCAACAATTATAGTAACAGCATTCTTAACACCTAATCCACAGTACATAATTTATATTTATTCTCAGCTTCACGCTGTATCTCGCACTAGGCAGGGTAGGCAGAGGGAACGGAAGTGGAACCTAGTGTTAAGACACTCCGTTCCACTTCCTTTCCCCACTTTCCGCCGAATTTGAGGCATTGCGTGTTGAGGGGCGGAACTCAACGCCGCGCTTTGCCTTATTACCAGAGCGAAGAAATGAAACATTAAATATTTAAATTGAAAATATTTAATATTTCATTTCCTCGACTGGGGATCGAACCCAGAACCTGTCGGTTACAGTCACACTCTTGTGCCGCTGCGCCACGACAGGCCTCTAATTTATATTTATGGACTTTAAATTGTGATCTATACTTATAATAAATCTTATATAGTTGTATCTAATGTTTCTTATTGTAATACTCGTATATCCAATAGTCCCCAAAATAGTAATATTAAAAATTTTAGCTGTTTGTCTGTGCGTTTGTCCGCGCTAATCTTAGAGACGGCTTATCACATTTTAATGTAACTTTCTTTCGACGTTTAGTGTTAGTTTTATTTATATATATCAGTTAACAAATATAAAAGTAACGCTATCTAAATATTAGTTTTGCAAAATTGCTACATTTTTTTTTATAAATTTGGCTGAAACATTAGTTTTCAATGTATAGATATTGTCTTAAAAGTGACAATGTTATTAGAACAAAAAAAAAAAATCTTTCAGAAATGTAAATAAAACAGTGTAATTGAATAGGGCGAAGCCGAGGGCGGACCGCTAATATAACTATGTCAAAACTTAAATTTTATTTTTTTTTAAAAAGCGTATAAAAATTTTGAACGAAGCAGGATTTGAACCCGCGCCTCTGGAATGCCGTTCCAGCGCTCTGACCAACTAAGCCATTCGTTCTCATCGATTTTAAAATTTAAGTTTAGTATTTTCTGTCCTAAGTGTGGAATAACACTTTAAAACATAGTAAAAATATAACTATGTCATTTATTGCCGATTTCTTAGATACATTAATATAAGCTTATTTTTAAAGATATATAATACCTTGAATAATATTTTAACAGCAAATAACTATAACTTTAAATAATTGCAAACGACATCATGAGCGATTTACTCAAAACTATAAAAAAATAGGTCTATAGATCTTTATTGAATTAGTCACTCTTACTCTCTCTCAGCTTCACGCTGTATCCCGCACATGGCAGGGTTGGCAGAGGGAACTTGGGAATCTAGTGTTAAGAGACTCCGTTCTACTTCTGTTCCCCACTTTCCGCTATGTTTGAGGCATTGCGTGTTGAGTGGCGGAACTCAACGCCGCGTTTTGCCTTGTACCAGAGCGTAGAAATGAAACATTAAATATCTAAATTGAATATATCAAATATCATTTCCTCGAGCGGGAATCGAACCCAGAATCTGTCGGTTACAGTCACACGCTTGTGCCGCTGCGCCACGACAGACCTCAATTAGTCACGTTTTTTTTATTATTTTAAGGCACAAGTAGGGCACGAGCGAGCCCTTAATTTAATATAATAAATCTGGATTTCTATAGATTAATCTTTCTTCTAATGTTTTTAAAACACTACGTCATGTTATTGATATTAAATTGTGTACAAAGATTTATGTTGCCTTAGCACAGTCAGTCATCACATACTGTATTCCTGTCTGGGGTGGAGCGACTAAATCTAATTTTATTGAATTAGAACGCGCCCAATGAGTGATGTGTTTTAAGCCTTACAGATTCTCTACGGACGACTTGTACATATTTTCAGATTTTTTATCTGTTAGACGTCTATACATACTTAATTTAATTTTAAGATATCACAAATCGATACCATATAATCCCAATGTTCTAAATAAAAGACGACATGATATTGTAGCTCCACTCAGTACGTACAGCCTTTGCTAAAAGGCAATATGACTGCCAAGCACCTTTCTTATACAATAAAATTAATAGATTGTTAAACATATATCCTATGACCTTACACAAGTGTAAAATTACCCTGGATGAATGGCTGAAAAAACTTACATTTGAGGAAGTTGAACATCTCTTAGATAGAATTACTTAATTCCCACCCACACCTACATACACAAACACGTACATTCACACACACACACACACATACTAATCGCAAAGCTGTATTTCATATTTTATTACATATATGTATATATATTTTATGTTACTAAAGTTTATAGAATATTTTATTTTATTCTTTTTTTTTTTGATGGATTTCGACTTGGGAGCTGCGTGATGTTCCCAACACAAGTGCCATATGACTACTTACCGGGAAGTCACAGTGCAAACAAATTGTATGTAATATTTTCTAAATAAAGATATTTATTTATTTATTTATTTATTATGTTGAGTAATTCAATATCCAATTTCATTGCACCTTAGATGTATATTGTTTTTGTCAGCGTAATTTAATACGGTGGTTTTTCTTCACATGCAAAATACATATTATATACATGTGTATATTTCTTGTGTGCTTTATATGGTTAAGGTTAATATGTAATCATCATCTCTTAGGAAAGTGGGTACAGGAAGGAAGTATCTTAACGCTAGGTTCCCAAGCTCTCTGTCTATATTACCAAATGCGGGATTCAACGTGAACCTTAACAGAACGAATGGCCTTAATAGGTACTGCCTACCCTGCCATGTGCGGGATAGAGCGTGAAGCTGAATGATTGAGTTATTTAAACATGTATGTATCTACCTAAAGAAACAAAAATAAAATAAAAATAAGATTAATTAAAAAAATAAAAATAAGATTAATTATAATCGTACGAAGTAAGCTTTTTTTTTCTTTTTTTTAGCTTTACGCTGTATCCCGCACGAGACAGGGTAGGCAGAGGGAACCCGGTAACCTAGTGTTAGGACACTCTGTTCCACTTCAGTTCCCCACTTTCCGCCGAATTTGAGGCATTGCGTGTTGAGTGGCGGAACTAACGCCGCGCTTTGCCTTATTACTAGAGCGAACAAATGAAACAATAAATATTTAAATTTAAAAATATAAAATTAAAAGAAATATTTCATTTCCTCGACCGGGGATCGAACCCAGAACCTCTCGGTTACAGTCACACGCTTGTGCCGCTGCTCCACGGCAGCCCTCAAAAAATATAATAAAAATAAGATGAAATAATAATAATCGTACAAAGTAAGCTTTAATTCAACAATTCCGATATAAATTCAACTCCAGCTGAGATAACGTAACGTGAATCGATCTAACATAGACGTAGCCATGACGTGCATGTACATGCGTTATTACTTATCTATTACATATTGATTTTAGTTTACAATACTGTTTTTATATATATATATATAGAGGAAGAAGAGCTTACTAAAAAAATCTCTAATAAGCGGCACAAGGGTATGGCTGTAAGGGCGACAGGTTGTGGATTCGATTCCCACCCGAAAAAATTAAATATTTCATATTTTTTTTAAATAAAACATTTAATATTTTCATTTGTTGGCTCTGGTAACAATGTAAAGAGCGGCGTTGAGTTCCGCCACTCAACATGCAATGCCCAAAATTCGGCGGAAAGTGGGGAACAGAAGTGGAACGGAGTGTTTAAGCATTAGGTTCCCAAGTTCCCTCTGCCTACTCTGCCGTGTGCGGGTTACAGCGTGAAACTGAGTGAGAGTATAATTTCACGTCTCTTTTTCGCTTTTCGATAAAGAAACATAATCTTGAAGACATACTGTATTTAAAACAAAAACAAGGTCAGGAAAAAGAATTTAAGAAAATGGTTTAAATATGCAAATATCAATTCAATGCAGGTATGAAAGGAACATAAAACGTTTTATTATTATTGGTTTTTTTTTCAACATTTTTATAAATGACTCTCGGCTGAGATAAAACAGGGTAAAGAATCACATTTATATACGGTTATCACTAAGTTGTACCTCTTCAGCCTGCTCGGGCTATTTAGAATTGGTATATCTTTAAATAATTGCTCAAGGTGGGGGCTGATTGCGGCTTCGCCCGCTTAAATAACACTATTTTATTTACTTATCTCAATTAATTGCTTGTTCTAATAAAATTATCACTTTTAACGTAGTTAGTTGAAAGAAAAAATGTATCAATTTTGTCGAAATTTTAATTTTTCGACCGATTTAAATAAAACAAACGCCAAATGTTAAAGGAGGCCAAAATATCATCGATAATAGGGAAAACTACATTAAATTTGGTTAGCCGTTTCTGAACGCACAGATAAATACAGAAAATAATTTAAAAAAACAATATTTTGGGCCCTATTTTATTAATAAACGATCCCATTTAAGATACATTGCGTACAGACAGTGATCAGTAACAGTTGTTATAAGTATAGATGG
Source organism: Eueides isabella (assembly GCA_019049475.1). Taxonomy (NCBI): domain Eukaryota; kingdom Metazoa; phylum Arthropoda; class Insecta; order Lepidoptera; family Nymphalidae; genus Eueides; species Eueides isabella. Next base: position 10,954,622 of record CM032402.1, read on the forward strand.
ACTATACTTCTGATGATGAGAGGTCATTTTTTTTAGCTTCACGCTGTATCCCGCACGAGACAGGTTAGGCATAGGGAACTCGGGAACCTAGTGTTAAGACACTCCGTTTTACTTCCGTTCCCCACTTTCTGCCGAATTTGAGGCATTGTGTTGAGTGGAGTTGAGAACATGCAATGTCTCTAATATTCAGTGGAAAGTGGAAACTGGATGTCTTAACATTTCCACAAGGTTCCTTGTCTACCTTTTGTATTCAAGAAAAGCGTGAAACTAAAAAACACTGTGCAGTTATAAACGTGGAGAAGTGCACGTGTTACGGCACTCAGTCACGTGCCCATGCAATATTGATCACAACTCTCAACTTGTGACAAAGTTATGAGGAAACAACATAATTATACAAAGAAGGCTGTTGCCTTTTTACAGCCATTTAGTAGAATTGTTTCTCGACTGGGGAAAAAATAATGCAGTTGGAAATAAATTATTATACAATACAACTTTTCTTGGTCATTTTTATTCAATCTTATATACTCTGTTCCTTAGTACTCTACTTAGCTTCACGCTGTAGACCGCACATGGCAGGGTAGGCATAGGGAACTTGGGAACCTATTGTTAAGACATTCCGTTTCACTTCCATTCCCCACTTTTTGCCGAATTTGAGGCATTGCATATTGAGTGGCGGAACTCTATGTCCAGGGTAGGCTAGAGAGAAGTTAACTTAAGTAGGATTCCCCGTAACCCAAATTCCCATCCATTATCATAGTATTATATGTTGAGTGGCGGAACTCAACACCGCTTTTTGTCTTATTTAAATATAAGACTTATTTAAATATAATCATGCCGCGAGCCGAAGTCGAAACCAAATCATCACGTTTAATTATCATTCATCCTTTCTGAAAAAGTCGACAGTCATTTACCTGCTACTTGACAGCACTCTCAACATATTCTTGATAGCAAATATATATATATATATAGATATATATATATATATATATATATATATATATATATATATATATATATATATATATATATATATATATATTTATATATATATATATATATATATATATATAATATATATATATATATATATATATATATATATATATATATATATATATATATATATATATATATATATATATATATGTATATATATATATATATATATATATATATATATATGTATATATATATCTATATATATATATATATATATATATATATATATATATATATATATATATATATATATATATATATATCCTAGTCAGGATAATCGGTTAAAAAATCAATCTAAATAATTAATCGAGTATTTGTCCTTCAATATATCGACATAATCGGTACCATGCACATGTACATATAAACAACAAAGGTATAACGAACAATCTAATGTGATTAAACTACATCGCATTCAACATTTTCGTACAAAAGTTTCGTTATTTTACAGAAGCCTTTTATATTATTATGTATTTGTACACAAATTTAACCGGAAAATTTGTCTATACAGATATTTTTTACCGGCAATTCTATATAATTGAATTTTCTATACAATATCGCGTCAATGTATACAATGCCTAATTTAGTTAATGTATGACATAATGACGATGCTGAAGTGGGAAACGGAAGTGAAACGGAGTGTATTAACACTAAGTTCCCAAGTTCCCTCTGCCTACCCTGCCATGTGCGGGATACAGCGTGAAGCTGAGTGAGGGAGTATGTTAAATGTTATACTTTGCCTAGGTATTTCATACAATGACGAATGCATCGACATAGGTAGTAAATAAACGTGTTGTGACGTGATTACTTGATTGCATTTCTTTATTTAGTCCTTACATATGTACTAATTACTAGATCAGCTACAAATTTAGGGAGCTTTTAGTGCCGGTAAGGCTAGGCTAGTGACCAATTTTTTTCTCTCTACCCTCCCCTAACTTGAACATGAAAACCGCCTAATAGAAGATCTATATATTTTACACAATGCTGGAGAGGCAACTGTTGAATATAATGTAATGAAAATAACTTAAGTTAAAATAATTGTCTCCACATGGAAAATATACAAAAAAATAACTTATTGGACTCTGATTGTCTATGCGTTTGTACGCGCTTAGTCTCGGAAAATGCTAACCAAATTCAAATGCAGTTTAGTCCGTTGGTCCATTTCACCCTTGCATCTACGAGTATACATTGAAAGTTAAAGTTGAAAATGTTACAACAGTTTTGTCGATCTTAATATTTTTAATTTAAAAAACGATTTAAATAAAACAAACACTAAATGCTGAGGAAAGTGGTCAAAATATAATAGTGAAAACTGCATTAAAATCCGGTTAGTCGTAGTTCTGTGACTAGCCCGTACTAACAAACATACAAACATACAAACACAACAAATTAAAAAAAAACACTATATGCTCATTACTTTAGTAAACGTACCTATATTTTTTTATATATATTTCAGCTTGCACTATAAAAGTGTTTTTTTTTTTTAATTATTATTTTCTAAACGTCTTGTACTTACACAGAGAAATCTTAAATAACAGCTTGTATTTAATACATAACTCACTCACTCAGCTTCACGCTGTATCCTGCGCACGGCAGGGTAGGCAGAAGGAACATCAGAGCCTAGTGTTAAGACACTCCATTCCACTTCCGTTCCTCACTTTCCGCCGAATTTGAGGCATTGTGTGTTGAGTGGCGGAACTCAACGCCGCGCATTGCCTTGCACCAGAGGGAAGATATGAAAACATTAAATATTCAAATTGAAAATATAACATATTTCATTTCCTCGAGTGGGGATCGAACCCACAACCCGTCGGTTACAGTCACACGCTTGTGCCGCTGCGCAACGACAGGAATTTAACATATAACAATCTAAATATAAAGTTATTGAAGCCAATGCGGCAGAGGGGTATGCTAATATCGTCGATATTGACTCCGAACACGAACTATGGAATAATTTCAAGTATTATGTTACGAAAAAAAACAACTTATCTAATTTTTAAGCCCCGACATGAAAAGAGGGGTGTTATATGTTTAACTTGTCTGTCTGTTTGAAGTACTGTAGCTCATAAATGAATGAACCGACTGAAAAGTCTTGTTTCACTATCGCGGTGATGTTTAGCTATGTTATAAGAAAATTGTGACTTTTTTTTAATGGAAAAGTCAAGGCAAACGAGCGTACGGGTCACTTGACTTGTAAGTGATCAGCCCGATCTACGACCCCTTGTAATACCAGACGAGGTAGATGCAGTTTTTAAAGATGGATTCTACAGATACTTTTTTTTTTCTGTGTGAATCTGCAACCAGTCCCAGAACTATAAGCAGATTTGTTTGGAGGTTGAGTTCTACAGACACTTGACGCGTAGAAGGAAGAAACATAACAACCAAAAGACGAATTTTCCTAACTATAATATACGTAGCTTTTACTGCGGCTCCGCCTACATTGTTGAAATGAAATAAGTAACAGTTGATAGATTTTATGAGAACGATAACTCTGACTGCAGATACAACGGGCTACATAGAAACTATTAAAGTGCACTTTAAAAGGTAAATATATAATTACGTCAATTATGATTTTTGCATACGGAAATTGTCAAGTCCAGCCAGATATATTAACATTTTTAATTTTTTCTCCATCAATATAGGTTTAATAGTTATGTAGTAAAAGCTAGTTTATCTGAAATTCAACCACAACAAAGTAGTTCCGGAGATTAACCGGCTCAACCAAACAACCTATTCCTTTTTTTATAATATTAGATAATTTCATCTGTATAATTCAGTGGCAAATATCATATAAATTTTACATAGTAGCCGTGTGATTCCGGCTTAGAATAGGATCATCCTGGTACTGATGGTGTCGTAAGAGGCGACTAAAGGACACGTGTGGGAGAGTCACGTTGTCAGATAATGGGAAGACTTGACCAGATTACTACCACCCCCGGCATTTAAAACCGGCGTTAAGTAGTGGCTTTGGCCACTGCGTTTCGCATTGGGTAATGCCGGGCCCCGGTGCCCATACACCTTAAAGGCCGGCAACGCCTGTAGCTCCTCTGGAGTTACACGAGGTCGTGGACGACGGTGATCACTTACCATCAGTTGACTAGTACGCTCGTTTGCCGTGTCTTGTCCATAAAAAAAAAGAAAAAAAAGTTGTACATATTATTTTTATAGGTATATTAAATTAGACTTACCTCGCCTCCATCTTGCTGCGCGTTACATTTGCTGATGTTCAGAGTTCCAGATATGAAGTCATTTTGTACGTCGACGATGAGGAACGCGCTGACTGGGCGTACGATCTAAGCAGTAAACGAAATGTTGTGATAAAAATTGCTAATTCTTAACATTTTTCTATATGGAAATAAAAAGATTCCAAAATAATGCAATGATTTCGTTTTTAGCTTAAGGTAGTCAGAGCGAATCTGGGAACCTTGTGTTAAGGCGGTCCGTTACGTCTAAATGACAGTACGTTCCTAAAATTGGTTCATCCTAAAATTGGTTTTCAATACCATGTAATATATGGGGGCGTAAGTAAAATTAAATTTATAAATTCCTATGTATAACAGGGTAGACAGAGGGAACCTAGTTTCCAGATACTTAATTCCCTATTTTCCATCAAATATTCAAGATATTGCGATATGTATGGTAGAAGTAAACGCCGCGTATTGTCTGGTACCCTCAGCTAACAAATCAAAACAATTACTTTCCCCAACTGGATATCGAATCTGCAATCCACACATTTACATTTGCTGTGGAGATTCCTACAATTAACATAAATTATTGAAGCCTGTCATGGCGCAGTGACACGAGCGTGTGATGGTAGCCGACAGGGTTTGATTTCCACTCGAGGAAATTATATTTTTAATGTTTTCAATTTAAATATTTAATGTTATCGCCATTTCGCTCTGGTACAAGGCAAAACGCGGCGTTGAGTTCCGCTACGCAATGCCTCAAAGTCAGTGGAAAGTGGGGAACGGAAGTGGAATGAGTGTCTAAACACTAGGTTGCCAAGTTCCCTCTGCCATGTGCGGGATACAGCGTGAAGCTGAGTGAGTGAGTGAGTAACATAAACTACTTACAACTTTAATCCAATGGTTCCAGCAAAAAGTAAACTCCTCCTTATCTATGAAGCCGTCATTATTTTTGTCGAACACCTGGAAGATATGATGCGCCCTTTCCTCCGACAATGGGTATATGTGGCCTTTGTCGTTGCGGAACAGAGCCTTGCAGATTAGCCGGAACTCGTCGAGATTCAATTGACCGTCACTGATCACAAAAGAAATAAATTAATAAAGGTGTCATGGTACAGCGTTTGTCCTTAAAAGAGACGGTAGCAGCTTCGATTCTTATTAAAACTATTATCATAATTTACATTCATTTCTTCGCTCTGGTAATAAGGCAAAGCGCGGCGTCGACTTCCGCCACTCACCACGCAATGCCTCAAATGCGGCGGAAAGTGGGGAACGGAAGTGGAACGGAGTGTCTTAACACTAGGTTCGTTCCCTCTGCCTACCCTGCCTAGTGCGGCATACAGCGTGAAGCTAAAAAATTATCACGCTCCGGTGACAAGACGAAACGCGGCGTTGAGTTCCGTCATGATACGGAGTATTTTAACTAAAGTTTCCCTTTGACTTCTGCTTATTGTTTTGTTTAAAAACACGAGCATGAACTCCCATATGTTAGTTGATGGTAGGATATAAACGTTACGTTACGGACATAAGAAAGACGTTTGTGTGTTAAAGGTTATTATCTAATTAACGATTTCATAAATGATAACACGCCTTGGGAATAAAATGCTCGATCCAGGCTATTTCAAATGTATCTTTGTCAATTATAATAATATACTGTAAAGTTTTGATTAAAAAAAAACGACACGTCCCGCTGAGTCACTTGGGCCGGTTCTTCTCAGGTCTGAGGCAGTAACTTTAGCGAACTGATGGTAAATTATTTGACGTTCATAAAACGAAGCTTGTAACTTTTTATTTTGAGTAAAAATATTTGGATTGAAACTTGCTATTTTTTTTTACATAATGTCCCGGTCTCCCGAAACAAAGTCATGAAAACAACGTAACTCTCTTGTATTTCTTCTCTCTTTGTGTCTCTTACTGTAACCTGTGTATGTGTCTACAATACAAATTTTTATTCATCACAAAAATATTTTTCCTACCTACCTACATTGGACTCGAAGCCCTTACATCTGGCAATTATATGAACTTAGTTAACAGAAAAGTTTCTTATTAAAAAAATCTATTAAAATTAACTATACAGTTTCTTTTTTATTACTTATTTCAGCGGAAAGCTATATTGCGCACATTGCATGGTGTTAAGACACTCAGTAGCGAATCTCAACGCCGCATTTTGCCTCAAATAATATTATAAGTTGCGATTTAAGCTTTTGGTAATACGGCAAAACGCGGCGTTGAGTTCCGCCACTCAACACAATGCCTCAAATTCGGCGAAAAGTGTGGAACGGAAGTGGAACGGAGTGTCTTAAAACTAGGTTCCCGGGTTCTCTCTGCCTACCCTGCCTCGTGCGGGATACAGCGTGAAGCTAAAAAAAAATGAGCTTTTGGTTTTTGCTTTGTTTTTAAAGTATTGTTGTTATTACAGTTTTTATCTAGATAATGTTTTTTTACATTATGGTAAGTAAATGAATAAATTGCACATTTCCGCATTTAAAAAAACTTAAGCTTTTAAGAAGTTAATTTTGCATTTGTTTTTTTTTTTTTGTTTTGCTGCAGACATTAAGTTTGTACGTCTTTTATCATCTTTTGCGCGTATTTATATGTTATGGATTTTTTATAACCAACGTAAAAACAAGGGTCTGTGTGTATAGTTAATAAGATCTTTGGAATTATTATACATTTTAAATAATATCAACTTAGTAATATTATTATCAACTGAGTATGCAATAAAGTATTTCAATATATCTTTGTGTAACAATTAGAAAATATATCATACAGACAACATTAAGATAAGGCATTTTAAAGATCTTAAAAAAAACGAAAACGAAAAAACATTCGTTTGGTGACAAGTGAAATAAATATCTTCAAATTCACTCACTCACTCACTCAGCTTCACGCTGTATCACGCACATGTCAGGGTAGGCAGAGGGAACCTGGGACCCTGATGTTAAGACACTTTGTTCCGTTCCTCACTTTCTGCTGAACTTGAAGCAATGAGGGTTGAACGGAGGAACTCAACGCCGCGCCTTGCCTTGTTACCAGAGCGAAGAAATGAAAACATCACATATTTAAATAGAATATATTAAATATCTCATTTCCTAGAGTGGATTCGAACCCACAACCTGACAGTCCTTCAAAATTAAAATGGAAAATTAATTATTCATTTCTAAACTAACTCTTTTAGAAAACATTAACGTACAAAATAAATAAAATAAATTACAAATTTATATAATTTTTTTAACATACAAAATTGACATCACGATTTCTCGAAAGTATTATTCATTAATAATATTTTTTTCAGTTTCACGCTGAATCCAGCACATAGCAGAGGCCGAGTTGGAATTTCGAGTTAAGTCGCTCCGTTCCCATTAAAACACTTCCGTTGCCTACATTACTCTGAACTCTTCAGGCATTGCGTGTTGAGTGGTAAACCTCAACACCGGGCGTTGCCTCGTTATAAGTGGAAGGAAATGAAAATTTAAAATATTTGGGAATCGGAGTTTAGAGCTCCTGTAAAACTGACTTAAATAATAATATTTGTTTTTGCAGCTTCACGCTTCAAACACGGTAGGGTAGGCAAAGTAGGCAAAGGGAACTTGGAAGCCTAGTGTTCCCTTCCAATACCAACTTGGAGTGGCGGAATTCAACGCAACACTTAAATTTAAAATATAAATATATACATTTAATTTCATTATAATATTTAACATAAATAATATGTAATTTCATTTGTAAATATTAAATATTTAACATTTACGAACAGGGATCGAACCCAGAACCTGTCGGTTACAGTCACACTCTTGTGCCGCTGCGCCACGACAGGCCTCAATAACAATGTATTTAAGTACCTACCGTCACAAAAAATCACGCGCAATAAAAATCGCTCAATGCAAATACGATTCACGTTTAACAATTTAATTCTTAAATTTCATTAAACAATAACATATAAATAACTAAGATTAAATTAGTTAACATAAATTATAAATACAATAAAATTTTAATTATATTTTTATTATTATTTTTTTATGGTCGATACTCGGCAAACAAGCGTACGGGTCACCTGACCGGTAAGTGATCACCGTCGCCCACGGCCCCGTGTAGCACCAGAGGAGCTAGAGGAGCGTTGCCGGTCTATAAGGTGGATGGGCACCGGGGCCCGGCATTACCCATTGCGAAACGCAATGGCCGAAGTCAATACTTTGCGCCGGTTTTAAATGCCGGGGGTGGTAATGATCCGGTCGAGTCTGCCCATGCGTGTTGTCACTGCTGACAACGTGACTCTCCCATAAGTACTTTAGTCGCCTCTTACGACACCATCAGTACCAGGGTGATTCTATTCTAAGCCGGAATCACACGGATAAATTACTGTATTTATAATGAATATTAACTAAATAATATTCTTTATATTTTGCTAAGATTTTTTTTAAGTAAGCTAATCAGAAATACGAGTATGTCAATGGAGAGAGATACAACCCAGCGCTAGACATTTGTGTTGTTAAACAACACATCTTTGACTACTTACTGGGAAATCTGAGCGACACAATTTGGAGAAAAATATATGATTAAAGTTGTTTTTGTGCAAAGCACGGCGTTCGGTTCCGCTACACAATACACAACGCCTTAAAATATGGCGGTAACTGAGGAAGAGAATGGAGTGTCTTAACGCTAGGTTTCCAAGGTCCCTCTGCCTACCCTGCCTTGTGTTGGATACAGCTTCAAGGTAAAAACAGTTGTTTTTATTCTATATATTTATATAAAATTGGCCTGTCGTGGCACAGTGGCGCAAACGTGTGACTGTAACTTACTGGTTGTGGGTTCGATCCCCACTAGAGGAAATGAAATATATAATATTTTCAATTTAAATATTTAATGTTTCCATTTCTTCGCTCTGGTACAAGACAAAAAGCGGCGTTGAGTTCCACCAGTCAACACGCAATGCCTCAAATTCGGCGGAAAGTGGGAAACGGAAGTGGAACGGAGTGTGTCAAGAATTGTATGATTGAAAATATTCTAATATTTAAATCGAAACTATTAAATATTTCATTTCCTCGAGTGGGGATCGAACTCACAACCTGTCAGTTACAGTCACAAGCTTGTTCCGCTGCGCCACGACAGGCCTCGCCAACTAGTAACACATCATTTAACACTTTGTGTAATTACGCCAAGTGTCTTATTAATTTTGATTATTTAACATTATTTTAATTGTATATAATTTAGACAAATCTGTCGTAATTCAGATAATTTACTTGTCAAGTATTTAAACACTGTTTGTTCTCTTAATATGTGACTCGAAGTGAATATATTTATAACTAGCGCGGCTTCGCCCGCTTCAAATTCACTATTTTATTTACTAGTTAACTACCTTTTTGTTCTAAGAATATTATCACTTTTAAGATATATCTATACATTGAAAAATTTAATTTCAGCTATATTAATGAACACTTGTAACAACTTTGTCGTATTTAATATTTTAGTTTAACGTAACGTTATTATTTATTTGCCAATTTAAATAAACCAAACACTAAATGTTGAGGGAAGGTTGCAAAAATATAACAGTTAGAACTGCATTTAAAACTGGTTATTCGTTTCTGAGATTAGCACGTACAAACGCGCAGACAAACTGATTTTTTTTAACATCTCTTCCATCATCCATGTACAGGTATCGTTTACGGATTAATTATAAGTATTAGTATGTCCAAAATTAGTACGTCGCTGACTACTGCTTCATTTCTTATATTTCAACGTTATACAGTGACACAGAGTAAACGCGATGGTCGTGGTATCGAATCCCACTCGTTGATTTATTTCCATTGCCGTACTCTCTATATTATAATTGCTTTCAATTCAGAACGGAGAGCGGAGTGTCTGTTCATTATCTTCTGTCTTATGTACAAAGTCGACCTTTAATATTGATTTCAAACGCAATAGTAAGTGTATGAGATGTAAACAATGTAACGTACTAGTAACGTAGATAAAATGTAAATTATTGAAAAAATAATAAACAAATGCGATATCGGCCACGTTCATTTATTTCGTCATAAATATTGGTCACTTTACACAGTTAAAATGTTCAATATATGAAATGAATATATATATATATATATATATATATATATATATATATATATATATATATATATATATATATATAATATATATATATATATATATATATATATATATAATATATATATATATATATATATATATATATATATATATATATATATATATATATATATATATATATATATATATATATATATATATATATATATATATATATATATATATATATATATATATATATATATATATATATATATATATATATATATATATATAATATATATATATATATATATATATATATATATATATATATATATATATATATATATATATATATTATATATATATATATATATATATATATATATATATATATATATATATATATATATATATATATATATATATATATATATATATATATATATATATATATAAATATATAAGGAGAGGTTCTACCATGGTAGATATTATCAAATCTGATACCAAATTATTAAATATATTTTATTTATATATTCAACTCAACTCAACTTCAAGTGTTAAGACACTCCGTTTTGTTTCCCACTTGCCACCGAATTTGAGGCATTGCCACTGAAATTGGGGCATTGCGTGTTGAGTGGCGGAACTCAACGCCGCGTTACCAGAGCGAAAACATCATAATATTAAATATATAAATTATAATATTAAATATATAAAATATGAAATACATATTTCATTTCCTCGAGTGAGAATCGAACCCCAACCTGTTGTTTTACAGTCCCACGCTTGCGCCCTTGCGCCACGACAGAAACATTTTACTAGTTTCTGAATTAATATGCGGTTGTTTTGAGTTCTATTCCCAAAAGGGGTATACAATACGAAAACGCGGCGTTATGTTCCGCTACGTGTGTGAAAGCGACGACAGAATAAATATGACTGCGAATTTCCATTTGTATCTATCGCATGTTTTACCTAATGAAATTAAATTATACATTTAATTAGATAATGAAAACTATTTAATATTTTTTGCATATGTTTCAATTAAAATTTATATAGAATTAATAGAACTGACTCCTTAATTATATTAAATTTTTCTCAAGTGACTATAATAATATTAAGATTTATTTTTACACTGTATTCTCTACTTTAATTATGAATTCCAGCCACTGCTTGTCAACTTGCAGAAGTCTTATAAGCCTGAGGCCTGTCGTGGCAAAGCGGCACAAGCGTGTGACTGTAACCAACAGGTTTGATCCCCACTAGAGGAAATGAAATATTTAATATTTTCAATTTAAATATTTGATGTTCTCATTTCTTTACTCTGGTACAAGGCATAATACGGTGTTGTGTTCTGCCACTCAACATGCAATGCCTCAAATTCGGCGCAAAGTGGGGAACAGAGTGTCTTAACAGTGGGTTCCCAAGTTCCCTCCGCCTACCCTGAAATGTATGGGATACAGCGTGAAGCTAAGATATAAGTGAAAATGAAATGCACAACCATTTCTTTGATTCCATTATCACTACAATACACCATGACAGTGTGAAATAAATATATTTAATCATTACAAAACATAAAAAAGGATAGTCCTATTATTGAGTAAAAAAAATGTTTATTAATCATTACATATACCATATTTATAGTAAAATGATTTACTTCCTTATTCTTATCTTAAGTGTTTTTTAGTTTTGTCTGATAATACTTTTCAAATGTAAATTGTTATATTTTTTTTTATATAAAGTTAATAAGAAATACATCTGAATTATACCCATTGTTCTAAAAAGTGTTATAGTGAATGGTCTCTTTTCTACAACAAGGTGAGCCGTAGTAATAAAAAAATAATCTTAAACAGTTATTTATTGATTAATGTATAAAATTGATAATAACTCTATTTGTTTTTAGACATGCTATATATTGTGCAAGTAATTAAATCATGCTGTTTACATGTATGTAAACAGCAAGTGTTTATTTCAACCTTTTAAATTTTATTATAACGTTGACTTATCAAGAAAAGCAACATTTTATTTTAAATCTATTTTATGACTCTATTAATGTAATAATTTTAAACTTACAACAATTGAAACTTGTGGAAAACAGTGTCTATAAAAAGTTATAAACAAATAAGAAGATAAATTTATTTCTAGTATGTACTTTGATATCCGTACCCAAAAACTTTTTAATTGCTGCTTAATTTTTTATAAAATAATGAAATTAGTCAAAACCAGGAGAATAATAGAATATATTAAATACATTTAAATATTTTTCTATGAAAATAAATTGAGAACTATGGAACTTATATTGCATCCAACATACCCATCTTTGTCAAAGGTTTCATAGCAGGCGTCCATATCGAACAAGCAGTTTTCGTAGTCTAAACAGTCGTTAGCAACCTCCGACATCGTTGGTTGGATCGAACTGAATCCCCAGCCGGAACTGCTCTCTCTTATAAGGCGCTCAAGCATTGTTGCGCGAGCACTTTACAACTACAACTTAAATTGTTATATACTACACAATAAACACTGTCTTTTACACTAGAACGTAGCTATAGTTACCGGCCGTACTCTATATATCCAATAGTTACTTTTAATTTATTTCATAGTTACATTTTCATTTATGAAATTGTGTAATTCATGATTCACGGCTAATAAATACACCGGTTGAAAATTACTGAATATCGATAATAGCACTATATCGATTTCAAAATGTTGACATTTCACAGGTTACTGCTATATGGTATTGATATGAAGATAACAAAAATAAAATAATATCATCAGCCATATAATTTCAGTTTAAATTATACATTTTACTATTCGATCTTAGAAATACAAATCTTGTAATTTAAATTATTTTTTAAGTGATTAAGTCGATTATTAAAAGTCGATTCTATTCTATTGTCATTTTCATTATGTCATAATTGACAGAAAATACAAGGTCAACTTGAAAGGTTAGTTTTGACGTAATATAAGATGCTTCATTGGACGTAACATTGAAAAGATAATTTATAATGAAAATTATGAAATAAAATTTAAAAATAATAAATCACATGTTTGTTTGCTTGTAACTTTTTAAGAAAAGATAAATTAACTATATATATAAAAAGAATAAATAAAATTTCAAGAGCCTATACCCAATCCACTCAAAAGAAAGAAACAATTTTAATGAACTAATTACGCTTCATTGTTTTTAATTAATGTACGGAACTATAAAATCTTAGTGTTATATCACAATTTTAAAATTGTTACCACAGACTATAAAATATTTTTTTATAATAATAAACGTCAAATTTCAGGGACAAATTGTAACCGCATTTGTGAATAAAGAATAGCGGCGTTATTCGGTAACATATAGTGCTTAGTAAACTATAAATACAACATTTACGCAAGTTATACATAAATACAATTTTGGAGAACATTGTGACTATCAGTTTATGTTACTAACTATTACGTGAGTTGTCTATTTTGGCCGCGTTTTTTAATCGCGGTTAGTGTGGGTAAAATGGTGATAGAAAAAGTACACGGCTTGCAAGCTACAAATATTTCTTTAAATGAACGTTTTACTATACTCGCGTCAACCGCTCCCATAGGTCGTGTAACAAAACCACGACGGCGGTCTTCTGGGCTTTTCGTACACGACCAAAATATAAATAATCGTGCTCTTATTGAACGAATAGCACAACATTTTGGTCAGCATGCTAAAAAGGTATTTTAAAGTATTTATCTTTAGTTGAAATGTGTGTTGCTAGATTTTTTAACTTGACTTCATGATTATTTACATTTTTTTGTTGACTGAATTTTGTCTAATATTATAGCAAGCAGTAAGACAGCGTCTTGGCTTGCCTGGCTTGAGGAGGTTCGGCAGCGAGGGTAGCTTAGCTGGACTTAGGCGTTCAAATAGTTTCAACAACTTGAACCAAAGGAATGCTACAAAAAGAATCCCCTGGAGGCAATCTAACGGTAACTTAAGGTGGGTATTTTGCTTTGAATTATTTTATCTCTTTTATACTCATTTTTTCTTATTATGATCTTTTTTTTTTTAATGAATTATACAGTTATACAATGAAAGTTCTGTTTAAATAGTTTCAGTTCAGTTCAGTTTCAATAATTCTTAAATACATATAAATGTTTAAATATGTATGATACTGTAGATATAAGCAAGCACAGCATCGTACAGGCCCACTTGAGTGATTATTTTTTCATTTCCTCTCTGGTAAGTTTGAAAACATTAGTTTTGTCGTGTGAAGCTAAATATATTTGTATATCTTTCAGTCGATCAGTGTCTTTCAACAACTTATCACAAGGCATGTGGCGTGGTCGTGGCTTCAGGCGTAGGGGAGGACGTATGGGACTTGTTAGGGGAAGGATGAGGTAGGCATATGATTTTTCCTACATTTCTGGGTAAAATGTTTTTGGTTTACCATATTATTAAATAATTGTATTGGCTAAAATATTTTTGTGGTCAGCGTTTTATTTGTCTTTTGCTTAATGTAATTTTTATATGTGCATTATCTTTTATTATAGAAAAATTCAATAATTATTTTCAAAAGTGTGTTGCGGTTATAAATGTACACATTCTGAAAATCAAACAATTCTAAAATAATTATATTATTAAATTGTAATATATGTTATAAAATAATTAAAGTGAAGTAAGTTAAGTTTTACAAAACATACTAATTTGAACAGTGTGAGGGAAGATAATTATATATTTTCCACTTTCTGTTGAATTTACCGCATTGCGGGTTGAGTAGCGGAACTCAACACTGCGCTTTACATTGTGACCAGACCAAAGAAATGGAAATATTAAATATTTAAGTTTCTCAAGTGGGGATCGAATTTCTCTGTCACATTTACAGTCACTTGCTTGTCATGCTGCACCACGAGGCCACTTTGATTAATATTAAATCTTTTTGATTCAATATGAAGAATAGATTGATCTATGATTTAATTTTATTGCTTTACAATTTTTGTATGGAGATAATGGCACAACTTTTTTAAATTAAATATGTGATATTGTTATCAGTACCAAAGATGTAGGCGTACACTATATATATATGAACACTCATACAAACGTAAAGTTCAGCATATACCTTGTGGACTGTATGTAAATTTAAATTTACCACCATTTTTTTACAGACCCCGCGGCATCAATCGTCAACATTTAGTGCGTAACCAGCAAAGGGGCAAACGACGCATGATGGGAGAAACGGGAGGGACGCGGGGCAGAGGGGGTTTGAGAGGGAGGGGGAGGGGGAGGGGTGAGTCTTATCTTTTTTTATTTAAAGGAAAGTTTTAATTTTTCAGTGTACATCAGGAAAGGCAGAGAGATTTTTGTATTCAAAGATTATAAAAGACTTTCCTCGGGCAGCAAGTCAAAACGCGGCGTTGAGTTCCGCTAGTGAACACGCAATGCCTCGAATTCGGAAACTAAATGTCTTAACACTAGGTGACTAAGTTATCTTTGCTTATCCTCTAACCCAAAAAAAAATATGATTACACTTATGTGTTATCTATTTATTATTTTTTAAAATTAATTTGTACATTGAACGACTCTCATATCATTAAGATTTTCCCACTTATATTTGAACCTCCATATAATAATATAATATATTAATTTTAAATGAAACACTTTTAAACGGATTAATCGCGTATATTGAACGGTAAACATTTTTGGGAAACCCGACGTTTCGAACACTTTACAGTAGTCTGTGGTCACGGGTAGACTTGGTGAGTCTACCCGTGACCACGGACTACTGTAAAGTGTTCGAGACGTCGGGTTTCCCAAAAATGTTTACCATTCAATATACGCGATTAATCCGTTTAAAAGTGTTTCATTTAAAATGTATAACAATCGCGAAAATCAAAGACATTATTATAATATATTAAGTTATAATTTTCTCTATGTTCCAGGCCGCGGCGTCCAAAGACAACAAAAAGTGGTACCAACCAAAGAAGAGCTAGATCTACAGTTGGACCAATACATGGCCAGCACTAAAACAGCATTAGACAAAGAATTAGAGAATTACATGAAAAATGCCATGGAAATGGAATAAATGTAATTGTTTTTTAAGGACTAAAGTGTTTTTTTTATGTAAAGGACAAGTGTTTTTTTGTGTATGACTAAAGTGTTTTCTTTTTGAGCTTGAAAAGAAGTGTTAAGTGTAATTTTTTTTTTTTAATTTATTTTTGTTTTTTTTGCATAATGGTAAGTATTTTTTTTTTTGGATATTGTTTTTTTTAAGTTTTCTTAGTTCTTAGTTTTTGATTGTAGCTATATATGGGACTAGGGATGTCGTATTTCAGTTTTTTTTATTAAAAAGCATTATAATAACATTGTTGGTAAATAACTTTTATTTCTTTTGACATCCCTATCTTTAAATCATAATTATTTTTTTTTGTAAATAATTGATTTTCGTATAATACAAAGTTAAATATATATTTTTACCTCAAAATAATATACATATATGTAATAATCTGTCCTTGAATGTGTAATTCTTTATAAGTACATTATTAAAAGTGTTGATTAACAATTTGAGAAGAATGTTTTTTTTTTGCTCTAAAATAATAACTAACTAGAAATAATAAAGGCAGCTTCATGCTTTCCTCCATAGAGTAACTATATCCAGGGAAATAAAAATTATTAAAAATTAAATTAAAAAGATTAAACTTACCTGAGTAAGAATTGAACCCCTGACCTTCCCATTTACAATCTGACATTGCGCCACTACTCTATGAGGGTCCTAATTATTGAACCTAATATTAAAAGTTTTTTTTTAATAGGTAAACCCAAATAAATGTCTGTAATATCAATAGTTATAGATGTAAGAAAATAATTTTGATTTTTATTAAAAGAAAAGTACTCTGTCTAGTTTGTAAGCATATATATATATTTAAAAAAAATGTGTAAAATAAAATACTATATTTTAATATTATATATTGATACAAGTTGGCTTTACAAAACAATATCTTTTCTGTAGAAATTTGAAACATTCTTAGTTCTTAGCCCTTACCAAGGAACTTAGTGGTTGATAAGCCATAAATATTGTTTTTTTTTTTTTAATATTATTTTAAATTCTATTCTATTCTTCTAAACTTTATTAAATGAGTCAATATTGAACCCGCAGTTATCGCACTTACAGTCAAATTGTGCCACAAGTATTAAGTACTTTATATTTTTGCATTGACTTAAAGTTCAAGAGTCAATGAAATAGCTCATAGGTACAATCTCCACACGAGGAAATGAAACATTTAATATTTTCATTTCTTAGTTCTGCCAGAATGTGGCGTTGGGTTCCGCGCCTCAACACTCAACGCCTTTAAATCAGCGAAAACTGATATCAATGAAAACAGAGTGTCTTAACACTAGCTTCCCCATTTCACTCTGCTTGCTTAGCCATATGTATACTTTTAAAATGGTTTCTCAATATGGTTATATGGAACTGAGAGAATAATTGGTTTTTCATTTCGTTTTACATCAATTTTCATAGTAATGTTGTGTCTAACTATATATATATATATATATATATATATATATATATATATATATATATATATATATATATATATATATATAATATATATATATATATATATATATATATATATATATATTATATATATATATATATATATATATATATATAGTATATATATATATATATATATATAGATATATATATATATATATATATATATATATATATATATATATATATATATATTATATATATATATATATATATATATGTATATAATATATATATATATATATATATATATAATATATATATATATATATATATATATATATATATATAGATATATATATATATATATATATATAGATATATATATATATATATATATATAATATATATATATATATATATATATTTATATATATATATATATATATATATATATATATATATATATATATATATATATATATATATAGTATAATATATATATATATATATATGTATATATATACCTATATATAAAATACTTGATAACATATAATTATGTCTACATACAAATTTGTGTAATTTGATTTCAACATTTTATGTTATTTCACTTTGATAAATGTAAATAATTAACTGTAAGAGATACTTTTGTTCTAATAAAACTTTTTTCTATAATGTTGTCTTTTATGTACAATATATGGCTTTCCTTTTTTTCTTTACGCTGATTCCTGCACAGGGCGGGGTAGGCAGAGGGAACATGGGAACCTAGTGTTAAGACATCCCGTTCCATTCCCTAATTTCCGCCGGATTTAAGTTGTTGAGTTTTGGAACTCAACGCCGTGGCTTACCTTGTTACCAGAGCGAATAAATGAAAATGTTAAATGTTTAATTACCTCAAGTGGGGATCAAACCCACAACCTGTCGTCGTACAGCCGTTTGCTCGTATACTAGTGGTGGACTTTATGATCATTTTAATATTTCTTTCATTATTTTTTTTGGTTTGGCAGAGGGAAATGAAAACATTAAAAGTCTTTTGTATCGAGCGGATATCGAATCTATCAAAATCATGCTTACAGTCAATCACTTCAAGGCTTCTAGGAAAATTAAAATATTTTTTCTGCTTTCCGTTGTATCCCGCATATGGCAGGGTAGGCAGAGTGAACATAGGAACATACATTTCGAGTGTCGGAACTCAACGCCTTGCCTTGTTACCAAAGCGAAGAAATGAATATATTAAATATTTAAATATTAAACATATTTTATCGAGTGGGGATTGACAACACAACCACCGCCATGCCTTCACCCAAGACAATTTTGTTTTTGTTATATCCATAAAAATAATGATGAACCTCCATCAGGCAGACATAAAAATCTTGTGTTAAGATACTCTCTTTCTCTATCCACCCAAATTTGAAACATGACACATATATTAAGCGGCGCTCAGCTCCGTAAACAATACAAAGATTTTTTTTTAGTATGAAATCTTAATTAATTTTTATTATAAAACAAAATCGGTAATCCAGTTACTTTACATAATAACTAATAATTTCAACGTGAATTAAAAGGTGATTCAACTTGGATTTCAAAGTCATTTTTCCTTTTTTGAATAACCTCAATTTTAAAATAAAAATAACTTTTTGTTAACGAAAAGCCTGATTAGTCAGTATTATGTATAACGCTCGGAAATACCTTCTTTTGGCTGAATCATAAAAAGATAATAAAAGTATGGGCAGAGTTTAACGACCTTTATCGTTTCGCGAAATCACTTTTATAGACGCGTTGATGTCTAATATATGGCTTTTTCGATAGATTGAGTATTTTTATTTAGCTTTATATTATCTCACGCCCATGGCAAGGTAGGTGGAATATGAGTTTGTTGGCCACATTGGGCCGAATTTTGGGATTGCATGTTGAGTGGCGAATACAACACCGCATTTTATCTGGTTACCAGACAGAAGAAATGACAATATTATATATCTCATGTTTTGGAATCAGAAACCACAAGCAGTCACGCTTAAGATGGCTTTGGCGCTTTTGTCTCTGCGCCACGGCAGCCCGTATTGAGTAAATTAACGAAGTGATATTCAGCTTAACGCTGTATCCTGCACACAGCAGTGTAGGCTAAGGGAACTTGGGAACCTAGTGTTAAGACACTCCGTTCCACTTTCGTTCAATGCCTTCCGCCGAATTTTCGGCATTGCGTGTAGAGTGATGGGACTCAACGCCGCGCTTTGCCTTGTTACAGAAGACATAAAAACAATAAATATTTAATTTGAAAATATTAAATATTTCATTTCCTCGAGTGGGGATCGAACCTACAGCCTGTCGTTTAAATTCACACGCATAAGCCGCGCTGTGCCACGACAAGCCATACTGAGTAAATAATTAAACGATAAAATGAAACATTGTGAACTTTTTCAATTCCTCTTGTAAAATAGACCTTTGAGTTGAGGTTTGACTCACAATATGCAATATCTTACATTCCGACGGAAAATATTGGATATAATATCTTTACGCTAGATTTTTCTGACTATACTTAGTGCGACTGTAACTCGATGTCCTGATGTCCTCGATGAACTGCATCGAGTCCGTAATTCTTTTATGGGTCAGGGTGTACGCTTTTACAATAGGATCCCAGAAAACGTCAGAGAATTTTCTATCTCACAATTTAAGAAAGTTGTGAAAAGACGTTTGTGTGTTAAGGGTTATTACCGAATTAACGATTTTATAAAAGATAACACGTCTTGGGATTGAAACGCTCCCTCCAGGCCATTTCAAATGTATCGTTGTAATTTATATCTAATAATATTATGTAAATTATATAAAAAAAAATAAATTGTCGTATTGGATCAAGTAGAGGAAGTAAGTGAAAGCGAACATATCTATTTACACTCGGGACCTCACCTCCAATAACCATAACATATCTATACTTATTAATAAATTTAACTGATCGCTGTCTGTACATGGAAGATATACTAAAATTATTTAGACTTTTATTAAAGAAATAGAGCCCGAAATAGTGTTTTTAAAAAAATTATTATTATTTTTGCCTGTTTGTCTGTTCGCTTGTACCCGCTAATCTCAGAAACGGCTGACCAGATCAAAATACATTTCCCTATTAAATGTTGGTAATCGTTCTTCAATATTTAGTGTTTGTTTTATTTATATTGATTGACAAATAAAAAAGTTATTTCGTTAAAATGGCAAGATTTTTTTTTTAAATAATTTAGCTGAATTTTTGTTTTCAATGTATAGATGATATCTTAAAAGTGATAATTTTATTAGAACAAAATAATAACTAAGATTAGTAAAAAATATGGTAATTTAAGCGGGCGAAGCCGCAGGCGAGTAGCTTATATAAACTTAATTTCAGCTTATTTTATGTTAGATAAAGTATATACAACGTATTACAGTGTCAATTTTCTTTTTCTCTCTCTCTCTCTCAGCTTCAGGCTGTATCCCGCACATGGCAGGGTAGGCAGAGGGAACTTGGGATGCTAGTGTTAAGACATTCCGTTCCACTTCCGTTTCCCAGTTTCCTCCGAATTTCGAGGCATTGCCTGTTAAGTGGCGGCCGCTTTTTGCCTCATACCAGAGCGAAGAAATGAAAACATTAAATATTAAATTGAAAATATTAAATATTTCATTTCTTCGAGTGGGGATCGAACCCACAAGCCTTCGGTTACAGTCACACATTTGTACCACTGCGCCACGACAGGACTGTTTCTTTTTTAACATAATATTATGTATTTATATTGTTTCTTAATTATATTTATAATCAATTTTGCTATTTATTTTAAAACTTCTGTTGGCGCGCATCTATAACAATGCTTATCCAGAAAACATAAAAAAAATATTGTACCAGGATTTGAACCTGTACAAGTACTCAGTAAAAACGAATTGGAAAATAATTGAAGTACAGTCTCCAATAATTTTAATTTTAAAAATCAAAAGTTACTTTCCTGTTTGCTTTCCTCATAATGTTGATTTCGTTCGATCGTTTTCATTTCCTACGCTTAGAGCTATATTTAACGGACCAGTCAGTCACCTTTTCCTTTCATAACCAATATAATTATATTATGTATAGGTATATCAAACTTATAAATTGTATTACATGAAAAAAATATATTTTTAACATTTTCTAAAGAACGATTACAATTTATACGTTATCTAAATGAGTATTTTTACAACTTTTTTCTTTCTTTCTTTCTTAGCTTCACGCTATATCCCTAGCGGGGTAGGCAGAGAGAACGGAGCGCCAAACGCTACGGTCTCGGCATACGACTTTCGCCTCGTCCACTGTCATCAACCTGTCTTCATACATGCCCTCCGGGGGGTCCTCATGCTTTTTACGTGACTTTCCTCCAGTATCGTCGATACTGTGTCTTCGAAAGTCAACCGAGTGGTAAGAGAGGGAGAGCCCTCTCTTACCACTCACTTTTCCTTCATAAATGTTTTTTTACCATTTTTTCTTCACTCATTCGCTCGACGTGCCCAAACCACCTGAGCACGTTCTTCTTCATTCTCACTGTGACATCCACGCTAGTACCTGCCATTCTGTGTATCTCTTCATTGGACATGCGATCATATAAACTGACTCAGCATATCCGACGAAGAAATCGCATCTCTACAGTAATCATCTTTCTTACATTCTTCTTCTGTAATACCCACGTTTCGCTGCCGTATAACAGTGTCGATACCAACACTGCATTGCGTTTCGCCGTCTCAACAATGCAGCTAAGGCACCGTTAACTCTGTTACCGGCAGCAATACGCCTTTCCACATCCATTTCGTATCTTCCGTCTCTGCTAAACATACTTCCCAGATATACTACCTCATTCACTTGTTCTAATATGATATATTCTGATTTAGATTTTTGATTTTTGATCTTGCAATCTGTTCTTTCTTCATTTCTTTCAAATACCAGAACCTTCGTCTTAAATTGAAAATATTAAATATTTCATTTCCTCGACTGGGGATCGAACCTAGAACCTGTCGGTTACAGTCACACGTTTGTGCCGCTGCGCCACGACAGGCCTGTCCCGAGATCCCGTGGAGGTACCAACCCCTTAGATCGCTGAAACTGTCAACCGAGCTTTTAAGTCAATATAATCAAAAGATTAGAACATTTATGTATCGTAATGAACACCTATAGGGCCACAAGAAGTAATTTTACAATACAAATATAAGAAAGTGAAAAAGTGATAGATATTTTATAGAAATAAAATCATTCCTAACTTACGTTTGTAGTTGACTTCGTACATAATAGAATATTTAAAATATCAAAAATCCATAACGCAAATAATCTTATAGCTCCTTAACTACTATACATCAAGGCTTTAGATTTTTAGAAATACACTCAGGACAGTTCGAGCTCATTCACTCAAAACCTACGGTACTACAGACAGACATTGCAATCTTAGAACACCCCGTATTTCGTCGGGGATTAGGAATAAATACATACTTCCGCAAATTCAAGTCTTACTTCCCGTTGACCCACAACAATCGAATTGGTATGAAATTCTATTTGGGTATGACAGACTCGCGTTTGACAGGTATTTGTTACAAAGAAATATCTGTCAAACGCGTCGTTTTATACTCTCTGTCTGTACAGTCACAAGCTTCTGCCCCTGGGCCGAGACAGGCCCAGGGGCAGAAGCTTGTGACTGTAAGCGCGACAGCTTGTGGGTTCGATCCTCACTCGAAGAAATGAAATATTTAATATTTTCAATTAAAATATTTAATATGATCATTTCTTCGCCTCTGGTAACAAAGCAAAGGGCGGCATTGACCAACACTCTACACGCTATGTCTCAAATTCAGTAGGCAACGGAACGTAGTGTTTTAACTCTAGGTTCCCAAGTTCCCTTTGCCTACCCTGCCATATGCGGGATACAGCATGGAGCTGAAAAAAAATCTGCCAGTAATATTTGAATTCATTACCATCCACTGCAGTGAGACAAGCAATCTAACCACAATAACATAAAAAATATCCGAATAAAATATCTTACAACACAGTGTCAACATAGTAACTAAAATTTTCTATTATACATTAGTATATAAGTAAGAAAGTGATGTTAATTTTGGCAGAGTATGGCGCGATCAATGGCTTCATTCATCGTCGTTTACAGTCCACATCCCGGCGGGCGAGCTGACCGATTATTTGCTGTCCGTTGAAAATCCACGCAATGAATGTTTAAATTTACAGACGTGACACACAGAGACACAATCTCTCAGCGTTATTGATAGTTTAAAAGAAAGACATGGGAATATTTTTATTTAACAATATTTTTATATAAGAGTATATATAAATCTTTTATAAAAATATTTTGTTGTGGGGTTAGTCAAATGTATCACATAACTCAGCTTCACGCTGTATCCCGCACATGGCAGGCTAGGCAGAGGGAACT
Source organism: Eueides isabella (assembly GCA_019049475.1). NCBI lineage: Eukaryota > Metazoa > Arthropoda > Insecta > Lepidoptera > Nymphalidae > Eueides > Eueides isabella. Next base: position 10,978,712 of record CM032402.1, read on the forward strand.
TGGGAATCTAGTGATAAGACACTCCGTTGGACTTTCATTCTTCTCCTGCTCTCCACTTTCCGCCGAATTTGATGAAATATCCAAAAATGTACAATGATGTGTCACATCATTTTGCTATTTAAATAATTAAAATATAAAAGAGCGAACGTTAAAAATTCAATACGCATATATTATTCACAGGTGTTATAAAATATTTGACCGTAGTATTATTTTTCATATACATCAACTAGGCATTAAACTCAGCACGGTGGCGCATCTACCATTGACAATCTCTACTAAACCAGCCAAGCCCCTTTCTTTCTTTCACCGGCAGTTGGTCTCTATGCGACACGGCGGTCGGTCGCCGCGCCATGCCTTTAGACAGTTGACAGTGAACAGTTTCACAGTGCGCCATGAGGGCCGCGGCTACAGCTCTCCTCCTCATCACCGCGCTTGCGCGTGCGCAGGACGACTCCTTCGCGACATCATTCTTGTCAGGTAAACATCGTAAACGTACTAAATAGGCCACTAATACTGCTCACCCACTTACATACATTAGCCGCGTGCCCGATTGAAATGTGCCGAACTAATTTGGTAAGGAATTTTAAACCGCTACGTTATATGTACGTTGGAATATTTTAACGGCGATCTTCTCGGCCTATATCTCGTATACGATGAGACGTCGCCGTTAAAGCTACGCAAACATATTACATACCACGTAAACAAACTAGTCAAGTGTTGCATTTGGCTGTTTTTACAACTAATCTATATAAAACTTTTCTTATAAGATCTAGATCTAGATCTTCATAGATAGAGCTCAGATCTAGAAATCTTCAACAAAATGTAACAATACGATGTAAAAGGTTTCTCCTTTAATGTATTATTTCAATTAGCATTACAGTTGTACGATAAAATGGAAAGTTAGCAACAAGATTAAAGAACGTGCAAAATTTTTACAACTCTACTTACACAAAATATAAAATGTTCATTTAAATTCTAATCATATAAAAACGTCCATCTGTCAATAAGTAAATAAACTATACAAATATAAAAAAAAAATCAGTTACAAAATTATATCGGTCGTAAAGTAAAACACAGTTATTGGAAATGATATATTTGAAATAGTCTAATTATATACAAATTTATAACGGTAGGTAGAGCTGTGAAGTGAATGAATGTGTTATTATTTTTCTGAACCGCCTGTAGGCGTGCGATGATACTCATAATATATAATGGATTATTATTATTATTTTTTATTATTATTATTATTTTTAAAGCGCGGCGTTGAGTTCCGCCACTCAACACGCAATGCCTCAAATTTGGCGAAAAGTGGGGAACGGAAGTGGAACGGAGTGTCTTGACACTAGGTCCCCGGGTTCCTTCTGCCTACCCTGCCTCGTGCGAGATACAGCGTGAAGCTAATGGAAAATTAATTTTAAAAAATTAAATCACATATTGTAATTAAAAAGTAACCAATTTGCGAAAATAGGCTTTCAAATTTGAATGATAATGAAAAAGAAAAAGCTTTTTTTAATTTCAATTATGTATGTACAATTGCTGAATATTCACAAAGTGTCGCCGTTTGTGAGATGAGTAATATACTAAGTTTAATATAAGCGAGATTTCTAATTCGTAGTTTATGTTTGTATTACAGTTTACTGTTAGACGCTTCTGTGTTCTTATTTCTGAGAATTTGACGCAACATTTATGTAAATTTTTGACAAAATACATTTTTACATATTGTTACCAGACATCCTTTGAAATTTTATTGTAAAATGAATAATGTTTACACACAACTTAGCCATATAAGGGTATTACTAAATTATAACAAGTAAATATATAAATAAATAAAAAAATATTAATTCCTAAATAACACCCTATTTGATCAGTGGTCTTTCTATGTCTCGGAATTCAAACTACGCTTAAGGCAGGTGTAATGTAAAAAGCAAAATCATTAATATAATATACGGTCGAGTATGAATATGGCGTACAAGTAACGGTGCGCTGTCCGTTACTTCTTTAGGTGTTAATACATATTCTATTCTCATTATATTTTTGAGTTAAAGTGGGGATCGGAACTGAAACGAAGTGTTTTGACAGTAGGTTCCCAAGTGCCCTGTCCTGCCATGTGCGGGATACAGCGTGAAGCTGAGTATCATAATTTTTAGATTTCAGTATAAACAAAGTAGTCTATTTTTTATATACACTGCTAAAAAAGTGTACATTACACATGTTCTTTACTCTAGCAAATTTTCTAACAACACTCAAATAAGATGCTATCGTGTCTACCATACAAAAGACATCAACGCGCACGCAATTTTTGTTGAAATCGTTATGCGAGCATCGTTTTTATTTTTGTCGATATTCCCTCGATTATTGTTTTACCCTCGGTAAAACGATAACTTCCACATAACTGGATGTATTTTTTATTTCGTCGAAGTAATGTTTTGTTAAAAATTCGTTACAAACTGTAACTTTAAAAGATTTTTAAATTATTTTACACTGTACTGTAAAGGCACATTGGTGAATACTAGTTCCTTTAAAGTATTTTACAGCATCGTTATTATATATCGTTAATATAACATCATGTTATAATAGATTATTCAATTTCAATGATCACACGTTAGTACGTAATCAAGATGAACGCATGTGAGACAAGCTTCAGAAGTAAAGATGGAAGCATTTCGGGGGAGGGGGGTGGAGAAAGTTTTATAGACACATTGACGCCAAGTGCTCCCAATTTTGCTTTTTCGATGTATTCGTATGACGTAATTCCAATATTTGTTATATTATTTGCCTTTTGAATGTATTTCCTGTTTGATACAAGTTTTTTGGCTGATTTTACATTTGTAGTTTAGTAGCAATATATAATAAACTTAGCGACTTTGTTTCGTACAAAATATATAAATTAAGAAAATTAACATCAAAAGCTTTTTGAAATATAAAGCTCTATCTTATGTTTGTGTAATTTGGGAATTAAAATATATTTTTGCATTATTTTTTTTTATATTCGTAGCATTTTTTTATATTTTTAATTATTTAATATAGGCAAATGTTATTATTATTTTCAATATGAGATTAATAGACATAGAGGCCTGTCGTAGCGCAGGGTCGGTGCTTGCGGCGGAAATTGAGGAGTGGAAGTATCTTTATGGAAATAGAGTATCTCAAGGCTAGGTTCCCAGGTTCCCTCTGCCTCTGCTACATACGGAATACAGCGTGAAGCTTAAACAAACTGGTAACTACTTAGCCTCAGTTAAATACGGCTCCCCCAATACTATTTTGATATTCAAATTAATAAAATTTTCATTGTTTACACGCATGAATAGATAAAAAATGTAAAACATACATAAGATAATGAGATTGTGATTGCTAAAAAGAAACGAAACATCGTCGCGTGTATTTAATGATCATTGTCAAGAACATTGTAATATTACTTATACGATCGTTACGATAAATAATAACAAGAATTTTGTATAAGAATTTCGACGTAGCTTGATGAGAATGTATGGCATAGCTGTTCAGAGTGCTTGGACGGTTTCTAAGAGACGTGGATTCAAATTTCAAAATTATCAATTACAACGTTATAAAAAATCAAACATCTATTCGTTTTACTATTTATATTATTTAATATATAATTTATTGGTGTTTTTGTTTATTCCCTTTGGCCATAAATGATCTAAATCATATTCTTTTTCACCTACTGCAAATAGACTTTATATACACTCACACATGAAACTAAGCGCTGCAATTCGTACAATCAGTCAACCAAATTACGAATTGCCTGCTTTCTTAGTTTAACGTTATCTACCAGAGAACATGTAAATTTCTCTAGGTGCGGATTGAACTTACTCGTATAATCGTATCTTTACATCCAAAGAGAAGTTGATTGTTGTCATTAAAATATACATGGTTTTTTTTTTAATTAAGGTTAATTTAATTTTACAATAAGTAACTATTTGTAAAATTTATAAGATTCCGTTAGTTAGATTGAAAAAAACGGACATATATGATCGTTTTGTAATTCGTCCGTTTGTATGTCAATATTTAAGCACGTCTAGGCAAAGACAAAATTAAAAAACATGTATATATACATATATATATATATATATACATATATATATATATATATATATATATATATATATATATATATATATATATATATATATATATATATGTATATATATATATATATATATATATATATATATATATATATATATATATATATATATATATATATGAATACATATATATATATATATATATATATATATATATATATATATATATATATATATATATATATATATATATATATATATATATATATATATAAAACTAAAATTTGAAATTGTAGTTAATGTTATAGGAAAATTGTGTTAAAACGAGCCCTTAAACTTAGGTTTTTTAGTAACGTTTATATATATATATATATATATATATATATATATATATATATATATATATATATATATATATATATATATATATATATATATATATATATATATATATATATATATATATATATATATATATATATATATATATATATGTATTAGAGGTATATATAAACAAGATCGCTATCGCAAGAACATGAATTATGATCAAAGCGAGCCGAGCCGAACGGACGATCACGGCCGTTCACCCGCGACGAGAAAGCAAATACATGAAATAAATACTTATAATACCTACTCATAAAAACACTAAGAAGTATCCTTTAAAAGTTTCATTCAAATTCAATAGTTTTGGAGACTTGTTAATTTTTTTTCAGTTTTACGCTGTAGGGGAGCACATGGCAGAGTAGACAGAGGGAACCTTGGAACCTAGTGTTAAGATCACTCCATTTTGTTCCCCACTTTCTGCCGTTTTTGAGGCATGGCGTATTGAGTAGCGGACCCCAACCCCGTGCTTTTCCTTATTACGAGAGCGAAGAAATGAAAATATTAAATATTTCTCTTCCTCGAATGGGATCGACAACCTCTCATTTATAGTCACACGATTGTGCCCCTGCGTATTGACAAACCTCGCAACACATAAAATAAAAATAAAAATTATTACAATTTAATAAAAATGCATAAGATTATTATTATAATATATGGTAAAGGATCACGGAAAGATTTCAAGAGACGGATATCAAGGACATTTATTGAAATACTATGCATTGACGAAGAACGAGTGGGGCCGGGTGGTTAGTTTTCTAACCATCCGGCCCCTTGCGGTCTGGCACCCACAAAAAAAAATACTTTATAAAATTTTAAATAACTATAATAATCATTAATATTTTTACTATTTTTTAAAATGTTATTCCACACTTAGGACAGAAAAAAATAAATTTAAGTTTTTGTTTATGTAATGTATTAAGCAAAATGAAATGTTTAAATAATTATAGACAGTACTTTATAGTTTTGTAATATATTTTTGTAATTTATGAATGTATAGAAACAGCTACGATATACTATCAACAAATAAACTTTGCTTTTCTAAGATAGGCAATAAGCTAACATGAAGTATGTACATTATATTTTATTGTTTAATACATACGTCAATAAATTGCTGTAAATAATCACTTACTCTGTCACCTGCGTAGAAATTGAAACTTTGACCTCTGTCCTCATTACTAGCATATGATATTTTATAGGAAAGTTCATAAATAGTTATTAATATCGTTGCGGCGTAGTAAGACAACGTCTGGCTGTAAACGCAGTATATCTATCTACTCTCGTAGGCAAAGCGCGGCGTTAAACTTCGCCACTCATTCCATAATATCTCAAGAAGTTGGCGCAAAAAGCACCTACCCTCTCCATAAGTCGTAAAACCATAATATCGATTTAATTTGACAGCAACTTATATAACAGACCAGATAAAATACGAAAACTTTTAATAGAAAAGTTGATCGTTTTCTCAGTATTAATTGTATCTAGATTAAAATAATTATTTCACATCAAAGTTATATAGTAAAAAAAAAAGTAGTTTAAAACTTTCTAGGCACCATGGTGGAGCAGGTCGGTGTTCTATGGCACTCACTTTCCCGACTCTGGTTTCAGATCTGGATTTATAATTAAAAAAGTGAAATGCTTTAATAATTTACTGTTTCGTTTCTCAGTAATGTTTCTATATATGTGTGGGCCGTTGCGTTTTGAATGAGGTATATCATAGCTCGATTTTTATATATTTTTAGCCTCATATTATATTATAACATTATTTTAGTTATTTAAGTTGTATGAACTGTTCTGATATTGTATGCAATAAAGTAAATAAATTAAAAAAAAAAATATTTCGCATTTAACAGGGTAGGTAGAGTGATCCTAGGAACATGGTGTTAAGAAACTGTGTTACCAATAAGTCACTTCCGTTCCCTACATTCTGTCGAATTCTGGGGGTATTACGCGTGTAGTGGTGAATATCAACGTCCTCTCTACCAAAGCGAGGAAATGATAATATTAAATATTTGATCGAATCGAACCGCCTACCACTGCACCACAACAGGCCCCTATTTCGACTTCATATTGTTTATTTCAGTATATTATAAATTTAGTTCATAATTGATATCCGTTAAAGTAAAGAGTGTTTAGTTTCTTAGCTTAGCTTGTTATTTATGGAGCTAAGTAAATTTGGATGAATTTAAAATATTTTATTTCTTTGGACAACTAATCAAGTTGCCCAAAATCGTCTTGATATTAGTCATCTTGTATATCACAGTCGATCTGCACATATAATTTATTACTTTTATTTGTTATTACAATAAAATAGAAATATATAGAAATATTTAATATTCTATTTAAATATTTAATGTCTTCATTTCTTTGCTCTGGTAACAAGGCAAAACATGGTGTTGAGTTCCGCCACTCAACACGCAATGTCTAAATTCTGCTGAAAGTGGGGAACGAAGTGTCTTAACACTAGGTTCCCAAATTCCCTAAACCTTCCCTTCTGAAATATAATATATATAGATTATTTAGGACCATCTCAAATTCGAATTTTTAAATATTATACCTATATATGTTTATTACGTTAATTTAGAAACACAGGTTAATAGAGTTATTATATTTACTAAACTTAAATTTAAAAAGCGTATAAAAATTTTGAACGAAACAGGATTTGAACTCGCGCCTCTGAAAAACCGTTCCAGATCAAAATAGATAAGAGTTATTATATTTATTTTGACTTCTTAAGAAAGTTGATATTTTTCTAAAATATATTTCATTCGATACGAACTATAAGGTGCGAGAGAGAGGTCTAATGTACACAAAACGTATCACTATAGTTAATAGTACCTATAGTATTTTTATAATTTTAATTATTTACTTTTATATATATATATATATATATATATATATATATATATATATATATATATATATATATATATATATATATATATATATATATATATATATATATATATATATAAACTTATTTTTATGATATTTTAAAGTGCATTTAGAATATTTTCAAGTGCGTCGTATACAGTAGAGGACAGACCATCGTCGTCTCAGTCATGCACTTTCGTTTTCGGCGATTTCACCAGCCGACGCGCGACGTTAGGTCATCGGGTAACGGTCGATTTACGTGACAAGGTATACGCGGCCGCGGGGAATATTACTCAGATTGTGTTTGTATTCATTACTAGCGATCCGCACGCGGCTTTGCTCGCTTGAATTACACTATTTTATTTACTATTTTTTTTTTTTGCTTCACGCTGTATCCCGCACGAAGCAGGGTAGGCAGAGGGAACCCGGGAACCTAGTGTTAAGACACTCCGTTCCACTTCCGTTCACCAGTTTCCGCCGAATTTGAGGCATTGCGTGTTGAGTGGCGGACCTCAACGCCGCGCTTTTGCCTTATTACCAGAGCGAAGAAATGAAACATTAAATATTTAAATTGAAAATATTAAATTTTTCATTTCCTCGACCGGTATCGGACCCAGAACCTGTCGGTTACAGTCACACGCTTGTGCCGCTGCGCCACGACAGGCCTCAATTATTTACTAATCTCAATTATTTTATTGTTCTAGTACAATTATCATATTTAAGATATACAATAAAATTAAAATGTAAGCTAAATGAATAAAAAAACCACTCTACTCAGCTTCACGAACGTTGGGAACCTAGTATTAAGACACTTGGTCCGTTCCCCACTTTTCGCTGATATTGAAGCATTGCGTGTTGAGTGGCGGATCTCAACGCCGCGCCTTGCCTTATTACTAGAGCAAATAATGAAAATATTAAATATTTCCTTTCTTCGAGTGGGAATTGAACTCACAACCTGTCACTTTTACAGTCACACACTGTGCCCCTGCGCCACGACTGGCCTCAACTTTTAACCTTAACCGATTTAAATAAGATAAACAATGTTGAAGGAAGGTTGCCGCAATATAACAATGTTAAATACGTTTCAATTTTGCCGTGTCCGAGATTAGCGCACTGAAAGATAGATAGATAGACAAAAGTTTAAAAGTTACTACCTTGGGCCCTATTACATTAATAAATGCCCTATGCCTATAGGATTTTCTTTAATATATCTCCATGTACAGACAAGATTATCAGTTACAGACTTATTATTAGTATAGCTTTATTTGTTTATTTTCATATGAAAATCATTTTATGTGCATTTATCCCACTTTTGGGAAACGAACTCTATACCCTCACGGGTCACTGCTTCAAATGTCACTTGCGCCTCTTTGTCACATCCTCAAATTTTATGATATTTTCTTTTTTTAAGACAAAGCGTTTCGCTTCTTGTGTATTTCTTCAATATTATGTAACAAGAACAGCTGCAAGTATACGAACGCCTGCAGCAGCAACAGTTGTATTATAAAAATTTCGTATAAATATATATATATATATATATATATATATATATATATATATATATATATATATATATATATATATATATATATATATATATAATATATATATATATATATATATATATATATATATATATATATGTGTGTGTGTGTGTGTCATTTATCTATGTACCTTTAGCATACGTATGCTTATATATGCTATATGCTAAAGCAGTAGCACAGCAGTTATGATACGCAAAATTTAAACTTTACATTTAAAGTTGTTATTTCTTCACTCTGGTAACAAGGCAAAGCGCGGCCCTGAGTCCCGCCACTCAACTGGTAAACTATTACAGAGCTAGAGACGTTTTACTTACCATAATACCTTAAGAATAATTATTTAAAATACATAGTTTTTTTTAACTTAACGCCTTTCGCATATAGCATAGTTGGTAATGGGAACTTAGGAACCTAGAGTTAAGTCACTCCGTTCCTATTAAGACACTGCCATTCCCCTCTAAAAATAGACAGTTAAAATAAGTAAATGTACCATACGTCAAATAAGGGTGTATATAATCATATCAGAAGTGAAGTAAGTCATAAAACCAATTTTTAAAGTAAATAATATATATATATATATATATATATATATATATATATAATATATATATATATATATATATATATATATATATATATATATATATATATATATATATATATATATATATATATATATATATATATATATATATATATATATATATATATATATATATATTGTACAATAAAAATCAAAAGTTACATTACGGCTAAGTCTATCACTTGCACCAAAATACATATATTTTCCTTTCATTTGCCTCGATAACTGTCTCGGCAGGGCCTAACGGTCTGTGTATAGGAATGTTGTGCCGCAGGTTATCTGAGGATAAATATTATTGTTATAGATAATAAGATTCAGAATACTGTGCACGTTTTTTTACTAGAGAGAGGGAGAACAGAGACTTATTTTGAAAGTAATAGATGCGATATTAGACTTAATTGAAGTAATTTTAATTTAACTTCCTTTTTTCTTTCCTTTTGTAGTGACGAATGTATTTATGTAAGTCTTTAGGGTCCATTATTTCTTGCTTGGAGTGGTTTTTATTATGGTTGTATGTGAAGGCCACGATGTAACAAGATGAAAGAGTATCTGGCTGTTGATAATTATAATGGTTGGTTGATTTTGAAGCTGTTGTGATTTAAATCCATCAGTGCATGTGTTTTAGATTTTCGATAGAAGGAAAAACAAAGGAAAACTTGGTATCTAGTGTTTGACATTTTGTTGTCCATTAGGTTTTTTTTTTCCCAATGTTTCTATGAATTCTTGTGACACTATGTGTTAATTAGCGGAATTCAACGTCACGCTTTAGCACCATTACCAGAGTGAAAGAAATGAAAATATTAAAGAAGTAAGAAGAATGAGCCCGCAATTAAATTTGCAATCGCACGCTTGTGCCTCTGCTCCACGACGACTTTTTAATATTTTATAAATTAAAAAAAAACTTTTTTGTTTTAATTAATTACATTTATTAAATGTTTTTCTATTATCGAAATATTTGAAAACAAAAAATATTCGTCTATAAAGATACACAGTATTGTGACAGAATAAATATTAAGTCGGTGTTTCAGATATTTTTACTTATTTCCAATATATTTCTAGATTTTACAAGAGCGGGAAAAGTTAACATTATATTTAAAAGTTATATCTTTTTCTATTCTTTTTTTTTACTCAAAGAAATGGAATGTCGGAAACGGAAATGTCAAAATTGTAACGGAGTGTATTAACACTAGGTTTATAAATATTAAATCATTTCTAAGGACTAATGTTTTTCATTCACTTATAAAAATAATGCTTTTTAGTTGAAAAATTCAACTTGTCTAACTAAAGTCGAACTCTTTTATAGTATTTAATTTCACACGTTTCCAACACTTTGCAGAATTTCCCACATACGTCTATCAGAGCGATGAAATGAAAACACATTTTTTTACATTTTTTTAATAGTTAAACCATATATTAAGAACAGAAAAACACTTATTTTAATGCTAACACAATTGTAATAAGCGTATAAGAACATTGACGCACCTTGATGGACAATTTATGGCTTTGTGGTTTTAGCGCTTGATAGAATTCCACGAGCACGCGTTCATATCCTGCTACGAACAAATGTGTATACCTTTTCTGAATATGTAAAATTAAATAAAAACATTTTCCGAAATTACAAAGAATTAAAGAATTACAAATATAAATAATAATTACATATATACTAATACGCGTACAAGTTATGGGTTATATGGTTATATGGTTGATTTTGAAGCTGTTGGAATATATATATATATATATATATATATATATATATATATATATATATATATATATATATATATATATATATATATATATATATATATATATATATATATATATATATATATATATATATAATTTTTCAAATACACATATATACATACATACAAATAGGTATCACTCACGACTCATTCACTTACATTCTAGTCCGTTCAGTGTGAAAGCTGCCTAGCGTTCTATCTCTTTTCGTTCCAAGAATTCATTCTCACAAGGCTAAAAGCGGCGTGGTACGTCGCGGGAATAAAAAGCAGTTGGCTCCGTCTGTTGACCACTCAGCGTAACTATGCGTCAACTTCGATTTATCGATGAGTCTACTATAGGGATTGTTATTATTAATAATATACTCGTCTTCACGCTGTATCCCGCACATGGCAGGGTAGACCGGAGGGATTTGGGAACCTAGTGTTATCATCAACACATCATTCCACTTCCGTTCTCCACTTTCCGCCGAATTTGAGGCATTGCGTGTTGAGCGGCGGAACCCAACGTCACGTTTTGCCTTGTACCAGAGCGGCGAAATCGAAACATTAAATATTTAAATTGAAAATATTAAATACTAGCAGTCCCGGCAAACGCTGTTTTGCCATAAAAAGGGTAACATGTTAGGTTTGTTCAACCCTTATCACTTAGGGGTTTGAGAAAGTTAAGAATTGTTTATAAAAACACCTTTGTAAATAATGTATTATTTTAGAACAAATTGGTTAGCATAAAAAGCTAACCTAAAAAGATAGATATATCCTGTCGCGGACTTTTTTTAAAAACTTCAAAAGGAGAACAATTCCATCATAGGTACATGATTTTTGCGAAACCTTAACCGTTTACTCAACGCACGCAGCGGAATCTCTCAATTAGGTAAAAAATCCCCCGATTTAGAAACATTCTTAATTGCTGCTCCGGCCCTATTGGTCTTATCGTGATGATATATAGTCTATAGCCTTCCTCTATAAATGAGCTATCTAATACTGAAAGAATTATTCAAATCGGACCAGTAGTGTCTGAGATTAGCGCGTTCAAGCGAACAAACAACTCTTCAGCTTTATAATATTAGTATAGATGTCGTTGCAAGTACTCGTACTATACAGAATTGCTCAACGTAATATATTACTTCTTGAACTCTCTAAATTAATCATATCTTTTGATAGAGTGAACCGATTTTGATGAAACAAAAACTAAGTTATTCCTCAAGTTGCATATATTTTTTGTATATAAACACTGTCTGCATTGAAATCGTAGATTTTACGTGATGTGCGCACAAACAAACATACAAACAGACAAACAGACAAAAATTTCAAAAATTATAGAAATGGGTTCTGTTACTTATCTTTTCACACGTTCTGTACAAAAATTACTTTTCTACAGATTTATTATATGTAAATATTTCCTTTCTTCGATTGATATTTTCTTCGCTCTTCTAACAAGATACAGTGCAGTGCTAAGTGGCGGAGCTCATATACAGCGGAAAATGGGGAACGGAAGTGTTTTAATGAGAACGGAATGTCTCAAATTCCTTACCCTACTGACTACCACGCAGATGTTAAGCCCTCTGCATATGAGAATACGTACATAAAAGCTGAAAAAAATATTTGATTTCGTTGATTTTTGGTGAAATTTACTCCAACAACGTCGGATTTCCAAAAATGTTTACCACTCGATATACGCGATTAATCTACTTAAAAGTGTTTCATTTAAAATGTGTAACAATCGCGAAAATCAAAGACCTTTCATGAAGTCTGAAATTAAGATTATTTTGAGAATTAATTTACTTGAAATAAATAAGTAAAATTGAATATTTCAGGTCTCTTAGAGTCATTAGACACACAGGAAGATGCAAAGAACTGTCCCGGCGTGTGTATGCACGCGTTAGCCTCGCTGATGTGCCCCACCGTTCTGGAGGAGGTCGATTGTCCAAATCCATCGATGAAATGCTGTGTGGATGAACCTTTAGGTGAGAGACTGTTTAAATTTATGTTATAAGAAATACATGAACGTGCTCAGCTAGTTTAGTCACGCCTGACAAATGATTGGCAATGAAAAGAATGCTAAAACAATGTATGGTGCAAAGTATCAATATAACTAGATTATGTAAAGCATGAGGACCCTTTATAGGGTATGTAGAGCTTAATGATAATGTATGAAATAAGGTACTAATCAAGTAATCAATATCTGTAAAACATCCTAGAGTACAGTCTTCCATACATATTAGACTTTTTCTTACAGTTCAAAAACTAGTAATTTCTGAAATAAT